>CAIGQQ010031848.1:2576697-2606524 GCA_903798035.1 Danio albolineatus
AGGCATCTTAATGTCATTTCCATGGTGTGATTTTTGCACGTGATGTTTGCAACAGTTTAGTTTATATTCACGTGGCGAACGTTGCGCTCTCTCTCTTTCTCTCGTTAACATGCTTAAATACTTGTGCTACATGACAATATTAAAAGCTTTTTTAGTTCTTGTGTATGAGATTTAAGGTTTGGGACTGAAGTCTGTTCTGAAATGAAAGAGTCAGAGTTGTCGTCATTTGATGGATGTTGGTTATGGATTTTAATGACACGCGACTCGCATTGACAGGTGAAAATCTGATTTACCTGCTTACACTGTAGACATGAGGGCACAGATCCGATTCATATCATAAATTTTCATATCTGAACAAGGCCTGGATCTCATTTGAGTAAATCGAAAAACTTATTTAAAAAAAAAAATTAATAAAAAAATTCTGCTTACACGTACATAGGCCATATCCCATCTCTACCACATGGGAGAAAAAAAAACTAAATTGGATCACTTGAACCATGCTGTGTAAATGCAGCCTAAAAAGTTCAATTAGTTTATGTTAGTTAATGTTTTTGCCAACATGAACAAGCAGTAAACAACACATTTATTACAGTATACTTTGAACTTTAACTATCAATCATTCATTGATTCATTTTCTTGTTGGCTTAGTCCCTTTATTAATCTGGGGTCGCCACAGCGGAATGAACCGGCAACTTATCCAGCATATGTTTTACAAAGCGGATGCCTTTCCAGCTGCAATCCATCTATGGGAAACATCCATACATATTCATACACATAAATGCCAACTGACCCAGCCAGGGCTCGAACCAGTGACCTTCTTGCTGTGACGCAAACGTGCTACCCACTGTGCCACCGTGGCGCCCAAGTATTAATCAGTTAATGCTTTATCATTCAGGCATCATTCATTCTTAGTAAATACATTATCATTAACTAACGAAACCTTAATATAAAGTGTGACATATTTTGTAACTTTATACATCAGGTTTATTACATTAGTATTTTGTCATATTAAAGTCATTAGGGATAATTACTATTTAGTTTTGGTTGTTTTGTATTATATGTTTGAGCAAATAAGCAGCCTTGCTTAATTTAACTTAGATAAAATGATACATTCATCATACATTGTCTTGTAGGCAACATTTAAAAACAACTACAACTTAAGAATATCCAGTTAATAGAGAAATATAGGCATAGGCATACGAATGCAATTTAATCAGAGAAAAGCTAAACTGCTCCAAATTCATGTTCATTAATAACAGTATTATTCTGGTGTCATTTTGTAATCAGATAAAATGACAGCATAAGCATATGTTCATTTATGTGTGTATCTGCATCTGTGCTTTTTTTTTCATGAATCATCACAGCAAAACAGTCCTGCAGTCGGCCCACACGCCAATATATGCATACACCAAACACAGACGCACCTGTTCCAACAAGCTGTCACTTTACACGTGTTCTTTGTGCTTTGAGACGAAGGGTGGGGGGAAGCCTGCTAAACCATTGTGTTGTGATGTCCTTAAATTCTTCTGGTCACTTCATGTTAACAGGTCATCCAAAAATCTAAACCCTTCTTGTGCAGTGCAATACTGGATCAGTATCACTCAATTAGCTTTACTCCAGAGTTTCTGTTCTGCTCAAACTTCTGCAGTCCTCCTTGACTGTGCTAAAGTGAGTGCCCGAGGGTAGACAGTTCCATTAGAGCAGATGTCAAACCACTCGCCTGCTCTTGTATTGCCGGCTATCTGTCTCTTATGTCACTGACACAAAGAGAGAGCCAGTAAACTGTGTAGCAACTTGATGACTGTTCAGTCAATAATGGCTCTTTCAGCTTTTCATCCACTAAGCAAGGAAAACCTCTCTGTTTCACACCATCTTTCTCTCTCTCTCTTTTTTTTTTCTGACTTCACTTGGCTTAATAGGATTTGACCATGGATGGCTGTGTTTTGTGGTGTTGCTCGTCATGTTCTTGCATTCAAATGAAGTGCCTGATAGATGTAAAATCTGGATTTATTCTAACAAGTTCTCAGATTTTTGCATCTCTTTGATCCTTGCCACATTGTGATTGCTGTATTCTAATAAGCGGTCACGCAGAAGCTAAAATCGAGAGAAACACATTTAAATGATAAGGTTCAAAAGGAAGAGAACCACTCGTACCCAGTCTTCACCATAGCACGGTGATTTTACTCGGAAAAAGGCATATTTTTCTCACTATTTGTGACCTCAGTAAAAGGCAGTGCCATCACTCACAGAATACAGAGCTGCCAGAAATGTCAGAATTTACATCAAAGAGACATGGAGTCAACAAATGTGACTGTGTGTGTATATATAAAGTGATACCTCAGAGACACCCCCCCCTTCTCTCTCTCTCTTCACGGTCTCATGTCTAAAGGCAGGATGTGCATATTTATGCAGCCACTGTCATGGCTGATGGATTTATAAAGCCTCATGCTTTCTAAAACAATGAATTGCCAGCAAATCCAGCAATCAGCTTTAGGATGTTCTTTGTAATTGATATTAAACCCGGGCTCTGCTCTGAAAGCTTGTAAGCTGCCTCGCTGTCTACATATGCTACAAGTGATGCATGCTTAAATTTCTCTTCAGGTTCACTATAAAAACAAACAAACAAAAAAACACTATGCTAAAATCCAATGCATTACTAATCAGCTTGCCATATGGTTAAACTTATTGTTTTTATTATATGTATAACTTATTATATGTATATGTTAAAAAATGTTATGTAACATTAGCTGACACTCCAAACCACTCCAATCTTAACCAAATATAAACACTCATTTATTAATATTGCAATACTAAATCTTTAGATACCTTTACACTGTAACGGATATTGTGTAATCTGTATTTTTACCCATATTGCTATTAATAATTATTTTAGCATTAACAGGGTTCGATATTTGTGTATTTGTGCAAGTGCATAAAATTGTTGTCGTGCGACCAGTTTTCACTGCAAAATGTTCACCGCATGCGCAGATTTGGGAGACATTCAGGCAGAATGCATCTGCGCCTGAAATGTGAAACGCAGCGCTCAGGAATAGTTTAAAACAGTTGTCATGTCAACTTGCTGCAGTAAAAAAAAAAAAACACAATGTTTGTCCCACAGTCAAGCTCTTCTGATTGGCTCACTACTCTAGAACTATAGATTGGTCAATATCAGCTGTCAATCACTCATTCAACGCCTTCTGCCTTCAGATGGCAGGGAGCTACAGCCGTGAAAACATAAATCGCTGAAGATGAGAATAAAAATAACACTAGCAGATTTTGTTTTAGAAACTACCTAAAGTTACAAATAATGCCACATCTGATTAGTTAACCCACCATCTAGATTTTTCGCAAAGTGGATAAAAGAGTTTGATTGGGTTAAAGTCTGCTATGAAAATGACTATAGTATTCACTGTAAAGCCGATGTGACGGAGTTTTGAGGTAACAGCGTTTGCCACATCTACATATTTTAAGCATGAGAGGTTCTGTTTAATACTTCATTTAATTGTTAGGATGCTGTCAGCCATGCTAGTGACAGCGCTCTCGCCTCACATCAAGGTCGCTGGTTCGAGCCTCAGCTGGGTCAGTTGGCATTTCTGTGTGGAGTTTGCATGTTCTTCCTGTGTTCGCGTGGGTTTTCTCCGGGTGCTCTGGTTTCCCCCAAAAGTCCAAAGAGTGTGTGAATGAGAATGTATGGGTTGCAGCTGGAAGGGCATCCGCTGCGTGAAACATATGCTGGATAAGTTGGTGGTTCATTCCGCTGTAGCGACCCCAGATTAATAAAGCGACTAAGCCAAAAAGAAAATGAATCAATGAATATCGCAATATTAAACACCACCCGTGAGAACACAGCACAGGTATTATCATTTTATTTATGTATAGCAGTGCGTGTAGGGTTGGTGGGTGCATGCATATATTTTTTAGTTTGTGTGTTAGTTTTGATTAGTGTTGAATTCAAATGCAATAAATCTGTTAATATAAAGCTTATAGTGACGGTGGTCATAATTGCTGGGTGCGACTACATTTTGGCTAATCATTTTTAAAGTTAGGAGCACCAGTGCTACCAAGCCAATTGGTTAATTTCAAACCCAGATTAAGTAATACTTATCCATGTATTACTTATCCATGTCAATCACTGTCAAACTATGACTATCAGTGCATACCTAATTTAATTTTTTTCTTTAAATTAGTTGCTGCATGTTCATTTGTTCATGATCATACTTTAGGACAAAGCTGTGTGATACCATATTATATATCCACACGTTGATGTGCTTTTGCAGTGCCAAAAACATTTTTGCGGCATCATTCAGGGTAGCTTTACAGACACCATAAGGCAAATCATTGAATTCTAGACTAATAGATGGTGGCACGTTGCATCAATAGGTGTCCATATTTTTGTATTGTCTGAGTGTGTTTGTGCATATCCCCAGTGTCAGACTTATCAATTTGGAGTGAGCTTTGTCCGTTGAGCTGGAGGGAATGACCTTTCGCAACGCGCTACATGCAGATTAGCGTGCTTTGCTCTGCCACTGAGAATCATTTGCACATTGTAATAAACCGCAGGCTTGCCTTTGAAAATTAATTAAACCTACAAATCTGAAAGCCCTGAAGTGAACAGAGACCAAAGCTGAAACTGTCCACCCAAAATCTCTTTGTTCCCCCAAATAAAACACAGAGGTAAATTTGCATAACAGTTGTTGTTGGGAAGCTGCCAGAGAGCAGTCACATTGGCCTCAACGTGCATGTTCAAAACATCGAACAATGGCATGAAAAAAAAAATCTGCACATGCATTGGTTTTGGATGGCGTTTGAGGCGAGGCAGTTGTAACTAACATGCCGTAAAATGATGTCTTCATCTGGAGTCTGTGGCTAGCCTTTAGGTGAAAGAACAAGTATGCAGCGTATTCATTAAACCTTAAAATATGAAATCACAGCCATTTAATGGCACTTTGCACCTTTAGCCCTCATGATTTGAATGCTTGCTGCATAAATAATTCATAATTCCTCAGTAATGGCAATGCACCAGAGTTCTAGTAACCCCTGATAGTGTAATGGACTGTTTCTTTTAATACTGTGGCTTTGTCGAGAGCAACTTTAATGGCTTACAGAACATCCTGGACTCTTTTTTGGGGCTTTAGGATGGCATTTAAGGGAGGTGTTTAATGAGTCTCGTCTGAACACTTGTACACTTTGATTCACTTGTAAGTGTGGGGTCCATCCTAAAGTCATCTCAAATACAAGATGAAAGCTTTCAGTTAACATCGCAATTTATCTAAGTGGTGGTTGCTTGAGTTGTTCAAGTTATCTAATGTATGCAGTTTGAAATTTGCCACTTTTGCCAGGATTATTCTTCCTCGTCTTCACCTAAGCCTTTATTACATTTATGCTGGCTGATGGTATCACATTAATGTGCACTCAAAAGTAGGGCTGCACGATTAATCAAAACAGATTTTTTTTAATGCACATATTAATAGTAAAGCCGATTCTGTAATCAGCTGTAAATCTCTAGCACCTGCTGTCAGAGCCATAGTTCACTGACAAGCGATACCAATGTCACAGATGATTTAATCTGTGTGATTCTGAAATCGAAGATAATCATTTTGGGATTTGATCACAGTTTGCAGTGCTTCTCAGTGATATATGGCTCTTTGTTGCTGCTACATCTGATTGAATGTTATTATAATAACACCACATTTAATAACACTGTTTACTCCAAACTAACTTCATAATTTCAGTTGAGAGTCTGAAATAAATCCTTCTATGAGATGATTCCAAAGTCATAATTATTAGTAAAGTTGAAAAACACAGTTTCTGTGCAAAGCTCCCTCTGGACTTTGGGGGATATATATGACTGATCACTTCTCTGACAAGATGTGCATGACCATCACAGTTTTTTCCATTTAATTAAGATTTATTCTACTCAAAAGTTTTTCAACTTTAATATAAATGTTGCAACAAGCCAAGCCATGACCTTTTTTCTATTCAGATGTTGTTGTCAGATTGTGCTTTCTGCCTCTTTTTAGTCAACAATGCAAAGAGAAATTGAGATAGCCTGTTTAAATAGAATGCATCCTAAAATTACTTTCCAGTGATTGTAGACTAATTGTCTAAATTGACAAAGACAAGGGCTGCCAAATTGGAAAAGACGATGGAAAGTGCATTAGCAGCGAACAATCCTCAATTCTGAGGCAAGTCATAGTTAAAAGCATGTTTTTGTTTCCTTGTTCTATTGATGAGACAATGTCAGAGAAGCCACTGAGTGTCCCACGTTGGCCTTTCATCTTCTTTCAGACTAGTCTGAGTGCACTAACAGTGCTCACAAATCACAGGACCTCTCATAGGCCCCCTAAAAATGTGTAAAAAATCCTGCTAATGTCTTATTCCAATTGGTTATTTGTATTAAACTTCAAAAGGTTTCACTTTTCAGTACAGTCCCCAAGCTGCCTACACAGTCAAAGAAACAAAAATGTGCATGCATACTTTTAATAATCTTTTTCATTACATTGCTCATTTTCCATTTGGGATTGCATTTAAATGCCCATTTTAATTTGAGGTGTTGGATAACTCAAATATTATTTCAGCGCATAATTAAATGTGGCACACCACAAACCAATTCAGATCTGCAATTGTGATCCAATTGTACAATTATCTTTGTCTCATGTTGTAGAAACAGCTGCATTATATTGTTGGAACGCTCGATTGTCATGGGGGAGCTCAACATATTCTGTGCTTCTCAAATTGTCTATAAAATATTGACAGTCACCTTATTTCAGATCTCTATGGTCGGGGGCCGTCCTTACTATTGCTCCGTTGGCAGTTAAGGTAGATGTAAAAATAAATTACTTAAAATTGAGCTGTGCATTGATAAATTGTCCAGCAGATGTTTTATTGAGCAGTTTAATGTTCTCTGAATGGCTCCAGGAAGGCGTCTAATTGATGATTTGTTTGAGGACTGGTGTGTTGTTTATGGGGACGATGTGCTCCAGTATGTGATGAGCTCATGGACCGGAGTGATTTAAGCTCTTCATGATTTGCAGGGCTGTCTCTTTGCTCCAAAATCGAACCCATCTTTTATTCTGTGGTGATGCACTGCACTGTCAGGTGGCAAGAGGAAAGATCTGATGTAAATGTACCTATTTGAAACATTCTGCTCTCTATTTCCTTTTCCTTCTTTCATCTTTATCTCCTCACTGGGTTAGGTAAGTACTGTATATCAAGTACAGATCCCTCCTTAGGAAGGTTAAGACATTATTGATCTCCGTGCAAAATAGCCACCTTTGGATCTTGTGAATTATATGCCTTCAGAGAGGTACAGCTACAGTTCATGCTATGAAGTGCCATAAGACTATATCTGCCTCTGCATGGTCTTGTGGACATTAGCCACCTTTATAGATGGATTTCGTGACTGATTGTTATAATACTAAAATGTAATTACTTATTTTTTTTAACTTTAGATGTTTTGGAGATTATTGTCAAATGCCTCCCACATAATAATCCATTTGCATATTATAAAAGAAATATGAAAGATTAATTCATTTCTTTAAAGGACTTAAGATGTTGGCGTTCAACCTTTGAGCATAAAATAAGATTACTTAATTCCTAAAAAATAGGTTGCAGTCAGTAAAATAGTTTTTTTATGCCCGAGAAAATGATAGAAATTAATGTTCATGTTAAATGTGATGTTTTTATAATAAATAATCAGACTTTATTTCATAAACCTATCCAAATGTTTGCTAATGCAAATTATTGTCTCAGATTTAGGGTAGGGTTTTTCATGCACAACCGTCTCTATGGTTTAAAGAGTCGAAAAAGTTAGTAAAAGACCAAATATCCAGTGGATGGCAGTTCTGAGGGAAAAAACGTAGTAAAAAAGTTGCCTTGTGGGTGATGATTCTCAGTTTCAGCTGTGACATTCAGATTTAAGGGTCAGATTTTGGTGTAAACAACATGAAAGCGTGGTTCCATCCTGTCTTGTTTTAATGGTTCAGGCTGCTGGTGGTCTAATGGTGTGGGGGATATTTTCTTGGCACCTACCAGAGTATTGTTGCTGATTATGTCCATCCTTTTATGACCACAGTGCACTCATCTTGTGATGACAACTTTTAGCACCACACCACACAGATCAAATCATCTCAAATATGTTTCTCAAACATGACAGTGCGTTCTCTATAATCAAATGGCCACCACTCTGGTCATAAGATCTCAATCAAATAGAGCACCTTTGGGATTCGGTAGAATGAGAGAATCACATTGTAGGTGAACAGCTGACAATTCTGCAGAGGAAATAGTTCTAGCACCTATGGAATTAAGAATTCAGACTGTTCTGAAGGAAAAACAGACTTAAAAATTTAATCATGAAATTGTCATTTAAGTACCCCATTGTTAAAATATGTCTAATGGAAATGACATCATGCCTTATACTGTATTTTTTTGTAGCTTCACAGGGCTTAACAATATCACAGAATAGTACTCACTCAATATCAGATTTGGATCTATCCCATCTGGCCGATACCTGATCCGGCTAAAAATGCAGCCTTTATAACTTTATAATATGTGCATCCCTAATAAGATAATATTGTATCATTTATATTACTTGAACAGTGTAAATGATTCCAAGCCAAGTAAATAGTAATTAGCTACAAAGATGAAATGTAAAACAGGCAATTATGGGTTTGTGTTTTACCAAAACACATTATCATCACTTTGTTCTAAACACAATCTCAGTCAACAAGCAGGCACACACTAAACTGAGCAACGTTAAGGTGGCTAATATGTCCTAATGTTTCCAAAAAAGGAGACCCATTCTTCTGTTGAGTCGGACGACCTTTGACTAATAGGTTTTGATGAAAGCCAATGTACTCAGCATCTCACCGTGCATCACAAAAAAGGACAAAAGAAGCCAAGGTTTTTATGCAAGTAAGGGAGATATTGACTAATGAAACCAGGCTCGATGTGGGAATATCTGATGAGGAAGTATTAATGTCTGATTCCTTCCATAGGCGGTTATTTTTGAAACAGCTATTTGTAGATTGCTGAAAGAAATCAATCCAGGTTGTTTAGAATCTGAGCTGGTGCTTCGTGTTAGTAATACATTGAAGCTTCTTGTTCTTTATGGAAGCTATATTTTCTTATTTTAGCCACTCCAAAAAACACAGTCCTTGTTTATTTGAATATTAAATATAAATATAAATATATTTTTTTCCAGTGACATTAATTTCAGTGACAGTGATTTCAACATTTTATTGGACTAGCCAGAAGACAGACACTGTTCATAGGATTAGGTTGTGATGGCTGCAGCCCAGTGAAACTAGTCTGTATGAGTTGGCACATTTATTTTCATCCAGTTTTAAAAGGAAGCTGATTTAATTTGGATTTTGCAAGATGTTCTGCTGCTAAGCTCCAAAAGTAGACCTGTGAAAAAGTTTTTACAAACATGCTATAAAAGTATGGATTTACTAGGGATAATCTAGCCCATAGCCTTGTTATCACAATATAGCAGGATAGTCTGAATTCTTTTGTGTATTTTATTTTTGTTATAGATTATTACAAGGAGTTATTTTAAAGTTATTCAACCCGTTTACATAGCTATCATGTTTTCTAGTGTATTGTAGATTTTGGTATATGAATGTTGTATTCAGAAATGAATGCAAGCAGATTAAATTTAGGTTTCCATTAAAGTTTTTAGTTATTCATAAAAAAATATGAATAAGTTATGCATTCACATATGCAATGAGTTTTAATGTCATGCTAAAAACTCAGGTCAGCTCAGGACCATTGTTTTACTCGAGTCAGTAGTCATAGTAACCATTTTGAGTCTCGAGATTAGCTATTCCATTCTGTGTTTAAATGAAAAGAGAGGATATAAACAACGCTTAAGTAGCCATGTGCATGTTCCCATGGTCAACGGTCAAATATCAGTCATCAGTTTAACAGTCCTTATATTGAAATGTCTGACCAGTAAATGCCTCCATCAGCCAATCAGAGTCAATTCAGAGAGTTATCCAGCAAAACTGTTGAAGTGCTCATCAAGGCTAACACATCTTTCCTGACTGCTTGATCATGCCTTCTGTTCTCTCTCAGAGGACACAATCGCTGGAAACACCATCTGACCAACTGCAGGTGTTCAACATTGTCCATTTGCATCTTAGCGGGGTTAGGTGGCGTCCCCACCTGCCCTAAACAATTGCACTGTGATACCCAAGTAAGCATGCTGAGTAATTGAACGATGTGGCCTGGACCCTAACAACATTTCCACTGGTGCTAACTGATTCACTGCACTACATTTGTGCACCGTTTTAATTGCCCATTACAGCAAGGTGCCCAATTTGTGCCTGATCAGCCTGCCAGGCACAAAGCAGGGCACCTTGCATGTATCTACACTTTAATGGGACTGTGGTTGTGAATTTTAAGATGGTTTAAAGAGTGCAGGCTTTGTGCTTGACATTTTTCAGCTAAATCATGTGTCTCTGGCACAGAATAGCGGTCGTAACAGAAAGTGTGTGCCAGGTCATGCTCGCATCTGCCCTTTCCTGTTCTCTATGGTGACATAAACAGGAAATGACACGCACTGCTCTGGGAAGGTGAGGGAGAATGTGACCAGTGTACATGCACACACGTCAGCACAAACAACACCACAAACACACAAGCCCATATGCTCATCCTCTGTGAAAACACTATAAACACACTCCTGTCTGTTTGATTTCCCCTCGTAGATAAAGCAGTTTTGAACCAAACTGTAGAAAAAAAAAGCTTAATTAAAAGAGTGTAGTTACTAAAAATATGCACATTTCTGAACAAATATAGCAGGGATGCAAGACATAAAGTGCTTTTATGCTAATTTATTCGACAAACCACTTTAGCATGAGATGCACACCATCTTACGGTATGGTAATTCCTGTAAGAAAATTAATGTGTAACTAACACAATGAATAAAATACTATAATGAGTAGAACAAGTAAGAATGTAACACCCAAAACAGTTATTTTAGACTTAATTAATGCTAAACGGATGATTTAGACTGAACTAAATTAGTCCTACAACAAACAATATCAATGTATATTTCATTTAAAGTATCTCTCTTTAATCTCACTTTATTTGAGTGTTTGAGTGAATAAACATCTTTCTGTGCACACAATGATCCATCCGATCATCCCGTATGAATGTCCTATTAATCTAGTGTGGGATGGCCAACTATGAGACCAGCACTTCTGACTCTAAACTATCAAGTCTTCTTCTCTGTGAATGTGGTACTGGCTGTGTTGTGAGCAGGAAAAGGTCATAGCATCCTCCTTTCAGACCTCCCACAAGTATGCTGCTGTAATCTGTGTCCTTGTGCCAAACCACCCACTGCCCTCCAGTCTGTCCCCACAACACAGACACACACACCTCTTATCCTCTCTTAGGCCTCTCAGCTGTCCCTTAGTTTCTGTTTCATCTCAATTCTTCCCACCTTTCTATCACATTCAGTTTGCCCTTTATTAATTTCACACTTTAAACTAATCCTAACGGCCCCTCAAATTACAATGGAGCGTGACTTGCCGCATTGGACCAAATCAAGTTGATTATTTATTCCCTCAGTGGCGCTTCGAGAAATGGCCCTCTAGCTTTTTTTCCCTTTATGCTCTTCAGTTTTTTTTTTTTTTTTTTTTTTTTTTTTTTAAATGGTAGAAGCTTTTATTATCATTTTATCAAGTGAATCCTTTGTTGGAATATCCAGCTAAATCAAGCTTCGGTTTCTAGCAGGTCCAAGCCTGCCTTCTAATCCTAGCAAATTAACATTACAGCTGATCATCAGTGAAAAGCGCCTGATAGAGACCTAATCAGATTAGCATAAAGGCATCTTTCATATATTTTGGTTGTGAAAGCGAAGAGAATATTACATATTATCTTTCATATTAGCTTACATATGGCTTATTTTTGTCCATCTTGGATCTTTTAAAGAGCCCATATTATGGGTTTTTGAAAATGAGCTTGCATGCAGTGTGTAACACAGCTCTAAGCGAAGTGAAATGTCCAGCTAAGGCTCAAAACTGAAAGTACACAGTGTTTAAAACTATTGATTCATCCATAAAAGAGTCGACTCATAGTTCCTCAAATGAGTCGCCGTGCTTACGAGTCTTTAGCCGTTTCGGCATGACGTGAACACGAAACATAAGCCCCGCCCATTTGTGCGAGCGCAGCCCCGGGAGATTCGAAACCACCAACCCCGCCCACAAACCACAGCGGCGAGCAAAGTTTACCATATTGGGCGGTTTTGAATTTGATTGTGCAGGTAAAAACCTTTTAGATAGGGTTTAGATTGGAATGAGTCAGCTACATCTGGCAACACAGAGAAGAGCACTGTGCTTAGCTGGATATTATAGGAAGTGTGCAAATGAACCACAGACGAGACTGTTCCCTCTGAGAAGTGATTTTGAAATCTATAAGCTTACAACGGAGGATTCGTAGATCGTTTGTTAAAGGATCAGAAAAGACTTGATGTATGCAGGGGTGGACTAACCATAGGGAACAGCAGGACATTTCCCTGGCCTGCTATCCAACAAGTGAGTGCGTGCGATTAAATCAGTTGCATCATTGTTTTCTCCAGCTTGTAAATGATGCATTTAACTGTGTTTTGTAACTTTTAACCGCTTGTAGTGTATCTGGTTAATTTGTATTCTCATATCGCGTCTTAAAGCACGTTGTAAACGCGACGCGTGCCGCTTTGTTTACGGATTAAAATGCGTTTGTGAGCTCGTGTTCCTCAGCTGTTTGTCGTTGCTATGGCTACATCAGCTCTCACACATGTGCGGCGGCCCTGTTTCATAATGGTTCAGCTTTTGCTGCTGTGTGCACTAATACTGAATGTGTGTCGTTGTTTTTACTTATAGTTAAGAAAAGAGCAATGTGCTGTGAGACCGGGGGGTTAGTTTCGGGGGTGAGGTGTCTGAAATACGGGCGACTCCCGGAAAAATAGAGTGTTAGCAGATATGCTCACACACACACACTATGACTACTTCAATACTGATAAGCTGTGGTGGGCATTCTCTTGCGCTGAATGATGTCGACCAATAGCAACAGACTGGGACATCGGTCCAATCAGCGCAGTTTAGCATCGCGCTAAGGAGGGGTTTTGGAACAAATGAATCGCTGAACGATTCATATAGAAGTCGCTGGGAGAACGAGGTAAAAAAATGCTAATTATAAGACAATGAAAGTGTTTTTTGACCATGCATGCATATTAGCCTGTTGTTGGAGACCAAAATATGACCCTTTTTAACGTATAATAGGGGCTCTTTAAACAAACAAACAAACATACATCATTTTTAAAAATAAGGAAAACTTTTTTTTTTCGCTCCTCCAAAACACCTCAAAGTTTCTCAGTACTATTTAGATCTGGTGACTGTAAAGGCCGTGGGAGGTGCTCAACTTCAGTTTCATGTTCATCAAACCTTTTTGTCACCAGTCTTGCTGTGTGAGTTGATGCATTATCATCCTGATACACAGCACCACCTTCAGGATACAGTGTTTGCACCACTGGGTGCACATGGTCCTCCAGACCTTCCGTAGTCCTTGGCAATGATGTGCCCATCTAGCACAAGTATATGGGCACTATCACTGATCCATCCCCATACTTCACTCTGGACATGCAACAGTCTAGGTGGTCTGTCTTAAAGGCTTCTTCACATTGTACAGTAACTCTCCCAGATGAGGGAAAGACAGTGAAGGTTGACTCATCAGAGAACAGTACTTGATTCACATTGTACACAGCCCAAGAGGTCAATCATCTGAAATAATTTTAAAGGCTCAAAATATTGCATACTATAGTGCATACTATAGCACCTAGTAGAGTTGCAATCAGATTGGCATAAAGGCATCTTTTATATATTTTTGTTCTGATAGCGAAGCGAATATTACATATCTTGCATATTAGCTTACAGATGGCTTATATTTTGTCTGTCTTGGATCAAACAAACATACATCATTTTTAAAATAGTTTTTGATGGGATGTTTTCGTTGCATAAAAACTCTTTGAAAGTGAATAAAAACCTGCAAAACTCATTGCAGTCATTGCAGACCTGCTGTGAGCTACTGTTTTTAGGCTTCGACCCGTCATTAGACATGTAAGTGGCACAGAGTTATTTATATTTAGGCGTGTCTGCACTCCTGCATTTCTCCGTCGTGCCGGGCTTGTTTTTCTGGGTCAAAGTGAGACGAAGTGAAAGTGAGAGACGCAGGCAGGCGGATCATACAGGATGCATTTTTTGCACAGAGGGGAAGCAGGCTTATTCTGTTGCCACCTCTTCCTCCTCCTCTTCCTCTCTGGCTAAATATAAGTGTGACTGGCTGTCAGCAGGGGCTGTGGCTGTCGCTGTTGGTGGAGATGTCGGTCGACCTTGGGGAGTTACCAGTTCAAATAGCTCACTACAGAAGCAGTACGGCATGGGTAGTGCTGGTAATGAGTGTGTGTGAGAGAGACGGGGACAGAGGATAAATCACAAGCCAACAAGCAGCATAATATAATGTGATTTTTCTTGCTTCCTCCTGTCATTCACAGGCATATAATTGCAGTGTACTTTGAATAATGCAGACAGAAGCTTGCAGGTAACATTGCGACTTTAGAAAGGCTTATTAGGTTCTAGATTGTTACTGACTGGCTGCATTGTCTATTGTCTATCCAACATTTACAGCGTATGTACTTAAAAGTTTGCATATATGCATACATACATACATTCATGGATTGGACAATCAAACTGAAACCACAAGATTTTTTTTAGGCCACAATAATTTATTAGTATAGTGTAGGGCCTCCTTTTGTGGTTATTACAGCATCAATTCATCTGAGAATGACAGATACAAGTCCTGCACAGTGGTCAGGGGGATTGAGCCTTTCTTTTTGCAGAACAGTGGCCAGGTTACTACGTGATGCTGGTAGAGGAAATGTTTCCTGGCTCGCTCCTCCAAAACACCTCAAAGTTGCTCAGTACTATTTAGATCTGGTGACTATGCAGGCCATGGGAGATGTTCAACTTCACTTTAATGTTCATCAAACCACTTTGTCATCAGTCTTGCTGTATGTATTGATGCATTATCATCCTGATACATGGCACTACCATCAGGATACATTGTTTGCACCACTGGGTGATATTGTAGCACGATACAAGCACTTAAAACACCTAAAAACACTTTGTGAGACCCTGGCTCTCAAAACGATACGATTCAGCATTTTTTTAGTACTGGTACTTTTCAGTGACAGCTGTAGTTGTGGGTGCTCATCAATAGGGAGCAGTGTGGGGGGGTGTGCACTTCTTCTACGGCAAACTGAGTGTGTGTGCTGAGCTGTTGAACTGAGGGTTGTCCTCTCACACACTTTCTCCATAGTGACAAAATGCAGTGAACCCCCACAGCTTGTGGACCGAGCTGATTCACGAAGTGAAATTTGGAATTACTTTATATACATGTGTTGCTGACAGTCAGTGCAAGCCCACGAATATCACATAGCTTGTGTGTACCGTGACAGCCTGTGTGCAAAACACATCCAACTGTTCCATGCTTGAAGCTTGGAGGAAGAATGTAAAATAAACATGGTCTCTGTGTGTACGGACTGAGTATCGTTTATTCGCTTAATCACTTGCTTTTCCACATTACTTTCATGATAAATAGACGCATGTACTGTTTTGTGTTTTTTTTCACCTATACATAGATTGAGCTGTGCAGTACTCACTCTTAAATTTCCTAAGGGGGAAAGACGGTGAAGGTGGACTCATCAGAGAACAATAAATGATTCACAGCCCAAGATTTTCACTTCTGGCACCATTGAAACATTGGCTCGAGTGAGCAAAGCTTTGGCGATAGCAGTCCGACCATGTGTATTGGCTCTTTGGAGCTCCCGATGAACAGTTTAGTTAAAAACAGGAGAGTTAAGGTACACATTTCATTCTGCAGTGAGTTTGGCAGCTGTGTTTTTTGGAGACAGTCCGGGTTATCATCAGGACATCCCATTCAGACAGCTTCCTCTTGTGTCCACAGTTATTCCTGTTAAATGTGGTTTGTCCTTGGTGGAAATCTGACATTACCCTGGATACCGCGGCTCTTGATACATCAAAGACTTGCCCTCTTAGTCACAGATGTGCCAACGAGATGCACCAATGTTTTTAAAATCATCTATTTATGTCCCTTACTTGCATACGTAAGCTAAGTAATGGAGTTCGAAAGCTCCACTATGTTGCCAGATCATTATATGCGACATGTCATTGGGCTTGTTTAAACTTTTTTTATGTCATGTAGAGCATAAGTTTTCATTCATCATTCATACACCAAAACTTGTTGATGAAAAATATTACAGCTAAAATTTGTATTGTTTCTGCACGAAACAAAACAAAACATATATTTTATTTGTAGACATTAATAGCTCACAAAAATTCAACTCCTGGCTACAGGAAAAGATTCTATGATTTTATTTTTTGCTTTGCTAATTTTATATTCATCCATACTATGTGTAGTAACGCTGAACCTAAGAGCGACTTATCAGAAAAACTCAACAGGCTTTATCTAATGAAAAGTAGAACTGACAATATGAGAAACTACTCCTTACCCCTCTTTTTCAGCATCCTCACAGTGCCGTATGAGATCCAGGGCTGAGTTCGTGTCTTTCCTCAGATGAGCCGACGGAAAAGACACATAATACTGAAGCCTCATCTGGGCGCGGAGGCTGGCGGCTGTGCTGCAGCCTGAGGTCTACATTTTGTCACCCATATCAATCATTCCAGCTCCTCTGCCGATGCCTCATTGGCCATTGTTTCAACCTTGAGCACTTTTTTCCACATTGTCTTCATCACTGTTATCAATCACCAACTGCACTTTCTCACTTTTTGACATGTTCAGCCAAAGCAAAGAGGAAATTCTTTTCTTTCCCCCCCCCTGCCCTGTACCCTCTAATTCTCATTTCATTACATAGTCACTTTAAATAATTTCTGTGTTTGAGCATTTGGCCACCGCTGCTCAAATTGTGCTCCAGTTGAGAGGAGGGTGTTGCACTAAACACACTGTTTAAAGCACTTATTGTTCCAAATTTGAGGAAATGACTTTTAAGAGCTCTGTGTAGAGAGCTGCGGGAGGCAGAGGTGGGTGGCTGAAAACATCATGTTGCAACTTTTACTCATTTTGTTCCTGCCCTCTGCTGTGCCTGGGTTACATCCTGTCCCAGTGAAAAAGACAGATCCCCAGAGGGGACGTAAAGGTCAGGGGAAGATGAACCCACCAGCGGTGACCCTCTGTCACTCCCTATTTTCCTGAGAAGTGCAGCAGAAACGGCAGCAGGCAACATTAGCAGAAACCCTTAGGACAGAACTTCAATGAGGTATTGATCTCGAGCCTTGATGAAAACAAAACTTTCCTTTAGACAGAAAAATAACAAAAGGCTTAAGTTTATATTTATTTAAAAAAAAAAACAGTGACTCAACACAAACTCTGATCATCTGCTGACCTTCATATTTGAACGTCTTCTTCATCTGACCTCCTACTGGTGCAATCAGTTTGAGTGTCTTCAGTAATGGACCATTTGTTTGTCTGCAGCTGCAAAGACTTGACCTGGATTAAATGGCAACATCGAACAGTGGCCAATCGGACAGTGATGCTAGTAATGATGTAATATGACAGACTTTCAAAGCTTTCATCAACGAACTCTTCACCATTTAGTCTTGATGAGGCAATCATGACTTTGTATTGGCCTTACTATTAAGTGCCCGTCTCAAGGGGCAAACTGTCAGACAGTTGTCTCCAGAGCTTTTCAAGTATTATTTGCCATGTGGACCTCTATTAGCTGAATGTGCCCCCAAAGAACACTTCTACTGACCGTTCAGGTTAAGACTTGACTAATCAAACCGAAGCTCAAGTGTTTAAAAATGAATGTGGGCTATGAGAATGGCTAAATGTTCACGAAATACTGATGTTTTTCATGAATTATTAATAAAGATGTTTATCTAGGATTCAGACTTGAGCGTTTACTTAATGCCTTGCTGAGCATTTGAGCTTGAGGTACAGGAACACGCTTTCAATATGCTTTCCAGTTGCTTTGATTTCTAAGCACTGTTGACTTCAAATCCAATTGGTGTGCTGTGTCAATCAAATGACAGAGATAAACATAAAATAGCTACAAAACATTTTGTAAATTAGTTTTTTTTCCATCAAAAGCATACATCCGCAAAGGTTCTTTCTTTTAAAAAATAACTGGCTGTTGTGTTTTTGTTTGTTTCTGCAGTGTTTCAGCATGTGTTAGTTTTTGTAGATTTATCATTATATTTGTGTGTATTATAGTTTTTGGCATGCCAAGAATATTTTTCATATATCTTTAAAGTTAATAATTTATTATAATTTCAGCATTTGAGTGCAAAATACACAACATGTAGAGAAAGAAAATCAGTGCAGAAAACAAAGATGAAATATTCATTTAAATAAAACAGTTTTTTCATGGGACATCCACACTAATATATGTATAGATTGGTTATTTGTACAAAATGGTCCTAATGGTTCATACTTTTATTCTTATTCCTCTTTTTTTAGTATTGTATTTGTTTTGTCTGGATCAGCTCAACATCCATATTGAGGAGAACGCCTGCTGTGGTCTCTTGTTTCATAACATAGCTATTTCAGTGGCTACACAAGCACACGCACACTTCAACACACTCGTATTCCCATCACAGGAGTGAGCCACACTGACATGGAAGGCACAGACTAGTTTACACAACGCAAAGAGAAGGTTTACATAACCTCCGTTGTGACTAGAGCACCGATCCATGCGAGGGAGAAATTGAGAGAGCTTTAATGCAGAGAGACTGACTGTGCAATATTCACACTATCCAAATGTCATAATGAAATCAGTCTTCTAAACATCCAGAGATGGTGCTGCCTATAGAGTGTGAAATTCTCTAGCAGCTGGGAAACAGATCTAATCACACAAGCACATTTAATACCTTCCGCTCAAGACGAGAAATAACTTTACAGTATAAATCCTGCGTCGACTCATGGACAGTGATAAAAATATCGAAATGCTTTTCATTTATGGCTGATTACATTTTCATTAGGCTGTAATGAGCAATCAGTATGTGATTTTCCTGAAGAGGGCTCCATCGCACAACACTAATTACAGCATCCAAACTCCAGACGTGCAAATAGGATACGATTGGTTCAGACTCACTTGCCTTTGCCTGAGCTCAGTAGAAACCCAAGATCCTTTGTTTACCAAGCATTTATAATGAATGTAATGTGGCATTCGGAAATTACAGTGTTCATTTTGTCTCTGCCAATAGACATTAAATCCAAATTACTGCTGGAAATTGAGCATCGTCAAATGAAAGGATTGTCTGACATTGGTTTCGTGCACAGGATACAGCCAATCAAATTCAGAGGAAGCACATGATTGTGTTTAGCATATTATGTTAAATAAAGAAAAATAGATAGAAATAATTATGGTTGTACTTTTAGAGAATCATCATGAAGGAATCTCATCAAATCACTGTTGTTATATTGCATTGTATTGTGTCACATTTGGAAAAAATCAACCCTTGCAGCGTAACATTTAATGGAAAAAAATCTGCATTGAAATTTATTTCTACATTGAAGTATTAGCACAACCTTAAAAATTGTAATGAAATGTTGTAGTGCAGGATTTTGTAGCGTTACTTTACCAGGAGCCTTACAGATAAATCACTTGAATTTCACATAATTGCATGCAAATTCAATTGTGAAAATCTGTCAACAGTTCTGTGCTCCTGGGTGCAGTATTTTTGTATTTTGTATAATATCAAATTGTTTGTTAATTCTTTATTAATTACTATATACACTGTATGTATGTATGTGTGTGTATATATATATATATATATATATATATATATATATATATTTATTATAGGTGGGCATAGATTAATTTTTAAAATCTAGATTAATCTCACTGTAATCTTGGAATTAATCTAGATTAAAATGGCTCATTTACATTCTTGGCTCATTTAAATTCTGCCGAAGGCGTTCAGAATACCGCGTTCTACCGCAAATAATGACTAAAAGTAAATCTTTAAGAACTGGTATCTCAAGCCATGTGGCGCATTAGACCAGGGGCTCGTCTCCTGTTTCCAGAATGCATCACAAACTGCTTGAGAAACTGTTCTACTATGATAATTGGTGATGAAAATAAATTATGTTCTATAAGATGTAGTTGTGTGTACTAACTGTTTATTCAGTTCAACGTGAATGTTGAACTGTAGCCTACATAAGCTTGAAACAGCGATTATATATTTTAAAAAAATATTATTTTTTTTACATTTTTTTTTTTTTTTACCTTAATCTGACTGAAGTCATAACTGAACTAAACTGAAATAAATATAAGACGTGGAGTATTCATATATTAGTAGCATTATTGAAGTAAATACCGCAATCAAACTATTACCGCCATGTAGGACTTTTCCCCATATTTTCCGGGAAGATCCACACGCGCGGCTCTGTCAGTAAAGGACCACACACACACACACATCGTGAAATGCGGAAGTATTTTTCTTTCCATTCGGCATGTGTCATTAAATTCCATAACACCCTCACCAGTCTTTACTCTCTATTTGCGTCTAATACCCCAGTTTGTCACGGGGGCATGAATGAAATGTTTATTATAGTGAAGGTGAAACTGCCGAACTGTAGTTAGTCACCTAAAATTACAGGAAACTCTTACATGAAAGCACTTCATGGAAACCCCTTAATTATTTTATTGTCTATTAAGGCAAATAACTAGATTACAGATGTGCATGTAAGAGTAGTCAGTAGTGTCTTCAAAGAAAGAGAAAGATCCAGAAGGGCATCCTGCTGATTTGATTCAGAAGGGCACTTTTTTATCAGACGGCTTACCGGTTTGACTTTCATTCACCGTCATTCATTTTAAAAAGCACCTGCTCCATTTTATTTCCATATGTTTTACTGAAACGCATAAACTCTACAGGTGCCTGACAGTTAGATGTGGAGCTAACATTAATCAGATTCACTCTAGTAAACTGCATCCATGTTAGCACGTCACGTTTGATGTGGTAATTTCACAGAAGGCATACACACAGATTCGAAGACTCGTTCTCGTCACCAACAGTGCAATTCGACCAGGTATACATCCGCGCTAAAATATCAATGTAAAGGTCATCAAAACCTGCATAGAATAGACCCAGCTCCCAACTAAACTTTGAGAAAAGATTAACGGCAATATATATATTTTTTTTATCGCGCGATAAGAGTCTTGCGTTAACGCAGCACATTAAGGGCCCACCACTAAAACATACAATTGTATATTAATATATAATATATTATATATATATATATAATACAATAAATTTTAATTAGTTTTATTTGCAATAATCATTTTAATGGCAGTTTAAATATCTTATACTATGTTCATTAATATTATCTCCATTTTGATTTAGGCTTGGCAGTGTTACGCTTAAGTTTTATACACTATGTAACTGATTTACTGCTCTGACTTTGTGCTCTGCCTAAAGTCTTCTAGTAATCAAAGAACTGGATGAATGTCCCCAGTAAACAAAGGTTCCTGTAATTCATTGAAACATGGTCCATTTCGAATGTGTTAAACAGAAGCTTATTTACAACATATGCGGCTCCTTTGCTTTTTTTACAACAAAACGAGGTCTGACCAGGAGCACTCTATTACCTGACGTATCTTTGTGAAGCACTGCCAACCCCAGCTGAGAGGCAGCAAGCACTTCCATTAAAACCACTATCTCATGAAAGCAGTGAGGGCTGGGGCTCCTGGGATGAAAAATGGAGATCTACTTCCTCTTTTCAAACGCCACTTGTTTTTGGGGTCTCAAAGGCAGGAAATGCTCATCCTCCCCTCCTCTTGCTTCGTTTGCTGTGTTCTCTGGAGAAATTCTGTCTGGACGGCCAAGGATGACGATAACAAATGCTCTTGCTGAGGCAAAACAATATAATGTGTTCTGGGTATTTATCTCATTAGTCAACTCGCACAAGAGCAGCTACAAGCCCAAATGAAATGGCCAAACGGCGGGCATAACTGTTATATTGAGTTAGCATGCTAATGCTAATTCCTTCATGATGTTTGCTCTGGTGAAGACTGTAGTGTGAGCTGCGTAAGTGCCGGAGGGTAATGAGGAGATAATTATCTGCGGGCCCATGGGACCCCTGCAGTACAGACCCTGCTGAGGACCGTCTGCGTTATGAAAAGCATCCGTGTGCTAAGGTCAGCCTAGTGTAATGAGAGTATACATGCCCTTTAAGGTGTTCATGTTTCACTGAACACCTAAGCTAATATTCGCTAAAGTAAAAAAAAAAAAAAGAAAGAAATACACCACTTAAAAGAGTATTACCTGACATTTACACATGCTGCAAACATATGCAGTGACATTATTGCAAACACATTCATTGACCTTGAAAGTAGACTACTTAAAGCTGTCATTATCCAGCCATACGCTGTAGTAATCTTTAGTTAGAGTGATGTAAACTCAAAGATGCTCATTGATTGCAGATTGTCATTGAAGAGTGTCAGTTGAAATTCGGTTTATTAATGGAGGATTGGGTTAATGATCACATGCATCAAACGATCACATGCATCAAACGAGATGTTCATTCTCGAATATTTCTCAAATATTGGTATCAAACTTATGCTGTTTACATTTAGCCTTAGCATGTTTCATTGAATTTTATTTGGCAGGTTCCGTTTGTGAAATCATAGACCATCAGACCTCCACAGTGAAAGAGGGCCTCAGTGTGTGAGGGTTTTGGGCCAGAACTGTCACTTGCATCCTATATTATTGTGCCTTTTGTGCAAAACCTCATAATAAATGT
Source organism: Danio albolineatus (assembly GCA_903798035.1). NCBI lineage: Eukaryota > Metazoa > Chordata > Actinopteri > Cypriniformes > Danionidae > Danio > Danio albolineatus. The sequence continues at coordinate 2,599,522 of CAIGQQ010031848.1, forward strand.
CTTGAAATGAATTTTCTTAAGCAAAGCTTTCCTGCAAAGTTTTCTCTAGAGTAAAAAGTGTGGCTACTAATCCTGGTCTGTATTACAATAGGACAAATTTTATATTGTTTGACTACACAGTGTTTTGCAGGGTGTGAGACGTCTGCACATAATAAGAAATTAGAACTGTGATGAATAAATTTCACATTTGTGGTACACTGGATAATAAAAGAAAAAGCTAAGTTTTTGAAACTATTAACTTTATAAAGGTTAGCAAGGCTTCAAAATTGCTCCACCTCACATTTGCACCACATGATGTTAAAGATTTGATTACAGTCAAATGAGGGTTGGAGGGAAATCGTTATTTCTTTTCTTGCCATCCAAAAGGCAGCTTTTTTGAAGGCTACCCAAGTGGTCTCCAGAACCATAGCTGCTGTTGTGCTTCTGAATAGACGCTTGATTAAAATGTCAAAAGTAATAACCATGAATGAGAGACAACACTTATATAAGTGGGTGATCATTAGACCACCTTTAAGGGCTTGATTGCCTTTATTATTGTAAGGAAATAGGAAATTAAGCTGTGCGCCCAGATACACGCAGAGCTCAGTGTTACTGTAGATACTTTAATCAGCCAGAAGCTCAATCTGAGATGGATTTTACTGAAAATGATCAGAGATATTTCCTCGTATTGAAATTGGCTCTGCATTTCAGAACCTTTGATTAGAAACCAGGGTCTACATAAGAAAATTGAGAGAAGCTTTGTAATATTTTCTGGTAGACTGCAGGCTAGATTATGCACAGTAAAGATGAAGGTCAGAGGTCTTTGCCTTTCAAAGTGGCTAGTCATTATCTTCTAAAGAAAAGGGTGGACTGTGTAAGTACCTTAGGCCTAGTTTACACTAGTTTTAGCATGAAAACGATCCGCGTCCACACTAGCGTCTCACCCAGCGTTTCTGAACATATCTCCCTCCACACTACTCTAGCGAAAACGTATATCACGTGACCATTCGCGCGCTCTGGGCATGCACGTTAAAGTATAAACAAGAAGCACGTGTCTCACTCAGCATTCTTAATAGGACTTCCGCTGTTTGAAACGCGCGCGATTAGCGAGTGCTCGAACAATAGCTTGCCTCTTGCGAATATATGCAGCTGTTGTAGTAAAAAAGGCAGAGTTTAACTGCACAATGGCGCCTACAATGCTTCCATTTCTGTGTCCATGTTTTTGTTTACAGTGAAGGCTGGTCTGCAGTCTTCCGGTGGCATTATAGTCATGTGATAGGGGCTTGACGAATAAGGGAAGATTACGCAATCACCCAAAAACCCCAATCTAGTAGCGAATCTCTGCAGTCACGCCTCCGTTTTCAGATGTCTCCGTTTCCTTCTATCCACACTGAGACGGAGCAGCAGCATTTAAGAATGAAAACGGCCTCTCCAGCGTTTCCAAAACGCTGTTTTCGCGGCTCAAACTCTGGCGTAGTGTGGACGGATGGCATAACAGTAGCAAAACTTATGCGTTTTAAAACGAAAACGCATTAGTGTAAATGAGGCCTTAGTTTTCATAGAGATACTTTCACAGTTTTCATACTTTACTGCTATTTCTATCTTTTGCTATTATTTGTTTGTTTGTTCTACAATTATCACAATGCTTGTCTACAAAAACTTTGTATCAAGTCGCCATTCACATATCGTCCTTCACCAATTTTAATGTGCTTCTGAGCTTGCGCTCTAGTGGTGTCTGTCATTGTTAAGTAGCCATCAGCCACTCTCTCAGAGAAACCACTGCTGACAAACCCTTGCTGCAGCTCTGATTCTATTTTTATTTCCTGAGAAAATTAAAAAGTGTTTGGCTGTTCTGTATTTGTTTGAGGTAATATATTTACCATTATTACTTACATGTGTTTAATTCAAAGAAAGTATGAAGCTTATTGGTTGATTCGCTTTTTTTAAATTTCTCTTATCACATGACTTGCGGTACACTTGTGACATTCTGAAAGGTTGAATTTTTTTTTATTTGCTGTGCTTGACCATGTCGCATTCTATTTATGCACAAATACAGTGCGTCCTCATTCCAAATAACTTGTGTGAACACACAAAATGCACACTTATGTAAATAGCCCCTTAACATGCAAAGATGTATTGTTGTAACATGGTTTCTAAATGTCTAGTGCCTGTCTGTATATATTCTTTTCAATACTAAATCCATCGCTTTCTACTTATGTTCAGTTTTTGTGAGATGAAAAATGCAGTTATTTTCAGGTGATATTTTTGCACCATGCAGTTTTTTTTTCATAAACTTTTCCTGTGCTATATTTCAGCAAAAATACAGGATAATAGCCCCTCTAAGATTTTGCTCTTCAAAGATGTTGTTATCCTCTACCAGTATTTTGAAGGAAATTGAGTATAATCATAACCTAATTTCACCTGCAAACAAATTATCTCCCTGAAATGAAATTGCAATGGCTATGATTACTTTGTTTGCTGTAGGCCTATGGTGAGAGTGTCTTCTGTGGTGCTTTCACCTTCAGATGCTGACTCTGTGTGCAGTGTGTGGGGATATATGGATGTAGATGTTTGTCTTGGCCCTTTGCGGAGTCTTGTTTGACTGATGTGTTCTGCACTTGACCTCATTCTTCATCTTATGTCTTGTGTGATCTGTCACTCTATCACCAGAAATGCTCTGTGTCCTTCAGACTCATCTTCAGTTGAAGAATTTTTGCACTTGTAACAGGAATGCTTTTATTTCATAGTATCACTATTATGCAATAAGTCTATTTAATTATTTCAGAACTAGATGATGACCTCATCTATAAAGAAAATTTAATTGGTTGATTTAAATGGTCTATTCAGACTTTCTTTGACATTCTTTAGTTTGTAATTATTTTATAATAATACAGCTTGTGATATTAGTTCTTCCAAAACTTAGCAACGTCTTATAAATGAACACATCCAAAAAACCCTTTAATAAAAAGAACAGACCTACATACACTTCAGTTTAAAAGTTAAAGACACCGTGAATGAACACCCCTGCCAGATTGAGGATCCCTTCCTTTCTACTTGGTTGACTCCTCTAAGCCATTTCTCCTCCAAATATTAAAGGGCACCTATGGTAATCTTCTTTTTTAAGCTGTTTGGACAGAACTGTGTGTAGGTATAATGTTTCCATAGTCATATTGGGCTGATATAAAGACAATAAGTCTCTTTTTTTATTTCCTGACGTAAAAATACCATTCAAATCCCTTCCATTTTTAGGCTGACTGCAACGTGACGTACAGTAGGAGTGCAGTTTCCCCGCCCACCGAATTGATTAACAGCTTCATATTAACATGTCTCCGTAGTAACACGTATAATCATATCAACAAGACAGTTTCTTCATGTCTGTCTGTTATCTGAGGCAGCCAAGGGCGGAGATTGAGCCACACGGTCAGGCACGTGTGAACAGTGGCTAAAAGATGCTAAGAACTAAAAATTTCTTCTAAAAAGTATAATTTCAATTGCTTCTAAAAAGTATAATAAATAATCTGATGAGTGTTTTGAGCTGAAACTTTATAGACACATTCTGGAGACACAAAAGATTTATATTAAATCTGAAAAAATGTGTAAACAAGGTGCCCTTCAATGTTACCATTAAATAATCCACCTGATAATTCTAATACTGATAAGTGAGTTGAGGCATAATCTGACAGGGATGCGTTTTTACGGTAGGACACAGACTTCTAGCATCACCAAATGAACTAAATGTGGGACAATTATTATGTTTCTGTGTAACAATGTGGGACATAATCAACACTTGTATTCTGCCTGTCAGATCGTTTATGTTTGTATCCTTCCAGAAAACACAATTAAAACACATTGTAAAATACATTGTTTGCAGCCTGCACTTCTGGATGCCCCACACAGTTCAAGTTTACACTTTAAGAGCACAGTACACTTCAGGAAATTATAGAGAACACAGAGCTGTGCCTTTTGGAAGAATCTCGATTGTAAAACATGTTTAATCACTCCATAATTCCCAAACTTCCATTTATGCCATTTCATTTTGGATAATAAAATATGGAATAAACAAGAAAGTCCAGATGGGAAAAAAAGATTGCTGATAAACACATCTCCACCCAGTCCCTCTTGCTGCCTGCTGGCTCTAATTTAATCCCCCAGACCTCTGGTGCCAGCTGCAGTCCTGAGTCTAGCCAGACCACTGTCACCCAAACCAGATTAACAGCTCTAATCTACAGAGCTCTCAGATGCTGCTGTCGCCGTGCTCCTCAGTAAAACCCACGTACACATTAAACATCCAGCTAATCATTCTGTCCAGGCCAAAGATAGACTTATAAATTAATAAGATTGAGCGCCTAATCCGGTGATGGATGTTTTGATCTGGCTGGTGTAAATCAAATCACATTTGATGGAAAATCCTACGCAAATGCATGGAGTAGAAAAGTATTTTGTGGATTCTAGTCTAGTTGAAATGATTGTGAAAAAGGTCAGAGACCCTCCATTTGATAATCAGTTGGTCATCAGTGGTCCAGGAGGTACACTAGTTACCCCTGCTACACATTTTTAAAACTTTTATTTAGGGCTGTGCAACACTGAAGAAAAATGTGATATGTGATAACATGATAAATAATGTGATGTGAAAATAATAAAATCAATGTATTTCATGTTATTTCATTGAAAAAAAAGCCCAGCTGCGACTTCTGAAAGTGAACAGCAATGTTTTACTTCATTGTTTAAAACAAACCAAACATTTTAACTATGTAAACAAAAAGTATATAAAATAAATATCACCAGTCCTTGTCTCTTATTGTTTGTCATTCTATTTAACACAATATATCACGTCATCATCGATATCACAATGTGATCATTCGCAATAGTCACATCGTGAGTATACGCAATGTTGAGTCTGGATATATGAGTCTAGTGTTTTTTGAGATCTTAGACAGTGTGAGGGTTTTAAAAGAGTTCAGGCATAAGTAATTGTACCATTTGTAACTTTTGTACAGTTTGTTTACTGAATTGTTTATAAAATGAAGACTATGCAGTATTATTTTTTGTTTTGATTATTTAATTAGTGTATACCTGAATGCAGTTCGACTCGCCAGAAAGCCATAAAACGTTGTTTATTTAATTTGTATCGTTTTTATTGAATTTATCTGTGCTTGTAGATTTTTAATCTATTTAATGAACTTCATTAATCATCCAAATCAATCTAGAAATGTAATTTCTTTCCATATAGTTTTTTAATTCATCTGGTGAAATTGTATTAATATTGCAATGTCTATTGCAGAATGAAAAAAATATTGCAATGTTAGATTTTTCCAGTATCTTGCAGCCCTGCTATTTATTCCTTAATTTATTGGAAAACTTATTGTTTGCTTATTATGTATGTAAAATGAGTTGCAGCTTAACTTTTAATGTCAACAATCTCAGAGCTTTCTTTTGGCATGTTGTTGGACTCATTGGAGTCCTTTTAATGAAGAGAGAGAGAGAGAGTGTGTGAGGTTTAAGTCAGCAGGAGACAAACACAAAAAGAGAAACAGATGGACAAACATTTTGAAGAGCACAAACAAAGAATCTGACAAGAAATTTCAAGGGATCTCATTAAAGGGATATTTCACCCAAATATGACAATTCTGTCAGCGTTTACTTACCCTTGTTTCATTTCAATCCCATTTGGCTATTTTTTTTTATTTTTATATTTAATGCAAAACACAAAATGTGAGTCTTTTAAGAATACCATCCTTTTAAATATAATGAGAGTGAATCGCAAATCTATTGGTAAGTTGTGGAACTGGGGGAAACACACACAGACACATACTTGAATACGTTATTTATTCAAAATCAAAATACAATTACAGATAGACAAGACAGACCCTACTTAAAACAACCTAAAGTGACAACTTTCGAACAGAGTTTCTAATCTCAAGTCTGTATAAACACTAGTCATTAGGGCTGAACAATGTATCGTTTGAGCATCGACATCACAATGTGTGTTTCTGCAATAGTCCCATCGCAGGATTAGATTTTTTGTCAAAGGGGTGGTCCACTACTATATCATATTTTAAACTTTAGTTGATGTGTAATGTACTTGTGTGAACAAACATAACATGAACATGTATGCATGTATATATATGTATATATGTATGTGTATACATGCATGCACACAGGGCTTTACATAAAGTTTTTCGATCACCAGCAACTGTGGCTAGTAGATTTCCAACATTACTAGCCACTCGCCATTTTCACTAGCCACACTTTTGTTGGGAAAATATATTTTATATGCATAAATTTGACTTCGACATGCGAAAATTGCTTGATTTAGACTTTGTGTTATGTTCACATGCCTCCTCATTCATTTCACTGTTCTGTGTATTGTGTATGAACTTGCTCAATGTGCATGAGCAAATGAGTTGTGTCGCATTGCATTTAGATTTTATTTCACAGGACTTTTCAGGGCTCAAAATTAAGGATTTACCAAATTTATCTCTGACCATACCAAAAATAATTAATTATTTCTTAGCCACAAATTTTAAATGTGTCAAACATGCAAAATAAATCTGTATACATGCTCTTTTTAATTTAACAAAATTTTCTTTAAAAAAAATTGACATTTTAAAATATTTATTGCCATGTATCTAAAATATGCACAGTTCTCTCTCCTGGCTAAAGGTCCCAGATCACAGTACACATACATGGGTACTTAATCTCATATTTATTGTAAAAAATGTTATTGTAAAAAAAAAAAAAAAAAGATAATTAAGCTACAGTATAAACAAAAAAAACTGTGAGCAAAAGAAAGCATGTAAAAAAACATACCGTGAGTGATAATGATCAGGCGCACACGGTTAATGTTAGGCCTGTTAACAATCTGTTCAAAGAATAATTAAAATGAAAGCAGTGACCACTGCTGCTTACAAAAGGATATATATTTCTTTTTCTTAAAAGCAGCAGGATTGTCGAATCATCGCTTTTTGTCCAATCTGTTTCAAACAGAACTGATCGCACCAGTTGTGTTTCCTCTAGGCACGGT
>CAIGQQ010031848.1:2606924-2636326 GCA_903798035.1 Danio albolineatus
TGTGTGTGTATTTTTTTATTTTATTTTTAAGGCTATGATGATCATGGTATTTTACTTTTGATGGTCCAATTTCTATATGTGAATACTATTAGATTGTCGATAAAAACCTAAAGCTATTGATGAACTAATACTTACAGCCTCTGAACATTAAGCATAAAGGAATGCAGTGAACATTTATTTCACTTGTTTGTATTTATTCTTTTTACATTTATGAAAAAACAACAACAACATAAAAATTACATAAACTTCAAATTAAAGGATTCAGAAATATCACAAATCCACGGGATCACCCGAACACCACCAGCAGACAGTTTTTCACCAATATTGAAGATCAAATATGTTCTTTACTTCATGCCTATTCATAACATTCTCAAGGTCCAATTTTGACTACAAAGCTTATGGCACTCCTCTAGACTACTTGTTCTGTACCTTTGCTCTAATATCTCTCTGTATTCATGAGCACACACAGGGTAAACCACATGCTAAATAGCAGGGGTGGATGTGTATTACAGAAATTTCATGCGCTTCAGCGGGGGGCAGCCTTTCGCATTGAAAGTGATGTGCTTCTCCATTTCAAGCACATTGTGTAGTTCTTTCACAATGGCTTCTGCTAAGCGTACTTCTCATCCCCTTTGCGTCTATCAGGCCATCTCTAATATGTCTCACCCTCTTGCTTTGGAGAGAGGTAGTCTGCGCTAGATCAACTGTAAAAATGCATTTCTTTTCATGCTGAAATGACAGGAACTGTGTGGACTACCAAACAGTCGAGAATTCAGGTGCAGTGCTCAAGTGTTTCTTATTTTACAATAGCAATCACACCTAGTTGTAAAGTCATCTGGTTCTTGTTTTAACACAAGGTGCATTGTGGTGTTCAGCTTGGCACTTGAAGCGAAACCGCCACATGATGATGTGAGTGTATGCATATTCTCATCCTCTCTTATCCATTTCAAATTCTGTGGAGAAGTGGACTATGAGAGTGTGAATACTGTTTAGCTACAACAACTGGACAAAACCCACACAAATCATTAAATTGCATATAGCTGTTTCATAAGGAAATAGGAAGATATTTGGTTTAAGTAACTCAGATTGTACGCTCTGTATAAAAAAAAAAAAGATTCTTCTAAACAATGTGGCTACATCCCATTCCTCCCATACTACACAGAATTAGATACCAGCTTTAACGAGAGTTGCCTAGCAACCACTGAAGCATCTCTTTTACACAAAGTTAGCTTCCCTGGGCTTTTCAAAAACGAGTCGTGCCCAGTATATTTTTTCCCTTCTCTGTTACCTTTTCATGTGCCATCTGTCACCATTCAGAAATAATCATCTCTCGCCATCCAAAAGGCATCTTTCACTCTGTAAACATGAGCGCAGTGCATTTATAATCAGCGTTTGTGCATGTTAACTGGAATCACACATTGCACTCAACTCTAGGAATCCATCCAGTTAGCTTTTCATTCATTTTGCATGTCAAATCACATTTTTAGATCTAGTTTAGTTGGTCCCTTCAACCTGCCTAATGCCAGTTTCCCAATGCCATATTTCAGGACCCCGAGTTGCCTTGTCGGAACATCGTATTTCATTCATTCTTTCAGGAATGCTCTTAAAGTGTGCATCCGTGACCAAAATGCGACCTCCGGTGGACAGTAACAGCCTCCGAAATGAGATGCAGATTCAGAGTTACACACAAGGTGGTTATTAATTAGCAAATAATATAAATATTAGGAATGTAAACATTAGGTGAGCAGGTTACATTGTAACCCCGTGTCCTTACAACATGATTTGTGACAAGATTTGCAGTGATAAGCAATTTGGCTGTTTGCACCAGACGAAACACAAACAAATTTAAATTTAAGTGCAGCCATTCAGAAGCTCTGAATAGTGCACTTACTTCACTCCAACGAAATTGTTGGAGTTTTATAATGTATTTATTATGTAGTAAACCACTTTAATGTTATTAAATGGACATAATGAATCACAGATATCTGTTCTGAAGTCACAGTTTTAAAGTTCAGTATCAAATGGCTTATTTTATTTTCAAGATCTGAGGTAAACTCTGCTGTAATCTGCTTCTGCTTTCAGTATATGGCTATAAATGTCATGTAAAATGGTGTTCAAACTAACATTATTAGTATTTAACACAGAATAAAATTACATGAGGTCTACATTAGGTCATCACTGTCATAGTTTTAAGTTGTTCAGCTGCAAGAAATATAAGCAGTTTCTAAAATCTTAATTACAGGTGTTGGTTAGAATAAAACTCCTTTTAATATAAAAAAGATTCCTTCTATCGCGTACCGTTGCTTTTATTTAGAACATGATTTAAATCAGCCTCTAGGCTCGAGAGTGAAGTACACTGCTGTTGGTGCCATCAATCTGGCAACCTGCGCTTGCATTTGTTTTGAACCAGGTGTGCAATATCTAGTTCAACCGCTGGGTGTCAAACTTCCATACTGCACCTTTAAAACACTTTGTATCACAAGTCTTTGTATCACAAAAAAGACTTGCTTTTTTAATCAAAACTATTTCTATAAACATTAAGGCAAGTTAAGTTTATTTGATTTTTAAATAAAAGGGCCCATTAAAAATACAACTTATGAACTAATTAGAAAATCAGGTAAACAGTTGTATTTATTCATCTTTTATATCTGCTCTTTGAAGCCCTAAACGTCACATTTTTTTATGAAGGACATTTGTAAAACATCATCTACTTTAGTTTACAGTGCATTCTCAAATGCTTTGGACATATCATAAATACCTCAAAATATCCTTCTCTTGGTAATTTTATACATTAACAATAAAGGAAAGAATGAGCAACTAAAACTTTAATATCCGAGCTTATTTGGTCAAATATAAAGGCAGCTATAATTATACAATATCCAATTTTATCTCTTCATTCCGCCGCTCTTATGATAATGTCCATCTAAATGATGATTTCCACAGAGAGACACAAGGACAGAATGAGCCCAATTGGTCCCAGCTGAGTACAGTGCGTGAGGGGCTCTACTCATTGCCGTGCACCTGAAGAAGCCAAATAATGCATTTTGATTGCGTGATTATAGTGCTGGCTGATTCTAAGTGCTGTCATTCTATCTTAATGGCTTTGCCGAGAGGACTGCGTTCAAATTCATATCTATAAAGGGCATTGAGCTCATCACAGGGACGGCAGCTGTAGTGTTAATGGTACTCCAAGAGAGAGGCTATGATGGAGATATCAGGGAGCCATTGATTAGCACCAGAAGAACTGGAGCCAGTGTTGGCAACCACTTTGTTGATGTGGCTCAGGCAAAGCTCTTACAAGAGCTTGAAGTAGATTAGCGAGTTTGGGATTAGAAGTACCGGTTTAAACAGATTAGCAGAAGTAAAATGGATGCAGAAGAGTTCAACTAGAAGCAATGTGGAGCGTTTGAGCAAGCAGGTGAAAATAGGTTACAAGGTGATAAATAATGTGCAAATGCAACACCAGAAGGAAAAGCTGAATTGCTTTCTGCACATTTAATTAAAGGATGGATAATATGTGGGTTTTTCCACTCACCATTATACCACATTTCTGAACATTCAACAGTTTTATTACTTACTCCCCAAAGGCTTTTATAATACCCATCTACCCATCCTAGCTACTGTAGGTAGCTAACATATTTGCGCACAGATGTTTTCCCTCCTTAATTATAGTGATCTATATTTATTTTCAGCCATTGGATGACAGCAGTCTGGGCTGTAAAGTAATGCATGGTTTGTAATTGTAAGTGGGCACAGTGATTTTTCTGTGCTGTGGACTGTACGCTATCTTCTATGATTGCTACCTGCAGGAAGAACAGCTGTGCTTCTGCTGCTTCACTGCTAGCTTGTCACCCAGGCTTCAAATGAGCTGATCAATCAGATCATACTCTACACGCCCCTATTCCCCAGGTCTAAAAAGCAGTAACATCCATAGAGACACTGTGGATGATGGCGGAGGGTCTGCTCTAAAACCTACTGAAGCCAGCATATTTCCTGTTGTTCATGAAACAGCATATTTTAATTAATTAATTAATTAAGTTATATTATTATTATTTTATAAACACATACAGCCTTGTTTACTGAGAGATTAAACAAAATTAAAGTGTCTGCGAGTGAGTTTAAGCAGTTTTTTTCTTTTTTATAATTGTTATTAATTTGGCAGATATTTGTTCTTTTTAATAAACTTTCATTTTGATAAATATTTCCTAATTTGTGACTTATGTTATGTATTTGTCTAATTGAACTTTGTTCTGAAGAAAAAAAATGTCATTTTTACATTAAGAATCGTTGAAAAACAAATGAAAAATGATCAATTTTAACCTTTGTTCAACTTTTGGTTGGTGCAGTTTTAGAGTCAAAATTATTTAAAAGTCTTATGTATGGGATATGCCCTGCTGAGGTAACTTATATGCTTGTACGTTTTCCGGTTAAAGAAAGAATGTTTGAAAATGAATGTTTAAATTGGGGCTGCACAATATATAGTTTCAGAATCGATATATCACAATCGCAATGTGCGTGTCCGCAGTAGTCACAGTGCAGGATATGCAATGTTGAGATGAGATTATAGTTGTCAATTGACAAATATACAATTGAGTTAACATGATATTTGTGGAGTTGTTGCAACGTATAACCATAACAGAGTAAAACTTATCATTTGCATGTATTTTAAAGGCTCTTCAAGTGTAAAGTGTAAAGCGTTTGGGTACATATCGCAATATATACTGTATCACAGCAAAACAAAATATCGCAATGTAGATTTTTCCAATATTATGCAGCCCTAGTTTAAATTCTATTTTATCAGTACACTAACAAATGGATTAACCTAGTAGACGTTAGAGATGTTTTTTTGTGTGTGTGTGAAATGAAATCAATTGTGAGCTGTTTGTTTTCTTAAAGGTGAAGGGTGTAATTTCTATTATTATTTATGTAGCTTTGTATTGTGTAGAAATTACACCCTTCATCTTTAAGAAGTGTTGTCATTCCTGTTATTCCTGCTGAGGACTATTCACCAATTATTCTAAAAAATAAGGTTTTCATTATCTTTAATTTACCTAGAGCAGCTTTGTCCACATCTCATAAGTCTTTTTTTTCTCCTAACAAAAGCTTCCTTGCTTGGCCGGGGAAAATAATGATGAGTATTCTTTTTTTATCATATCACAAGAATACAGAAGTGTGGTGGTGATGGCCACTTTGTATTGTATTACACAATAGATACATATTCAATTCACTCAAAATGAATTATATTTTAATGTCATGTTTTTTTTTTATGACCAAACTACTATTAAATCTCGAATTGTGTATGGACATTGTTTTCCACAGATAAAATAAATGTACAGATTCGAATTGACATGAAGGTCATTCAATTGTGTCAAAAATGTCATTGCGTGAGCTATCTCTTTAAGACTAGCTAATGTGGTTTAAAAAAGTTTGGAGATTTTAGGTCATACACATAGCACTGTGTTGATCTGCCAAAATTCAAGTCGCTTTAAAAGCGCATAGAAGTTTCCCACTGGTAAATGGCAGACGCTTTTTTTCAGTGTGATTTGCATGTATTCACTGGTTCCGAATCTGCAGGTAGGCGTCTGAGCCAGGCGGTTTTTGCTGTGAAATGTCACACAATTGATATGTATGACAAAGCGAGCGTTCCAGACGGTGTGCCTTGCCATCAGAGCAGACCGCTGGCTTGCTCTTCTCCTTCATCTGTAGCCGTGTGATTATCGCTGCATTTTGATAACGTGCAAGAGCGATACTGAGTGACAGCTCTGGCTCCTCATCCACGACTGGATCAAAAGTGACAGCAAGCTTCTGTGGGACGGTCCCTTCCTCCTTCATGTATCTGAGGACACAGAGCCCGAGGGGAAAAAAAGAGGAAAGGCGACACGGAAAAAGGGTCTGCATTTAATTATGCCACCAGCTTCAGTAGACTGTAAACCGGAATTGATGTGCTGAATTTAATCTTCGCCAACAAGTCCGTGCCTTGCTGTGGTATTTAATAAACGTGACTTTTCATGTTAGCACCTTTCAAGTTTTTCTTGAAAGCACATTTAAAAGTGCTAAATTAATACTGGTGTTTATAAACTGACCAACAATTTGAAAGGAAACAAAATCATGTTTATTTTTGCTATTTATTAGTCTCCAATTGTTCCTTTTAAATTATTTTTAGACAATATTTTAAAATTGTTAATAATCATTTGTGTTGTATGTCATGTATTTAGGACATTTAAAACGTATAATGGGTTTAAAATAAATATCACTATGTATTTAATTATACTTTGTATCATTGTTTCGATTATTCATTATTTTATGGTACAGTAGTAAATGATTAGAGTGTATCCCGATTGTAGTCAGTTTCGGTTTCATTTTTTCTTCGCTGTGTACAGTCTATCCCGAAAGTATTCATAGCACAAATTGGATTAAATTCTTTATTTCCTCAAAACTCTACACACAATACCCCATAATGACAATGTGAAAAAAGATGTAGATAATTATTCACAGCTTTTGCTCAATACATTGTTGTTACACCTTTGGCAGCAATTACAGCTTCAAGTGTTTTTGAATATCATGCCACAAGCTTGGCACATCTGTCTGGGAATTTTTGCCCATTTGTCTTTGCAGTACCTCTCAAGCTCTATCAGGTTGGATAGGAAGAGACGATGTACATCCGTTTTCAGATCTCTCCAGAGATGTTCAGTAGGATTTACGTCTGGGCTCTGGATGGGCCACTCAAGAACATTCACAGAGTTGTTATGAAGGCACTCCATTGATATTTTGGCAGTGTGCTTTGGGTCAGTATTCTGCTGGAAGATGAACCGTCGCCCCAGTCTAAGGTCAAGAGGACTCTGAAGCAGGTTTTCATTCCGGATGTCTCTGTACATTGCTGCATTCATCTTTCCTTTCTATCCTGACTAGTCTTTCAGTTCCCGCTGCTGAAAAACATCCCCACAGCATGATGCTGCCACCACCATGCTTGACTGTTAGGATGGTATTAGTCTGCTGATGAGCGGTGTCTGGTTTTCTCTAAATGTAACGCCTTGCATTCAATCCAATTCACACCAGAGAATTTTGTTTCTTATGGTCTGAAAGTCCTTCAGATGCCTTTTGGCAAATTCCAGCCTAAGGAGCCGCTTCCGTCTGGCCACTCTACCATACAGGCCTGATTGGTGGATTGCTGCATAGATTGTTGTCCTTCTGTAAGGTTCTCCTCTCTCCACAGAAGAACACTGGAGCTTAAACAGAGTGACCATCGGGTTATTGATCGCCTCCCTGACTAAGGCCCTTCCCCCGGAGCACTCAGCTTAGATGGCTGGCTAGCTTTAGGAAGAGTGCTGGTGGTTCCAATCATCTTCCACTTAAGGATGATGGAGGCCACTGTGCTCATTGAAACTTTCAGAGCAGCAGAACTTTTTCTGTAACCTTCCTAACCCTTGTGCCTCGACACAATCCTGTCTCGGAGGTCTACAGACAATTCCTTTTGTCTTTATGTTTGGTTTGTGCCTTGACATGCACTGTCAACCCTGGGACCTTATATAGACAGGTGTATGCCTTTTCAAATCATGTCCAATCAACTGAATTTGTCACAGGTGAACTCCAGTTGGGCTGATGAAACAGGCCAAGAATGATCAGTGGAAACAATGTACCTGAGCTCAATTTAGAGCAATTTTGCAACAATTTCGGAAAAACTTTTTTTCACATTGTCATTATGTGGTATTGTGTGTGGAATTTTGAGGAAATAAATGAATTATTTTATTTTGGAATAAGGCTGTAACATAAAACATTTGGAAAACGTGAAGCGCTGTGAATACTTTCTGGATGCACTGTATGTTTAAGAATAGACGTGCAGTTTGGCATTTCATGCAGTGTGGCTTCATTTTCACTTGAACTTTCTTTGGTTGAAAAATATTGGAATCTGTGGTATCTTTTGCAGTTCCAATCTGCCCTGCTGAACAGGCTGTTCATTTGCATGTTCATTCAGATGTTCCCTCAGATGCAAAGTACAGTTTGTTACCTCACAGCTACGATTGCACATCTTTCAATGTGAAATATCTCTCACTCGATTCATAATGTCAGCTTTTTCCTGTTGTTCATTTCAGTCAGTTGATCAGCACTCATTTTCATTTGTGTATTTGTCAGACGTCGTGATAGAATCAAACTTGGCCTCGTCAGGGAGACAGATATCCACTTTCCAATACGTTCTGCCTTTAAACTAGGTTTTGAAAAGTCCCAAGCTTAAGTCATCATAATTGGATGTCAAGTTTCAGGCTGGCAGTGTGTACAAACTGCAATCGTGAGCTGAAATTCAAAAGATGAGGCCTGAGATTTCCGTATTAATAAAAGTCACACTGGCTGTTTTCTAGGTTATCATCTGAGGGCCGGATATTATGCCAGTGTTCCTGCTGCCAAGCGTTCCAGCAATCCATTGTCCAGCCCATTACTCCTATTTACCACTTTTATTGAAAAGATTGCGATCGGTTCTTATTTAGAAATGCGTTTAGGGTTTGCTCATTTACCTTCTGTTTGTGTTTGTGTTGCATAACATGCACGGCAAAGTAGCTTTTAATGCAAATGAGGCTGGCTATCTATCTCTGCAAAACGGGTTGCTTGAGAGATGAGAGATTACGGCCTCCATTTTGTTTTAGGTAGACTTTTCTGAGCAAAATAATATTCAAGATGTGGGCTCTAAGTACCTGCATAATTACCTCATTTAACTAATATATTTCAATGGATGATTCATTTGCCGTTTCGGTTTAGAGCAAAGCTTTCTTTATAAGATACATGTTAATATAGCCAATTTAATCCAAGAAGCTGCAAGCTTTGAGCATCTCAATGCCCTCTCAACTGCAGGGCCCCTTGTTGTGCTTTCTTTAACCAAATGAAGTCAGACCAGTCAGGTCTCCCACTGCGGCTCTGTCTCCTCCCAGCCTGTGCCACTTTGAAGTCTGGAGTAATTAGCCGCTGCCTGTGAAGTAGCTTCGCTAACTGTGATGTGCAGACTCCATTTTCACTGATAATGATCTAGGAAATGTTCCAGCACATTTGTTATCAAATGCATTGAAACTCATGACCTAAGTCTGTGCAAAGAGGCATCCCAACAGGCACCAGAAGGTCACTGCATTGAATTCCACTTGGCATTTGTACACTGGCATTTATACAGGCATTGCATGGGTTATTAACACATTTTTTTTAAGTTAATTAATATTTGTATTGAGCGAGAACATATTAAATTGACAGTCAAGATTTTGAGTTGTCTATTCAAAGAAATCAGAAAAAATATATAGACTCTTTAATTTTGCTGATATGTTTCAAAGACCCTTTAAGGCAAGTCATTGCCTTTGAAAAGTTTCTCAAGCATGCAAGTGTAGCTCCTATCTCTTCGAATGGAGAAACATCAAACTCTACAAAACTCTTTGCCAAACTCACGATTGAATTTCATATTTGAAAATCACCAATGAAATTGAACAAGACACCATCCTCCTTTACAGTTGTTTCTTGAGGACGTGATCAGACATCTTGTCAATCAAACTGTGTAACTGTGTAACTATTGTAAGAATCAATAACTTGTATGTTACATAATACCATCTATAAATAATGTCCATACTAACTGGTCTTCTGTGGTAATTAACAACTTACTCCTTATATTTGATCTTCTACCAAAATGACAGCGACATCTTTGTTTACAAGTTTGTGTGCGTTCAGGTGGTAGCTGTCATGTCATTTGCATTTAAATACCAGAGGAAAAACGATACGAGTGACATATCCTGGGTATTATAAAGTTGTTGTTTTAACTTAAATTTGGGTTAAATATGGAGATCCTGATGGGTTATTTATTGATTTATTTAGATATATGTTTATACAATTTTAACATTATTAATGTAGTGGAGTCCATACAATTCAGCATGTTTTATAGTGTACAAAGCAGAACTTCTTAAATCAGCACTAAATAAGCATGTTACAATGATTTCTAAAGTATCATGCGACACTGAAGATTATTGAAAATTCAAATTGTCATCACTGCTGATATTCTGAGAGCTTTATAGGGTGCTTCTCATTTCTTATTTGTGCATCCTTGTTTCCTTTCCTTGCTTTCTTTCCTTGTGTCTTAGCTCCACCCCTCCGGGATGCGAGGGAAGGACGCAAGGAAAAGACTCGAGGACCGAGGAATCATATCAAGTGAAAAGACACGTTCTCGTATCGTTTAGCATCACTTCAAAGCGTCGTTAATTAATGCTGGATTTGGCTTGCACGTTTGGATTAACTACATGTCTACATTAAAGTCATTCTCTATTCACTAATAATCAATAAAGAAACATTCATTTAATAATAAAAAGGAACAAGCCGTTAAAATAAAGAGCCCAATCAGCAGATGGCGAGTGGGTGCCGTTTTAAAAATTGGTCAAAAATGTTGGTGCGGATGGATGGCGGACGGATGATGAGTTTTGTGATGCACTTGCGGTTGAAAAAAATCCCATCCGCGCATCTCTAAAGGATTAGTTCACCCAAAAATTAAAAATACTTTTTTTATTAATTACTTACCCTCATGATGTCCAACCCCCTGAGACCTTTGTTCACCTTCAGAACACAAATTATGATATTTTTTTTATTGATGCACCAAATCTTGGTGAAGCGGCTTTCATATCAGATGAAACAAGCGATGGGTAATGAAACTCATTCATTTCATTGCATCATGCAATTTTCTGTTTGTTCTGCAAGAGCATTGGAGTGCACATGCCATGTTCAAAATTGCTGAATATACCACTCTGTGGTCATTCTATTCATGAACCCATATACTAATATGCATGAACTGCACATGCTCTCCAAAAAAGCAAAGTTTACTCTAATAACATGCTAACAGAAGCGTGCACACGAGTGTGTCATTGCAATGCTGGTAAAAGGACTCTTCTTAACTTGTTCACTGTAAAAAAATGTGGTTATTTTATTGGCGTGTGTTTTCTGTGGCTTCAAGCTTTATACAGATATGGTCTTTAGAAATGTGCTTCTCAGGGAACAGAATGCCATGACAAACTGCGGTTAGCTGCAGTACTTGAGAAATTCTCTGACTCAGGAATTATATTACCAGTAGGGGCAGCCGAGCTTCATTCTCAGTAGTGGCCAGTTCTGAAGGTGGAGTACTCGATGCCCATGGGTGGCTGTTTCTCCCTGGAAGGTGGAGGTGTTTTACCCATGTTTTGTTCATATTTGCTCAAATCTTATACAGTGCTGCGTCCGAGATCATTGTGTTTATTGTTTTCTAATAAAAGAAATAGTTTCATTTTAAAATACACAAGTATTTAAAGTGTTTGAGTATTTATATTGTTTGAAGACATATTATTGCAGACTCTCCACGGCCATGGCTCCAATATTACTTTTTTGACGGTAAGCCTTTCCCTTTTGACTGTATTTTCTTTGATTAGTTATCAATAAACTGTTAACGACAAAACTAATGGTAAAATACAGGTTTTGATATTTTTTTTATTTAAATACATAGGCTATTTGCTGAAAAAAGGCCATGTCCATGTTTATTCCATTGAACAAATACATATATTCCATGTACAGTATTTGATCTAGTAGTCAATCAAGCACTGAAAAAACTGCATATAATCATATAATGCATATAATTCCTTAAATGTCTCTCATATCCATTTAGTGTGGACATGTCATGGTCAGAAGCAGCTTTACAGAAAATTATAGATAAAACATAAAAAATTGCTAGGAATAATGACTAACAATGCATTTTGGAAAGATTGCAAGCTATAGAAGATGCATATGAGCCTAACCTGTAAATCCATTACTTCTTTAATAAAAGGAAATACTACTGTTAATTGCATTAAATAGATTACAAGATGTCATATTATTAAATATACAATTTATAAAATAAACATTATTTTAATTTTTCCAGCCAGGTTTTCGTTAACTAGCAATATTGTCAAAAACACACAACTCTCAGTTCTTATATGTAAAAGGGCCTAAAAACATGCAAGGCCAGTGAAATATTTTGCTTGAGAGAGAGAGATTTGAGATTTCTTTGCGCCGCTATTCATTTAACCTAACAAATGTAATGCTAATTGCATGTGCTTCTCGTGATCTGTTCTCTTGCTCGTTCACTCTCGTCAGCATCACAGAGCCGCTATGAATATGGGCAGACTCACTGAGATTCCAGGAGAGGTCATATGGTTGGATGTGACATTAGATAGGGCTGATTGATCTGCTCTCATCACAGCAACTCAAAAAACGTAATTTTTTTAACAATCTTTTTTGACTTGCATCACAACAGCTCAAAACACTGTTCAAAGTATTTAAACAGATGTATTTTAACCAAAACATGATACATACTTTGTGTATCAATTTATTTATATACATGTTTAGAAAGAATACATGTTTTAAACTAATTAAATTGCCAAAACAATGATTGCAGCAAAGAGACCATCACTCAGGTGGGTCGCACCAACACGCTGTATAAACAAAGGTTGCACTTCATCTGTAAATTTTAGCTCTTTTGATGGGTGTGGAGCAATTGCTCATGTCCCCATGGATCCTTCATGTGTTGTGTGCGCATGTGTATCGTCCTCTGTAATTATTATTCATTATTTTATTAAATAATAGAGGAAGATACACAAAGCATTTTTGGTTTCAGTAAATGGCCAAGTGCAACTTTTATTTCGGTGCATTCTGAGATCATTAATTTGAAATCCAAGAGCGCTCCCATTCTCCATAACAGGTTCTAAGACTCAAAGTAGAGACCTTTGCAGGACAGATTTTTTTAGTCCATCCTGCAAGATTCTGTTCTACTTATGCAAAAACATATATTGTTTTCTCCTGCTCCTGCCCTTAGTATTCAGGTTTTGTCTCATTACCACCCGCAAAAGCACACAGGTAAACATATAAGTAGTTTTATTTTCACTGCTTCTTCCCAACTTCCTTCTAACTTCCTTCTCCTTTGAAAATGAATAAAAAAGCGAAACAGAAAATGAATAATAGAAAGTAAACTTTGCTGCTTACCATGTTTTTTGGGTTATTATACTGTGGGTGTGTTCTTCTATTAAAAATGCATGTAATCATGAGGTGTCTTTGTTAAC
Source organism: Danio albolineatus (assembly GCA_903798035.1). Taxonomy (NCBI): domain Eukaryota; kingdom Metazoa; phylum Chordata; class Actinopteri; order Cypriniformes; family Danionidae; genus Danio; species Danio albolineatus. The sequence continues at coordinate 2,619,995 of CAIGQQ010031848.1, forward strand.
ATTAGGTTGTCTGAAATGCCTTTGCCAGCAAGGGCTTAGGGCAGAGGAAATGTGGTTGAAGTCTAGCAGAAATTGCTTACAATTCCATGACATCTAAATTGCTTGGCACTAAACACTCACCTCTACATTTCTTCTTTGCTCGCTGCCAGTAAGTCATTCTTGAAGGTCGTAGTCCGATTGATTTCTGAGAGGTGGGTGGCAACATGCCAGAAAAAACAGTACATTTCCATTTCCTCTCTTTTTTGGGGCTGTGTTATGTACTTTTTCAGAAATGCCGGACATGTCCAGAGGCCATGTGGTAAATTACTTCATCTTGAAGGGTCAATTGAAGACCGCCTTTTAGATCTGTAATTATGCAATTTCCCTCAAATGTTCATTGAGAGGATTCAAGATGATCTAAATCTCAGCTCTAGCACTGTTGAAACAAAGAACTTGCTGATATCCACAGAGCATTAGGTTAAACATGGCTTTTGAAGTCTAATAAAGGAAGGGCATGTTTACTCTCTCAAGAAAACCTGGATCATTAATCAGGGTCCTTAATTGAGCTTTTTTTTTTCTTGAAAAGAGGCTTTGATTATTAGAGCACACAAGGCAGGACATCTCAGTTGAACTGAGCTCATCTTAATGCTTAATGAGAGCCATGAATAGGCATAAACCATTGGCGTTATAGTGCCAGTGAAATGAGCTCATACAGTGACAACACATTCAAAGGAAACATGAAGCATGTAAAAAAAAAAAAACTGGCAGATTTGTGAATTACCTTCCTTATTAAACAGAAACTCATTGTGGTTTCAGAGAGGTACGGTAATAGGTATGGTCATTTATAAAGAGCTTCTGAAAAGCCAAGGATCCTTCACTGACATTTAATTAGGATCATGAAAGGTGGCACTGCCTTTTAAGAGGGGCATGTGAAGGTTATGTACTTTATATAGCAATGCAAGAGACTGCAGTAACATACAGCACTGACAGAACAACATCACTTCAGAGCTGATTAGAGACAAGCTGCATCTCTAGAAAAACATAAAAGTAAATAACAAGAACAATGCTAGTTATGCTTCACTGATATGTATATAAGGGAATCTTATAAACTTAAGAGCATGTTTGAGCTATGGCTCCAAAAAAAAAATGAACACACACAAAAATATCTTATCTGATTTTATATACAAATTAGTGGTGTAATGCATCACAAGTCTCATGATTCGGATAACATTATGATTTTTTTTTTGTCACGGATTGGACCATTTTTTGGATCAGCCAAAAAGGGAGGACAGAAAGTTCGACCCCCCTGAAACTATAAACTGTTATCCCAGTACCTTGTGTCTTATGCCAGTACTTTGTGTTATTTGACTGTTTGTAAACTAAAGACTGAGTCTCTTTTAAGATTTTTGTGTTTTTCAAACACAGATTTAAATGCAGCAATTCATAAACGTTTGCATTGAGATCCTGCTCTTTTAATGATTAATCATGCAGAATGCATTAATGCAGGCTAATCAAGTAGTGACAGAAAACCCCTTTAATAACCTAAGAAACCCAACACTTCTCGAATAACCCACCAAAACCTATCATTAGATATTACAGGAAAGCCTAAATGCTTTCATACATGTTATTTGAATGACACGAGAGGCAATCTCTCTGTTATAGATATGAATTTAGGATTAATCTACAAGTAAAAAAAAAAAAGTATTAGCCTAATCCCTGGTCGCATGTGTTCCTAACCATGGGTTCTGATCCGTATGAATCACGTATCAACCGTGATCTGTTACACCCCTAATACATAGTGTATTAAATGCAAGTGAAAATTGTATTTTAATGTTTCAAATAACTTGTATGAAAATAAATAAGATTAAAAAACATGGGACAAGTTATGTTCTATTGCTATTCAGTGTAACGGATACATATGTTAAACTGAAACAGCATGCTCACCTATATAAATTAATTCAAAATAAATATAAAAAGTTAGTGGAAAACTGTAGTAATTTTAGTGATTTAAACAGCATCATGTACAAGTGATTAGCAGCATTCTGGCAATAATATAGCGATTTATAGAATATAAATATTTTAATCATAGTAAAAATCATCAACACGCCATCCAGTGGAATCAAATTATTTACAAAATATTTCCCAAGTGTCTCTAAACAGATGTTTAACAACGATTTTTTTCAATTACTGATGTCTTATAACTAATTGCTTTAGTCTTTGCCAAGATGATAGTACATAATATCTCACTAGGTATTTTACAAGATGCAAGTATTCAGCTAAAAGGCAAGCCATTTGACATCGGTGGTCTGAACAAAATCTGAAAAATGCTTAAGGGTTAAAAATATTGATCAGACCAAATAAAATATTAATTAAACTCAAAGAAATAAGACTTTGTCCAGAAGAAAACAAATATAGGAAATATTGTGAAACTTTCCTTTGGTTTGTGGGAATATTTGAAAAAGAACACAAATTTCATAGAAAGGCTAATAATTTTGCCTTCAACTGCATATGGTAGGAAAAACAGTAAGGGTCTTTATTTTGTAACAAGATGCTACAATGTTTGTCAGCCCCATAGATGTTTGTGCACAGATGAAAATCTGTTTCTTCAACAATATGATGTGTCAAGTGCTCTCCTATTATGATTTATGAAGAGTAAACAACTCCTGCCATCTTTATAAAGTATGTGTTGTTGTCTCTGAGCCTCAAATGAGTCTAAAGCCTGCAAATCCACCTCTCTCTCAGACAGCACCTGATTGTGTTGGCCCATCTAACCGCCCGAGCAGCTCCCCTGATACTTATTTCAAAATCATGTTGAAGCCAGACTCATTTTAGCCATTTTCCAGGGAGACTGGAGCGTGTGAGCTCAAATTGCAGCTTGTTACATTTAGGCAATGTTGACTCTTCTAATTGCCGTCTGTCTGGCTCTCCTCTCTGTTGGCCTGTACTAGAAAGTTCTCTCCAGCCGACTCTGCCCCTCTGAGTCATGTGCATTATCCCAGATGCAATTGCACCCGTGTTTAACATTTAACTGGCATTGGAGGCCATCACAATCGGTGGTTCTGCTGCATCGCCGCAATGATGTACATCATCGCACCTCTGGCCAGATTCTGTTGTAGTTTTTGGCCTCTGCAGTCAGCTGGGAGGAACCGGCCACTGGGACCACAATTATATTGCTATATCTGGTGTTCGCACTCTCTCTGTTTCTCTCCACAGCTCTTTGCGTGACAAGCGAGCGCTTTGGGGAATTTAATTAGGCTTTGTGCAAAAGCTGTGCAGTTGCTCGCCGTGCCCTGAAGAATTGGTTCTCAATGAATACTTAGCTTTGAATGTTTAAAAACTGCATTATTTGCATTGTATCTGTAATATGTGGTTTTAGAAAAGTGCTGCTGTTCCATTTTGAATGCAGTTCTTTGCCTCCTTTGGGATTGTATTTACTGAAGCAGAGTAAATTCTTACTGAATCATTGGCAGAGCATTAGTGATCTTGGTGAACTCCAAACTGCTGCCATGAAGCCTGATGCTTCCCTGATTCAGGAAACTTTCCTTGCTACTTTTGTAAAAACTTTGATATTTTTTTATTGTCTGCGTAATTACAATGCTTTTAAAAAGAAGCAGAGCTACTTAATCTTCAATAATTAAAGAATATTAAAATAAACTTTACTTATTTTCAAGGTTGAGTATAATTACGGTTCAGTTCATGTGTTTTCACAACTCTAAAATAGAAAGGAAAAAGTAGCATCTATTTAGAAAAAAAATTTGTATTACATACATTGTTGCTTTTTTGTTGTTGTTTGTTCTTATAAAAATATTGTATTATACAATTTTGATCAAATGAGAAATGCATGGTTTGAATATTCAGTTTTAATAAAAATAAACTAAACTAAAATAAATTTTGCTTAAAAAAATGCACTTGAACCTCAGGGATATGTGGTGTGTGTATATATCAACTCAGGCTCATTGAAATTACGTTTGAAGTTTACTTGTTTTTGTTTTCACAAATCCTCTTGAGGCCACTGTGTATATTTTTGACAATCTCAAATATGTTACTAGGGCATGTTTTCTCATACATGCAATTTCTTGTAAATGTATGTGTTCTCGTAGCTGTGTACATATTTGCGTATCTTAACATCCTTCTCATGCACGTCCGTGAGTAAAGCCGGCTTGTTGCATAATAAACTGTATCAGCTTGATATCGACTGACCTTCCCCTTTCCTAAACCCAACTGCTAGTGTTTCCAAAAGCAAACTAGAAGACATTGCTGCTCCATGCTTACTAAGATGTCACAGGGCTTTTTAGGGTTTAATTTTAGCTGGTTTCTGGAAGCTCTGCTCCATTCGGCTCTACGTCCCAAGTTTGAAACTGTTCGTGGTGAGCTACTAAGTAAACCAGTCATGTCCAAAATGCCGTCCATAATGTACAGCGCTGTAGGATTCATTTTACTCATAAAATGCTGCCTGCAATCACATGTTTGTTGGTTCTCAAAAATGTGTCCCTGGGCACATTTTCCCAATGAGCCTGTGTTGGTATGCTGTATATGGTGAATACATATGCATACATGTACATGCATACATAGAAATAATTGACATAGGAAGCATTTATTTTTTCAGTCTAGGTAAAAATATTCTTGCAGCAACATGTATATAGACAAAGTTGGAGTGCACAAATCAGTTACCTCACTACTACGCAACTGTGTGCAGAAAAACACTGTTAACAAGTGGAGGGAAACTGCAAAAACCATGGAATAAGAGTTTTAATAAAATACATTTCTATAGAATAATGTCATCAAATAAAGCTAAACATAGATTTTAACTGTATAAATCACATAATTCCGTAACTCCTAGAATACCCACAGAGATCATTCTGACCTAATTAATTGTAGGCTGTATATTGAATGCCATTTAAGTGCCTGTCATTATATTTTATTATCTTTTCTGTAATATTTAATTGTGATAGAGCTGCTGCCCCTGAAGGTGTGTTTTTTTAATTCCGTAGCAGTTCCTTTGAAGAAGTAAATGCCAGCAATTCTGGGTTGTAGCAGATAATTGAACATTTAAAATATTGGAAATGATTTCATCTAGTTATATTTCAATAATATATATAATAATTGGGCTTTACAATACTTTGCAGTCAATGCAAAATAAAAGCTTTTGTGAACATGAATCTTTATGAAAATACTAAGTCGTAGGAAATATTAACATGGTCAGTTTGACTGTTTCAAAATTTGTTAAAATAAAAATCTTATAATTATAACATTAAATTTAAAATGGTCAGGGTTCCACAGTTATATGGGTTTTATTTCAACAAGAATTATTACAACAATTTACTACTAATTTACCAAATTACTAACTTTACTACAAAATTTAAGAATGAGTACCTTAGTTTCCGTGTTAAATGGAATCACTGGAAAAGAGATGGATGAAAACTATGATGAGTATACATTTAAAGCATCTTATTGCAGTTCACATTGTAGCTTATTCTTGCCAAATAATTTTCTAAGGACACCATCTTCATACACTTCTTTCAAGTAAACTTGAGAAAATATAAAATAATTCTTTTTTTCTTTCTTTAGGGGGTGTTTTTTATGACATATTCTATTCAGCCTTTCATGTTCTTAATATTATTTCTTCCCTTTTTTAAAAGGGGCCAATTACACGGCCTGAGTATCTGCCCTGTGCTGTCAGTGCTGCAGGAAGCAGAGGTAAATGGCCTATCAAAACCTGCAATTAGCTCTGTGGCCTTTTACTGAAGACCACTCTTATTGGAGGAAAAGACATGATAGAAAAAAAATCCCGAAGCCAATAACTGCATTAACCTTCATCACCAACCTTTGTAGCAGTCGAAATGATGCCCTTTTAAATTCACTTGTGTCATTTCATATCATGTAACTTCACTGAAGTTTCTGCCGTTTCCAGTGACAGTGAGAGGAACTTTTTGTGACTAATAGTTTTGCAAACTTCTGCTCCTATATATTGAGTCACCTTGTGTTCCTACAATATCTGTGAAAGAATTTGATGTACTTTTATTTCAGCTGCTGAGAAATATCATCTAACACGCTGGCCCTGTTTCCAATACTGTGCTTTTCCTGTGCAGAAATAAGAAACCTAAAATACACAACGCTTCTAATTATTCATGAACATTATTATTCTCTCATAAATTAGGCACAATTGCCCAGTCCCAGACCAGCTTGTCTGTGTAGCGATGAGCAGACATGGCTGCTGGGTTATTATGTGGCTTTAGGGCAAAGATGAGAAGAGTTTATGGATTATGCATGGAGCACAGTCTGTGTTTAAACAAAAGCAATCAGCTGCAAGAATCATGCAGAGCTTTGTTCATTTTCTAAAACCTTTTTTAATTGCACAGTTGTCCTTTTTTTACCCTTTGTCTGATCAATTCGAGGTATTTTTATTGGTCTTTTTGTCTGATTGCAGTTTATATTTCTTTTTGATGCATGGACTGTACATTTGAACATGACTTTTATATATTTAACAGTATTTAACACTAACAATGCAACTGTTCAGCTATTTTCAGTGTATATATAAGAGTGCTGACTAATTTTATTGTAGTCTATTTATTCGTCCATTCTTTTTGATATTCTTATTTTAATTATTCTTATTTTTAATTTTTTTTTAAAGGCGATGGTGCAGAATGTAACGTATAATAAAGTCAAAGCATAAAATATCTTAGAGGACTCCTGCAGATCCTCATACTGTAACTGTATGTCAACAAGGTCACTGTGTGAGATAATTAAATTTTTTTATAATAATCATAATTCCTTATATTTATATTCACTTGAGGTATTTGTTTTATTACAAAGATTTTTGTCATTTGATTCATGAATTAATCATGTGTACCATACCATACCCACGCAAATGTACAATTACCATACCCACACATATGCAGGATTCATCACAAAATACTAGCAACAAAACATACATTTCTTGGCACATGAGTTTCAAAAACCTGGCAAAAAATCTATCTTTTTTTCATATGATCTTTATCATTCTTACATTTCATATGAAGACCATCTGCCTTCAAGCATTTGTTCCGTCCAAAACTTTTCAACATCTCTGCCAGGATAAAAAAAAAAAAACAAGTTTCAGGGTGTAATGATCATTAGATTAAAAAGTGAGCCTCTTGTACTGGTGGACTATTGTGTAAAGATGGACTTTGGAGAGTGATCTTACACTATGCATTTAAATGATGTGGTGGGCTGACAGTAATGCAGAATAAAACTGTAATCGTTTGAAACTGCTTTTTAACAGGTGGCCTCCCATCTGTCCAATGTGCTTTTTAGCGATCCCTCTAATGAGCTCTAGGTCACCTTGGCGCACCGATCCTCCATAAATTAAAAACTTTCTCTCCAAAGAGTGGAATATGTGACTGTCCGGTCTCAGCTCCACAATATGGTGGTCATTTGGTTTTCTTTTTTCTTCTTCACTACTGGGTTGGGTAAAACCAACAGGGGTTACAATGCTAAATGTCGAGCTGTGGTTATTAGCCTTTACTTACAGTAGCTGCCTTCGCCACGCTGGAGGAGCTTTAAAAGCGTTGGCTTTTGGCCTTTGTGAGGCAAATTTGATGTTGAGTCATGAGAGCGGATCACGCCGTGTATCAGCGAGGGCTGGTGAATATGAAATGTCAAAGGAAGAATGGATCCCAGAAAGTCCTTGACACAGAAAGTGTGGTATTGTCACCACTCTCCATCGCAAATTAGACACTTCACCACAGTGAGGTTGTTTCTTTCAATACTAAATCAGGACTCAATCCCAAATAATAACTCTGCATCTGTTAATAAAACTCATTAATTTTAGCATGATTCAGAATACGTACTTGATTATACTCGCAAAGCTTTCGCCATGTTGCTGAAAAGTGGCATTTCATTTATTTTTTCTTTCTCTCTCTTCTCAAAGGCCTATTTCTAGGTGTAGATAAGTTTTCTGCTTTGATTAAGTTCAGTATTAGCCTCTGGTGATGTATTTAATTTGTACTGTGGAGACGTTCAGTTTTACAGGATTACATTTATTTAAAGGTATTAAATGTCTTGTTATGTGAAGTACACTACACAGTATGTTCAATGCTATTGAGCAAGGCTGATATATATTCGTGTATTATATTGCACAACATAGCAAATGTTTAGAAACCTTAAGATTGTTAATCTATTCACAAAATTGAATGAATGAATGAATGAATGTTTTATAAACATATATTGTTATATAAATTAATAAATAATAAACGTTTTCTAAATTAGTTTTAAAATGTAATTCGTTCCTGAAATGCAAAGCTGAAAAAGGAGGAATCATTTCTTAATTGTATGTTGTTATATACCACATTTTCTTTCCAAAATATGAAGCATTACAATTGTTTGGATAAGCAAGTAATCATCACATTAGAATGATTTTGGAAGAATCACCTGACCCTGAGGACTGGATTAATGATGCTAAAAAATTTTTTTTGGAACTGAGGGACTTAATGACATCTTTAAAATGTATTCACATAGAAATAGTTATTTTAAATTTGAATTATGTTTCTCTTTTAGCAAAAGGGACTTCTTTCAGAAACAACAAAAACAATGTTTCTTTAGAATGCATATATGTATTTAATAAAAATATTTTTTTAGTTTGGACTATAGATTGATACATATGTATCAACATACAGTATGTAGGGTATACGTGTCATAATTCACCTCTTCAAACCATCATGACAAACAATGTACACTTGCATATGAGATCAACATTTTTATATGCATGATCTTACACCATTTGTGCCTAATAAACTAACAATGTGCAGGTCATTCAAATGCCTTAAAATTGTTAAATCAAAACCTGATTAGCTCAGCATAAGTTTACTCAAGAGTAATTAGTTAGGTGGAATTGTTCACCCAAAAACTCATTTTTCTCATTATTTTTTCACACTAAAATTGTTATAAACTTTTATAGATTGCTTTCTTCTGTTGAACACAAAAGAAGATACTATGTAGGAAAAAAAATCAACCTTTGACATCCATAGTAGTAGACATTTAATTTATCAGGATAGAGTCACTATCTCGTTTTTTACCCTAATTAGAAGTGTTACTTATAATCCGTTGTAATCATTGCTTTTTTTGTGTGCTTTTTTTGCAGTATCCTTGTGGCAGCTAAATGGTACACTTTAATAGCTAACTGTTTGGATTTAACTCACAAATGGAAAGCAGTTTACACTATTTGTGCAAGAGATACTGAGGTGAAAATTGTGTCTGAGACATCATTGATACACTTGGCAAGCGTGCGGGTCTGCTTTATTAATTGAATACTCCAGTAGGTGGTCAGCGGCGTATAATAAATCATACTAAATGGGGGTAAATTGTCTAGAATTAGTGTCTGTGTGTTTATCACTTGAGTCTGGAAATGCTTTCTGGAGGTTAAATAATGAAGAGTGGCATCAACTGCAACTGGGGCAAATAAAATGTAATCGTATTAGGGAAAGAGAGAGAAGGGGAAGTATGGAGGGAGTGAATGTTGAGTGTGTGTGAGAGAGCGAATGGAAAGCAAAGATTTAATAAGCTGCAAACACTGCAGTCATGTAAATTATGCAATTATTGCATAAATTGTGTAAGAAATGCCCCATTTTTGCACGTACAGATCAAACGGTTTTGTGCATATTAAAGAAACTGCACAACAGTGAACACACACACACATATTAAAGAAATTATTTGATACATAGTGATAATTATTACATAATATACATATAATATGTATAATATACATAATTATGTACTTATACTTTAAATAGTTTAAAAAAATAAAAACTTCATGATAAAGTATTGCTGTTTATTAGATGTTAAATATGTGGTTTAGTTTCTAAAATATATCTTATATTTTAAGCTGTATATGGCAATGAAAAGGATATATAAATATGATGATGATTATTGATTATATAAATACAAACATTTGATTAAAGTCATCGAGTCTGTTATGTCAAAGGTTGGTTTTTAACAAAGTCTTTCTTTTACATTTGCTTGAATCATTTTAATTTTGGAACACAAGACTGCACTTTATAATTAACCGAATATTAGATTGCCATTAACTCTCCCGAGCTCAAACCTACTTCTCTTTCATATTTAATTTAAGGTGACTTCCTCGGCACAGGTCTTCATGTGGACATTCAGATATTGTAATTCAGTTCTACAATGAGCAGTCTGTTTTATTTAGAGCTGTGCTAATTAATGAACATCAGACCGACACACTGTACAGCTCTGCCTTCAGGCTACTTTAAAGCTGTTATTCAAAACATCTTTAATTGAATATTCAGAGTAAAGTGTGTGATCCTCAGTTCCGTTGGGAATTGTTTTGCCTTATGCCACTGAATGTGGATCATTGCATGTACTAATACCATGTACTGTACTTGCACGAGGTGCATGCTGAGAGTTTGCAACTGAGATGAACGTCAAAGTCTACTTGAATTTTGATATTTTGATAAATCTCTAGGTTCATAGCTGTGCCTTGGCCTGCTTTGCAACCTGGTCATTTCTTTTTCTTTATATATATATATATACACTTTAAAGCAAACGGCATCATGCTTTGGGTCCATTGCTGGACACCCTGAAGACTTTGTGCTCTGCCTTTAGGCTGAGATGATAATGTGTGCTGCAGATGGCCATCTCTGAGCTAGTGTTGTGCTAATGTGATCTTTTCTCCTTTCCTTCCAGAGAGCACAAAGGAAAAACCAGAGAAGAAAGGGAAGAGACGGCTGTGCTTTTTTTGTAGGTACTGTCCTTTTTGTTCTCGAGAATCTTATCAGCATTAGTATAATGTTGTTCGTGCCACACTACAACCTTTAAGATACACAGGGCAGCTGTATTACAGGTTTTACAGAAACCATAAAGAGAAACATTATTTATTGGAATTTAAGATAAAGCTATAGCTTGAACTCACTCTATAGTATTTCAAATGATACCATCAGTCCATCAATCACAGAGCAGATAGCGCACAGCTCGGTAAATCTCTCACTCTCTTGTATTTATGGTACAATTTTATCTAGAGGGATATGTAATGCTTGATGCTGTAAGCTTTTATAGCTCTTGTAATGGAGATGAATGAGCAATGCATATCTAGCCATCATGAAAATGCATATTTTGCTTAAAATCACAAATAATCATAACTGTAGTGTAATGCATTACTTTTACTGGTCGTTGCTCATAAACAAGTAATACTTTAGCTCGGGCATAACAATTTAACCCATTAGGATTTGAACGTATTTATAAGTGTGGTTTCACCAAATGTGCATTTATCATACATCTATCATAGACACTGAAACATACAGTATTGACAAACTAACAACATCTACATGAAAAATAATAATGTACTGACAACATCTAAATCGTAAACCATTTGCTTGTGATCTACTTTGCAGACTTACAAATGAATCCTTATGAATACTGGCATTAAATATTTTGATTATGTTCTATTCGGTTTCCATGTCAGTCACATGTTTTGAGTTGTGATTTATAAAACTACTACTATATGAAGTATACTTCTAAAACTTCTTAAGGAAGGATTGTTTGATTCTGTTCTGAATGACCAAAGGATTACACACAATTTAAAACAACTACATTTCTGTAATCATGTAGCATTCAATAATTAAAGCTTCAATTTTTAGTTTTACAAAAGCAGTAAAATTAAATTCATTTTGGTTCTCACTGTTTTCATCATCTGGATTCCAACATACAAAATGTTTGAATGAAAAATGTGCACTTTCATATAGTGGATTAAGATTATGTTTTCAGCAATTACATGTTTTGTTTGTTTGTGTTAGTTTATTTTAAAGTGAGAGGTATGGTTAGGTTTACTGGTAGAAGTGGGATAATTAACTCTAAATGTTTGCATTTTATGTATCAGTACGTCCAAACTGTATAGTCAAACAGAATCAGTCAAAACATTTTGTGTCAGTAAATGTTAACATACATCTACCTGAAATAGTGAGGGTTATGTTAATGTTCTACTGTGGTACAAGTTGAGCAAAATTTGAATAATGGTTATGGTCAACCATCAAAAAAGCATTCATTGGGTAGACAAGCATCATAACTCAAGCTTGGAGGAATGGAAGTTCAGCTAGTCCAATAATCTAAACGGATGTCTGTGTACATGATTGGTGTTTATCTGGAGAAATAAAGGCATCAGCACTGTTGGACGACAACAAGCCAGTGGCTTGAGTGTAATGATCTGGGCAAAGTCCTGATGGGAAACACTGGGTCAGGCCATTCATGTGGGTGTAATTTGACACGTGCTACCTACACACACATTGTTTTAGACCATGTTCTGTACACCCCTTTAATACAGTGGTGGTGGTGGAAGGGATCTCTTTAAATAGGATGAAGCACCCTGTCCTGCCACAAACCATATGTTGTTCAGGAATAGTTGAAGTACACAATGGAAAAAACTAGGTGTTCCTTGGGCCTCCAATTTCCTCAGATCTTAATCCAAATTGACCACCTGTGGGATGTGCTGGACCAATAAGTTGGCAACTTCATACAGCAACCTACAGAACTTGATGGATCTGATCAAATCTTGGTGGAGATACATGTATTTGCGATAAGGTGTTAACTAGTAAATATTAGCCCACAAGCCATAGCATATAGCTTGATGACATACAGTTATTACAAAAAAATACTTAAAATGCTCTGATGATTATAGGTCTGAACAAGCCATTATGTAATGTTTTCGATTAAATCATTTAAATCTCTCTAATGCCTTCAACTTGATTCATGTAAGTTAAGTCCCTGACTTCAGTTTACAATCTGAGTTGTCAGAGATGTCTGAAGCAACTAATAAGTAATACTTCCTCTGCTACTTTGCTGAGCTGTGTGTGTCCTTCTCTTTCCCATGATAAATGGAGCTCCTGGACCCTGTCCCAGCTGTCATCTGTGATTGATGCACTGTGCTTGTCTTCGTCCAGGTTTCTTATGCTTGGTACCTTCCTTCCCCCATCCGATCTTCAGCCTCATCCTATTAGCCACAGTATTAATCACCGCCACTGCTGCTAATTGCTTTATAATCCCACCCCTGAGTAGTACAATGTGTTGAGAGAAGTCACCTCTGAATCTTTCCCTGCCGTCTCTGTATCTCTGTCTCCGCCATGCTTGTTTTTGATAGCAGTGTATTACCCACGATTCCCTTCCTGCCCTAATCCTCTCCCGATTTCCTTGACCGATAATCTTAACAGAGTCACTCCCCATAAAACTCCAACTCTGCACCCATGCTGATGTAAGAGACAAAGGGCCTGGTCGGATTTGTCAAAAAGAGGCTATTGAAGGGATAGGAGGCAAGCAGAGGTCGACCTCAAGCAGTAAGCCTAAGCCCTTTTGCTCATTCCTGAGAGTGAAATCTCAATCGGATTTCAGTTTACTCCATACTCTTGATTAGTTTGGGTCATCCATGCAGGTAGCACGTTTATGGGGCCTTACTTAATCAAACACATCATATTTAGTTCCCAGAATCCAGAGGACTTCTATAGAGTGACTAAAGAAATTAATTAGGTGTATATGGGATATACATTATGTGTCAGTTGGGCTTGAAAAACTCTGGTCTAGGTCGTCCAAGCATTTTCACAGAACCTAAGGGGGTATTTGGTGTTCACGCTTCATGCCAGATGTGGCTTTTGGTAACTGTACCGTCATGAGAGAAGATACAGTGCATTGAGCATGGAAATGGAGGATTATGGGGAATAAACTCAAGCTTGAGCGATTGGCTCAACGAGGCAACCCCGCAGTTACGCTTTGATATTTTTATTTATTGCCTCCCTCAGAGATAGATGACATCTTTTCTTATTCCGAGACTCAGCAAGCATAAATTCTTTTTGCACCTACTGGCCGCTCTTTGTAGATGTGCTAGATTGACAAGCCACTCAAGCGGTCCTCACTAATCAGAACTCCCATGCGGAGAGCAAAGCCCTGGGAAACTCATTTAAAGTTGTCAAACATATTGTTATGCAAAGCACATCAACGTCAATAGGGAACAATCAAGGGAAATAGGAGAAAAATCAATTCATCTGTGAAAATAATCAACACACTGGCCTCCTCAGCCTGCCTTTCATCTGTCTATAGCAAGACATCCTATTATGGATTGAAATAATTTAGAGATGTGAGGTCCAGTAATGGAGGTGAGGACCATTCTGGGGATATTTGGATATTTGGAGCTTTTACAGTGCTGTTAGCACTCTACGTCTCACCCTCGGTGCTATAACAAGGCATACATCATCCCTCTCTGGAGTGCATTAGGGACACTTTGTGCAGGCTTTTAGTACCCCTATTCCACAAGCAACTCTCTTTCCTCTCACTCTCTCTCTTTTGCCACACTTTAAACAGCGCATTACCATCTCTACCCCATCTCCCTCATTTTCTCGGCAGATAAGGCTGCTTTTTTAAGGCCTGTTCCTAACAGCACAGGCTATGCCCAATGTTCCTCTTTTAATCCATCACATTATACTATTTCATTTCTTCTCTAATTCGTTAATCAGCGAAGCGCCCAAGCTGATATGACCACAGTCATACCAGAAGCAATTTCACATCTTCGGTTCGTCTCTTGATTTCTGCCTGGCGAATTCTCAGATTGTTCCTTTAATAACCTTGTCATGGATGTATCACAGCTTTTGGCACATGACTCACATTAATGCGTCGGTCCATTAAGAGGAAATTAAGGGACAGCGTTTTGCATAGGACTGTCTTATCAACAGCTGACAGATGGACATGTCAGAGAGACATGCCAGGGGGGGTATTTGAATGCAGCAATGCATGCTGGATGGTTAATCCTGTTGTGTGACCTCTAATAAGAAATTAGACGTGACATGCTGTGACTTTAAGTGGGATTATTAACAGGAAAAATAGTTTTCAAAATTATTATTAGTTTTATCTAGCAAACAGAGGAGAAATATCAACTTGTTGAATTAGCATATCTTGCTCTCAGCAACATTTTATGCAGCACCAATAATAGTACGCTATGATGGTTTCCATCCAGAGAGTTAAAGTGGAAGTGAAGCAGTCAGTCAAGTTTACATTATTTTGTAAATTGATTTCCACTTTAATGAAAATATATAGAACAAACTCGATTAATGTAACTGTTTTGAAGAAAATGGTATGTTTTACTATAGCTTTTAAACCTAGGGCACCACCATCTTGGAATGTCACTGTGTTCCCTCAGCTGAACAGATGCAGTGGAGGTAACGGTCTGACCATGGAGACTGGACAGCCTAATTTAACCCAATGCGTAAAGTTGTGGGCGTGGATCACAGAGCTGGTGCAGATTTGTGTCTAATATAAAATAATATATTTATTATATTTTTCTTTTTTTCCTTTTAAATTATCAATAATTTGTTGCACTTTATTCCACTCTCTGTATTACACTGCCTGTCTCAGTTTCATCCATGATTTCAACAAGGTCTGGTACTGACGTAATGGGACGTGTACTTACACTTTTCACTACTACAGTCCTCACCTCTTTTCGTGTTCCAACCAAACTAAGATCAGCGCAATTTGTCACATGGCAGGTTTTTACTTCCTTCAAACATGTTAAGAGATTAAGTTGATCGACTTGAACAGGGGATATGTCTTGTCATAATCCACAAAGACTTAGTTGAGCATGAAGTCATGTATCATTTTAATCATTGCATTAGTCTGAATGTATATCCCCGCATCAGGCAGCACTGGACCAGCGTGAGAGGGTGGACCAAAGCACTAAAGAAAACGAAAAAAAAAATATATATATATATTATATAGGTTGTCTAGTCTCCGTGTTCAGTCCTTTACTTTCACTGTATCTGTTCAGCTGAGGGTACAGAACCAACGAGTGACATCAGACACAGTGACATTCCAAGATGGATTCCAAGATGCTTCACTTCCACTTTAAATGGGGACATGGTGGCTCTTTTGCAAATTCTGCAGATTGCCTGGTGGTTTTACACATCTTCTGGGACTTCTAGCGTGTCATAATCTACATATCAGATGATGTCACTTACTAAAGGTGCACAGACATAAACAGAATTTTGATAAATAACTTATTTAGGGAATTAATTGTAATGTAAAATAATACAATAATATTAATATCTTTTACACTGCTTGGTTTAAATATTTTTTGAAACTCTTGTGTGACTGCAACTTTTATGCTCAACATTTTATATGATTGATAAGAGATATAATATTGCAAATTAAATTAACAATAATTTAACAATAATGTTAAAATGTAATTCCATATCACTATTATGTAGTGATAAATCATTGCATCACAAATCAAGAAAATATTCTGCATGAGTTTACATATTTAATAACAATAATAATTATTATATTATTTATTATTATTATTATTATTATTATTATTATTATCATTAT
>CAIGQQ010031848.1:2636426-2744475 GCA_903798035.1 Danio albolineatus
TTATTATTATTATTATTATTATCATTATTATTATTATTATTAATCAACATCACATGAAATTGCCACTTTTGAGCAGTTTGTTTTTTGTTATAAAAATATTTTATTATATTATATTATATTATTAAATTATTTTATATTATATTATATTATATTATATTATATTATATTATATTATATTATATTATATTATTATATTATATTATATTATATTATATTATATTATATTATATTATATTATTAAATTATATTATATTATATTGTATTGTATTGTATTGTATTGTATTGTATTGTATTGTATTGTATTGAGTTATTTATCCCACTATTGGCCAGTATGGTACAAATGAATTGTACACTCTGCTTTCACATTGATTTGAGAAGTATACTTATGAGGTTTAATTATTCTCATCCCATTTTCTTTTTATGCCTGATCTCATGTTATTGTACAATGGAGCAGTGATGATGTCAGTGTCAGGGACACGTTTTACATCCATTTATAATTAGAACAGAAACCTAACATGGCTGTTCAGACAGATGCTAACAGTATCACTTTCATGCCAATTTCTCCATGGTAACAGAGCCATGTGACACAGTTATTCTGCCTCCTGTCAGTGAAGCGGAGCCAGCGGGGGGGGCTTAGAGAATGTCCAAAGGTCTCACGTTCACTCAGTCATGCCACTGACTTCAGGTCAGCCAATCCTCCTGCCTTTACATGCTCTTTTTGCTCTATTTCTATTAGGTTAAAAGGGAAAGGCCAGTAGTGGAGTGGGCATTTTTAGATCCAGCCTATGGGTTGCTAGGCACTTTCATCTCTGCATTATGATGTTTATCCCAAGAGAGAGCCAAACCGAGGCTTTCAGAAGCTTTGCATTAGGACACACACACACACACACACCCAAACACATACACCCATCACTCTCAGATATTACCTGAATCTGAGACTGGGGTTTCCCATGATTCTCTGTCAGAGCTGTTTAAAGGAAGCAGGAGAAAGCAGTGGTCATGCATTTCTGCTAGACCTTTGCAAAGAGAAAAACAAACACCGCAAATTACCCATGGGAAAGCCAGAGTCCACTATAATCTGCTAGACGTTCAAGACAATGTACTCCACCGCGTGCCCACAAATAAGTATTCTCTGGCCGAATAAAAGTGAGTGGCACCTTAATATCAACATTTGAAAGCTTCTATGTTTGAAAACAAGACAGGATGGAATTGATCCTGAACCACACACACGTAATGGCATTTTGCCACTTAAACAAAATTAAGACTAATAGAGCAGGCTGTTTGTATCCCTTCAGCAATTATAGAATGCCTACCGGTGCTGATTATTTAGACAGGGTGGATAAATCAAGAAAACACATATACCTGTAGTTGATTCCAATTAGGCTTGGTGGGCTTGAGTCAGCAGTATCGGAGCTTAAACACCTCGTGACCCAACTCTGCGTATAAGCTGCGTGTGACTGGAATGTTGTTTTCATTTCCTCCAATGCTCCGTGTCTGCTCCTGTGCGAGTTGGACATGATGAATGCCAACCAGCACCCAGGGGCTTTGAAGTCAGATGCTTGCATTGATCTCTAGAGCTGCCCATCACCTCAGTGGCTTCTGAGTGCTGCCCATCACAAACATACCTGAATCTTCTCAGGTTCAGTGAAATTGAAGCCACACCAAAAGGCACTGCATACTAACACGCAACATATTTATGCAGACTGTCTCTGTCGATGATTGTCTCCTCTGTGAGTCAACACAGTTTGCATTTCAATGCATAAAGAAATATGTTTCTCTCAGCACGTTTTGCATGCTGCTCGTCTAATGATGAATTATAAGTAAATGTGCTTGGACAGCAGCTAGTATCATTGAACTGACAAATAACAGTTGTTATTGCAGTGTCAGTTTTATGACAACTTGTGTTATTGTATTAATATACTAATATGAAATAGTCAGCCATTGCCTTTCATAAACATTTTTTTTTTCTGCAGTGTTCAGTTTCCCTCAACATGTTTTGCATGCAACGCGTCTAATGATAAGTTGTAAGATTGCGCTTGGACAACAGCTAGTATGGAACTGACAAATAGCAGGTTTTTATTTCTGTGTCAATTTAAGACATTTTTTACATACTGAATTTTGTTCAGTAATGGTCTTAACCTATAATCTAGTCTATTATTAACCTGTTAGCCAGCACCCCACTTATGTGGATTAACACCAACCTAATTTAAAATAGTAACAGTTCTTCACCCCAGTGAGCAACAAACATTAATTAGGTATCAATGGAAAGAAGACATTTTAAGCTTTAAAAAGAAAGTTCATTCATTCATTCATTTTCTTTTCGGCTTAGTCCCTTTATTAATCCGGGGTCGCCACAGCGGAATGAACCGCCAACTTATCCAGCATCTGTTTTACGCAGCTGATGTCCTTCCAGCTTCAACCCATTTCTGTGGCACATCCATACACACTCATTCACACTCATACACTACGGACATTTTAGCTTACCCAATTCACCTGTACCGCATGTCTTTGGACTGTGGGGGAAACCGGCGCACCCGGAGGAAACCAACGCGAACACAGGGAGAACATGCAAACTCCACACAGAAAGGCCAACTGACCCCGCCGAGGCTCGAAAAAGCAACCTTCTTGTTGTGAGGCGACAGCACTACCTACTGCGCCACTGTGTCGCCCTTAAAAAGTTTCATTCTTAAACATATAAAAAGTTAAACATGCTGTAGTAATGAGAAAAAAATTACTTTGTTCAATATTTTTCAAACACATGAAATCAGTAAAATAAGAACCAATAAGAAACAATATGTCTTGAAAGCCAAGTGTCTCTTAACTTTTCTTTTCAGGCTAACAATCTTTATTCATTTCAATTAACTAATGATAATGTTAGGAATTTTTTTCCTCAGTTAATATGAACGTATCACATTTTAATAATGTTTTGCTATTTTTATTAGTAATTATTGGAAACAACAACAACAAAATGCTTCTTAAAATTGGTTTTCAGTCATTTTTTTCAGTGAAACCTGATTTTTTCTTTTTAGAAAAACACATCACTGTTTTCAAAAAGAATGCAAACCGATCATCAAAAAAACAAAACAAAAAGAAAACACACACGCACTAATATGTGTTTGTTGTTCTTGTAAATTAGCCATTGGTTTGTAAAACGTGAAATCCCTACAAACTGACGTGTGTGTGTGTGTGTGTTGTATCAGTTTTAAGAAGTAAAGTTGCGGTTGTGGGATACAAAGGATAATTATTCACTTGTATGAAGTCAGAATTCCAAGAAATAATTATTGTATTATTTGTTTTGTATTAATGTATTTAATCCAGGTGGAAATGGCTTTCAGTAAATGACACTTACCCAATCTCACACTCATTTTCAACACTTGTATTGAACATACAGACTTTAATATTATAGACAAATTTGCATCTTAATGCATGTTTTGATATTTTTATTTCATATGTCGTCTTTGTTGTTTTGATCAGACATAACAAAGGTTACAATTTCTTCGCAATATCAGATTTTATGTAACTCATAACCCCTCACCTTTTCAGTTTCAAAGGGGCTTAACACATTTTTTTACTTCTGCTACTACTGCAAAGTCATAGCTCTCATCTGTACCAAGCCAGGTGAAGAACAGAAAGAGCAGAAAAAAGGAAGAGAAGAGAACCAGCCCATGCAGTGAGCTGACCTATGCCCACTGCAACCTAATCATGTTATCCACGGTAGCACAGCAGAAGTGTTTCGGGATGTTGCATTAGAGGGATCAAAGCGAGAGCATCTTAATCTGTTCTTGAACTGTATGAAATATCTAGGCCAGGTTTTTCTTTTTCTTTTTTTTTCGTCTCTCTCATATTTCCCTAAGATCAGCCATTGGTGAGTCATACACATCATTGCAGGCTGCAGGCGCTTCCAAGGCAGCACCATGTTAATGCAAAGTAACATTTGGTTAGTGTAAAATATTCTAAATCACATAAGAGGGACGCAAAAATAACTGGATTTGCGCAGATGGAAGAGCTGCCGTATGCATCGCTAGCAGTGTTTGTACGGGTATGTGTGAAAAAGCAGCATATGAGCATTTTTAGGTAGAGACTGACATCTAAATCCTTTTCCCGCCATTTAACATGAAGTGTAGGTGGTGTGCTAGGGGATTAGGTCTAGCCCTTAATATGTATTCTGCAAGCCTGAATGGTGTAGACTTCATTTTCATACTGTATGGGGATCAAAGCAATTAATCCAGGGCAACTAGAAACCTCCTGCAAGAGTCAAATTTACCTGCTGCAATTGCATTTTCTTTTTCTTAATTCCCAGCTGTCACTGAGAAATGAACAGTCCTATAGTGACATAATTAAAGCAACAGCATAAGCAAGCACAGAAAAATCCTTCTATCACAGTAGCCAATATAGAGCAAACGTTACCAGTTTAAAGAAATGTGATGATATTCGTTTCACTCCTTCATAGTACACTACCTGACAAGACTTGTCGCCTATCCAAGTTTTAAAAGCAACAAATAATACCTTGCCTTCTAGTTGATCATTTGGTTTCAGAAGTGGTTTCTTTGAAAGTCAACGGCCTCTAGATTACACTTATTTTACCAAAATAGAATACAAACATGCCTTGATTTTTAATAATTTGATTACGACTGTGAGGTCTGACTTTGCTTCGACAAAAGTTTTGTCACCTAACAGAAATAATGTACAGTATAGAACATAAAGTCATGGTGCAGAAGGAAAAGAATTCATATTGTGTATGACTCCCATGAGCTAGAAGGACTGCATCCATAAATGCAATGCCTCAAATAACTTATTAATAAAGTCATCTGGAATGGCAAAGAAAGCTTTCTCACAGTACTCGGAGTTCATCAAGATTCTTTGGATTCATCTTCAATGCCTCCTCCTCTATCTTTCCCCAGACATGCTCAATAATGTTCATGCCTGGTGACAAAGCTGGCCAATCCTGGAGCACCTTGACCTTCTTTGCTTTCAGGAACATTAATGTGGAGGCTGAAGTATGAGGAGCGCTATCCTGCTGAAGAATTTGCCCTCTCCTGTGGTTTGTAATGTAATGGGCAGCACAAATGTCTTGATACCTCAGGCTGTTGATGTTGCCATCCACTCTGCAGATCTCTTGCACACGCCCATACTGAATGTAACCCCATATCATGATTTTTCCTTCACCAAACTTGACTGGTTTATGTGAGAATCTTGGGTCCATGCAGGTTCCAATAGATCTTCTGCAGTATTTGATTGGGATGCAGTTCAACAGATGATTCATCAGAAAAATCTACCTTCTGCCACTTTTCCAAATGATCAACTAGAAGTCAAGTTATTATTTGTTGCTCTTAAAACTGGGATCAATGACAAGACTTTTGTCAGGTAGTGTACAGTACATACCTTCCCATGTTCAGTAGGACCAATGCTATCTGCCATTCAGATTATAACATTAAAACTTCCTTCTTAAAATGTAGGTTAAAGCATAGGAACTGAGATCAACATAGAACGTATCATTTATTTATTTATTTTTCATATGGGAATAGGTATAAAAAACTATTACTGTTCAAATGAGCATCACTTAATAAAATTAACAAATATGAAACAGATTCCTATTTAAAATGAACATTTGCTTTTAATTTACAAACTTGCTGATTGCTAACTTACGATTTTGCATTCAAGATAAAAGTGGGATTTTTGACAAAAAATAAAAACATTTATACATGAATGAACAATCACTAATAAGAGATATATGAAACATGCCAAAGAAGACTTAAGTACCCACACACTCCCATGATGCACTGGAAATAAGGAGTTGCCAGCTCCTGACAGCTTTTAAATCAGTAGTAATATTTAATATTTTTTTTCAATTGTTTTTGCTTCAAATAACAGTTAGTAACGTTGTGATTTGCATTGTAGGTGGTTGATTAAAATGAAAAAGAAAAATAAGTTTCCATATTGACTGAAAAAGTAGACAGGCACTCATAAATATGGGTGTATCATATCCAGCAGAATTAGTTGCAGACAGAAAGATGTATTTGGTTAGCATGTCTAAACAAATAAAAGCCATTAACTACTCAGAATACAGTATATGTTTTATTCGATAAGATAACTTAATTACAGATGCAGGTGCTTAGAACATTATTGTCTAGCTGGCTGAGTTTGCCAGGATAGATGACATTCAAACGTTTTCATATCTAAAGCAAATATTGCAGTTTCTCTGTAAACCATTTGCGTTAATTATGTATGTATATGAAACTGATAAAACAATGTTTAATGAGATATTTCCACCTTTAATGGAATGCAGCATTCTAGCATCTACTCTGTTCAGATGGCAGTCATCTTGTTTTCTCAGTGAGTGTTGATATAGCATAACGTTTATGCAACACAGGCAACTAAAAAACAGGGACGTATCAGACTCAAGTTACTGTGCGTTAATGGTTTTGCTAATTACACGCAAATTGTGTGCTCAGCAAACTTAATCGGCCAGAGAAATATTTAAACAGTGCATGGGGTGAACTCAATCACACACTAATGCCTCTTAAAGCCACTCTTCGCAATCAGAGCTGGGCAATTTCAGAAAAAAAAAATCATAGACTCTATTTACGCTTAAAGAATTTCCCTCTTAACCCTTGACTGCTTCTCAATGTGGTCCTTTAAATGTTTCACATTACTAGAATGAGCTACATGTGCATGTACACATTTATTCAATGCTAATTTACATTTAGCACAATAATGAAACTCCAGCTGTAATTTAGAAGAATTCGTAATAGTTTTAATGCATATACTTGGTCATATTATTTATGGTTTATCATTTCATGTTATTTCAGAAGAGGGAAAAATCTTGTGTAACTTGCTTAACATCTGAAATGACTGCTTTGTGGCAGCCTGGAAGCCCTTTGGTCATATTGAATCAATAGTCAGTTATCTATTATCTTATTTGAAATGTGTTTTCTAAAGAGCGTCTTTGCTGTATGTGGTGCAATACCAAGCAAATAGGATCTCAATGGAAAGGCAAGAGGGATTCTTCTCAGGTTGGCCTACAGGAGCATGAGCCAAAATGCCCAGATGCTTATTAAATGCCGCTTTGGCTCACAGTCGGCTGTAAATTGAACATGTGAGCATAATTCTGAAAGTCTGTTTGTTGTGTTCAAACACAGACAGTCCTTCTGCTACCCTTCCTTATCTATACACATTTCTGAGATAGATCCTTCATAGCTGTGCGTCCGCCCTGTTCAGTTAAGGCCATTCTTTTGCAGAATAATTCAAAGCATTTTGCTAAAGTTTAAGGATTTTAAAAAAGTTTTAAACCAGTAGCAGTCAGTGTGTACTCTAGAGCCACTATTGCTTATCTGCTCATTCAAATATCTATTTGCAGCTGATCACATGACCATGATGTGGTCAAGACAGAAGTTCATAAAAGAATCTGAGTGAGCATGAGAACGGGAAGTAGACTTTGAACATGGAATAAATGCTAACTGGCCTGGGTGTTTTAAAAATCTTTGATCTACTGTGATTTTCTCAAATAAGCATTTCCTGGGAAAATGTCTTTTTTATGCCAGAAGTCAGAGAAGAAAGGCCTGGTTCAGGCTGATAGAAAGGCAACAGTATCTCGAATAACCACTTGTGATTACCAAGGTCTGCAGAAGAGCATCACACTTCAAACCTTGAAGCAGATGAGCTACAGCAGCAGACGAGCACACCGGTGTCATTCCTATCAGAACATTTGTTCATCAAAATTGGACCAAAGTAGATTAGAAAAGGGTAGCCTGGTCTCATGATTCTGAATTTCTGCAGCAACACACAGCTTGCAAGGTCAGAATTTGGCATAAACAATGTTGAAGCATGAATCTATCCTGCTTTGTGGTAATGGTTCAGGCCGCGGGTGGTGTGATGGTGTGGGGGAGATTTTCTTGGCACACTTTGGGGCTTTTAGTACAAATTAAGCATTGTTTAAATGCAACAGCTTTCTTTGCCATGGAAACAAAGTTTTGAAATTAAGTGTAATGACAGGAAAGGTTTGAAAGGGATTAATTTTTCTACAGTAAAAGCATGTTATCACATTGTTTACATCTAGTGGCTGCACTGTTGAAACACTATAATCCATATTTTGCTTTTGCTTATGAAGAAAAAGAAGAGACAAGTACAAATTAAGTGCTTTCATTTGAGCTTGTACTGAACATTAAATGAGGTTATTCTGCAGGCAGGAACACAAAAAGCTTTCAAAGCATCCTACAAGAAAGATAATAATACCTACAAAAAGGCAGCAGTCAGGTCATGTTCAGTAAAAAAATGTACAATGTTGGATTTCTCAACTGATTTCTCGTTTCAAGCAGCTGTCAAGGTTATCAAAAATTGCCGTCCCCTTGTGTGTTGTCTTGTCTTTTGTTCTTTATATGTCTGCTCTCTGTACTCTATGAATGCCTTGTTTCCTAAATGACCTTAAAATAACCTCATCATGTCCATAGGGATTAAGAGCTAGGCTTCCTTGATAAAGCCATTCACAAGACTGTGGGGCTGGAGAACACCAATTATGTCTCCAGTGGCTCTTTGCAGCATTTTATTGCAGTTTTTTTCCTTTAAATCAATACAAAGTTTTAGTCAGCATCAAAAGATTGTACACATAAAGGGTACATCTCATCATTTTGGCATCTGAAAAGGCTTTTTTTAAGGAGTTAGTGCACTTACTGAGAAGAGTTTGACAGGCTGAAGCAAGACACAAGAAGCGGAGGAAGAGAGAACTAGTGTAAGAGTTTCCACCAGATCCAGACAGTACAGACAGTTATGCAAGTGCCCACAACCTGTCAAAGCCAGAAAATCCCTTCACAAGAGCCAGAGTCTGCACGCAAGATGAGAGGGAGGTCTCAAACACCTCCAAGTTGGACAGGGAAGCTCACATAAGACAGCATATCAGGACAGATGTTCCAGTGCTCCAGACCTCTCAAACACACACTTACTGGCATATAACGCTACAATCTTCAAAGATTTTTCAACATAACTTTGTCAAGCCAGTATTCTGGGTTTTCCTAGACAATTTACTTTGAATAGCTATTCTTTTTGAGGTCTATTATTTGAGGTAATTTTATTTTATTTGATTTTATTTTCAGCTAAAAGGAATGAAATGGACAGTAGCTACAAGAACACATTGATTTCTTTCAATCGATGATTGATAAATCTAAACATAGTTTTTAAAGGAATGCTGTATAAATTAATGTCCATACTAATGACACAAGGTTTATATCTGTTAAGTTTTTTTTTTTTTTGAAACACACTACACAGGTATACAGAGTTTCATTGCTAGTTAAAATGCATATTACTTTTTTTCTTTTTATTAAAATACTGACTTTTATTCATCTATTTCAGGTCCTAATTAGGACGTTACTTTACATTTTATTCTGTGCTGTTTATTTTTGTCAAGCTGTAATAGTGCTGCTTTCCACACCAAAACAGAACATCTGCTCATTGAGAATTTATTACAAAGAGTGGTGGGACAATATTTCTCTGCTTCACTTCACAGACAACACGTTTCCAAAGTGTTTACATGCCCTGTAGAATGGATTACAAAAGGTTTAAACCTCTTCTAATCTGAATGAAATTCTGCATTTGGCTAGTTTGTTCCAATTGACATGGCTTATGTCTGACTGGCCTGCTTGTCCAAGTGCAAATGGATTACTAGGGTCATGTAAACACAGCTGTTGATAACTGATTATGACAGAGAAGCAGTCTAAGAATATTACATGGAAATATGATTCCCATGTCATTCTTCATTAGCAGACTTCCAGTGTCTTCATACGGTAAACCTTCTAGAACCTAAATGAGCCTTTTGCATACATTGATTTGCCCTGTGCATTGGAGCGTAGCTGTAGGTATCAGCCCAACTGTACACCTCCTTCATATTTAGAGCTAAACGTCATCATTAGTGCCAACTTATGAGAGCGGACCTAAACGAGGTTGCTAAGAAACAAAAAAACCTACTTCAGAATGTGCAGTTATTTCTGATTTCCACGTCATAGCTTTTCACACTTCTGAAGAACGATGGCCAAAAATGTGGAGAGGAGACATCAAGGAGAAAATGTGCGATGTTGCCATGGAGTCTTGAATGGAATCACAGTATACGACCATTAACAATGTGAAATGAACGCCACATAAACAAACACTTATTGCTGTGTTTAAAGCGTGAGAAGGGAAAACGGCCACCGCATGATGCCTTACACAATCTCATTATCTGCTATATCTTGCGCCCTCTGTTGCGTTCCTTCTCTTTCACATCCCCACACCCCCCTCCAATCTCACCAGCATTCTCTATGCCTTATCTCCTTTGCAGTGTTCCTATTCCTCTCCCAAAGCGAATAGCATATTGGAAATGTCAACCCTTTTTGCATTGGCCTTTTGCCTTGGGGCACATTACAATGTCCAGGTCACACCATCTCCCCAGAGAGGATGAAGAAAGCATTCTAGCATGATTTTATTTTCAGCGAGAGCCAGCTGAAAGAGAGAGGGTGAGAGAGAGAGAGTGTGACATTGTCCACGACATCCAGGAATATTGCTACTGTGTATGTGGTATATACTACATTTACAGTTTAACACACTTTTATTCAATGTCACTTCCAGTGCATTTTTACAGTGCCTTGATACTGCAGCTGCTAATTATCTGCTGGTTGAGCTAAAAAGATATTGTTAAAGTTACTTACAGAGAAACATGAACAAATGTTAAGAAATTTCGAACAAGTCTTTTTCCAAGTTTGAATTTCAATAATTTAATTCAGAATTTAAATGTCGTTGTTTTTATTCATAATAAAATATAGTGTTTAACGGTAGTGCTGCATATTGTATATTGGAAAAATCTAGCATTGTGATTTTTTTTTTATCTTGCGATAATATATTTTGCGATATGAATACAGTTTCTCCAGATGACTAATATCTCTATTTGGAAAGAATTTATATTGTTAGATCAATTGGTATGATTCTGCTGGGGGACGGCATATACATAAATTTTAATAATCAATCTATAAATTTCCCTGACACATTTTCGTTGTGGTCTATTTGCAGTGCATTTCTGTATTTGCATGTGTTATGAGTATTTTCATGCATGTGTTTAGTCAATGATAAAATCTAATGAACATTCTATACGTTTTTTGGGGTCCCCCAAAACATTTTCGTTGTGGTCTGTGCTATTTGCAGTGCATTTCTGTATTTGCACAAGTTGTGAGTATTTTCCTGCATAGCAATCTATAAATACGATCAAGAAAAAGATACAACAAAAATAAAATGTTTTATCATTTCTGGAGTTCAGAAATTCAAGTACATCAATAAAATGGTAAATATGAAAATGAATCGTTGTTAAAGTCACAAGTGGTACAATTTCTTATGCCTGAATAATTAAAAATCATTATACAATTCAAAAACACATGAGAAATGAGAAATTATAATACAAACTCAACATTGCATATATCCAACGATGTGACTATCGTAGATGTTGGTGGCGTTATTAGTAATAATGTGTTTTTCAGTTCGTTTAGCTTTTTTCATTAATATAATTCACAAGTATTTTAGTGGCTGGTTAAAATAAGTAATAAAAACACTCCCAAACCAACTGGGACTTGTCATTGCACTCACATATTGTTGCTTTTGTTAATTGATTTTCTCTGTTTGTTTCTGTTGTCATTTTGGACAAAATCATTTGCTAAATGATGAAATGGTTGGAATATAGTTGAAACATTTTTAATAATAAATTATGATTTAAAAAACTGGCAAGTATAACAAAATTCAAATTATACGTAAAAAAAGAAAAAATCTACATGTAAAATGTGCCCTTTTTTCTTTTCCCTTTAAGTTCCCTGCTCTATATTCAGCAAAAAGAAATAAGAGATACTCCAGGCATCTCACATCATAGGTTGCCTCAATCTACAGGCAGTTTGTGGTAGGGCCCGCTGAGCTAAATGTTCCTCACCAAAGGGCAGGCTAGCAGCAGGCAATAAACAAGCCAAGGTAAATCTTTTCACAGGCTCTCTGCAGACGTATGGTCATAGCGTTCAGAGGGGTACAAGAGACTTGACCGCTTCCCCCTGGTAACTGGGTTTTACTACACTATGCCCTGTGCACAGTGTTTTATGTTCACCTTAGCTACCTCACAGTGAGCAGCGAGCGCCTGTGTCTTTTCTGCTCACAACCCGCAGCGCAATCAACACAAACCGCCTTCCCCAAGCCCCAATTGGTAAGGCAGCATGCAGACCCACCTGTAAAGGCCTGCATTTAGAGATGAAAAGAGGACAGGCATCTGCAGGGCATCCACTCTCTATAATGACCGCCAGCAGAAGGGTGAACATGAAAGGCTGAGTCACTCGCACAGGCCCCTGAGCGAAGCTTTTACTGGGCCTAGACTTGCTTTGATCCCTCCCTTGGAGAGGCCAGGAGGAAAATCGCATTAAAAAGGTGAGGGCGGAAATCTGATTGGCTTTGTGTAAAAATCTGTAATGCCAAGCCTCCATTTTGTTGCTGTCAAATAATGTGTAGGCTTGATGAAGCCCATTGCTGCTGGTGGCGTGAAAGTGTGCAGTGGAGTGCACAATTTTCGATAGGAGTCTACTTGACCTTGTTGCAATTGTTACCATCTCATTTGTGACGAGCTGTTCATTTGACTTGAAAAATGTCTCTTCTGAAAGTCGATTTGTGTCACTTCGCTTTGATGTGACAGGAAATGAAGCAATTTGTTTTCTCCGAAATTGAGAACAAAATGAGCATATCCACCAGATTGTGATGGAAATTACCGGCAATTGTGATATGGCACGTTGAAGCTGTGGGCTAGTGTTTACCATGAAAACGTGCGCAACTGTAGAGTTCAAACAGGTGATGATTGAGGACTATTTTGTAGTGTTTATCTTGTAGTGCTTTGTCATTTGTGCCTGATATTAACGTGCCACTCATGTTCAGATTTCATTGAGCCCCTGATTATTTTGTCATGTTTTGCATCACTTTAGCATTAGCTTCTGTGTGCAAGTGCTTTTCAATGAACTGTACAGGCAGACAAGCAGGATAATAAAAAATAAGTTTTTTTTACAGTACAGTGTTTTTTTTTTGTTAAAATCCTCAATTCAGAGAGAGTTTTGTTGTTGTTTTAAAGGGCACCTTTGATGAAAAATCTACTTTTTCAGCTGTTTGGACAGTCATATGTGTAGGTATAGTGTATAGACAGTCATTTTGGGGTGGTATAGTATCAGTATAGTATTAGTATAGTGGTATCAGTCCTTTTTTTTTCAATTTAACAGCATAAAAACGGTGGACCAATTGGAACGGTTTTGAGATCGACCGCAACTCTACGTAGGAGTGTTTGTAATTAACTACAGCCATTCACTTCAGCTTTACTTCATCACCACAGCCGCGTGTCAGCAAAAAAAAAAACACTTCAATCTCGGTTTGTTGACATTAAATCCGGTTTATTGTGTACATTAACATAACAGAAATCCATACAGCAGTGGATATTAGCCTGTATCCTTTTACATTTGCTCGCAAAAGCGTGCGCTGTCTGTGTGTGCGCGCGCACGTGCGTGCGTGCGTGAACGAACTCTATAACTGCATTGTGCGTGACTCATCGTTGCAGCTCCTCAACAAACACATTAAACAGTCTTTGGTAAAGTTCTTACTGTTGTATTTCTCACAAACGTAGTGAGATCTGCTTCTCTTACACCTGTTCCTGTTGTGTCTGTGTCTGACGCAGCCGAGGGCGGAGATTGAGGCACGCTGACGGGAACGGTGGGCGGGGAGAACTATTCTTAAAGGGCCAGTGCAAAAAACTGGAAAAATTTGTTTAGAGCTATAATGGAACAACTTTAGGCAGCTATAATTAATAATCTGATGGGTA
Organism: Danio albolineatus; assembly: GCA_903798035.1. Taxonomy (NCBI): domain Eukaryota; kingdom Metazoa; phylum Chordata; class Actinopteri; order Cypriniformes; family Danionidae; genus Danio; species Danio albolineatus. The sequence goes on from CAIGQQ010031848.1 coordinate 2,650,264, forward strand.
TTTTGAGCTGAAACTTTACAGACAAATTCTGCTGACACAAAAGACTTATATTAAATATAAAAAAAGGGGTCATGTGTGTGCCCTTTAATACATTCCCCCACATGAATCAATTTGAATGCATTTTCAATTTTAAAATGATATAAACCCCTTTTCATCTGTATGTATTGCCATGCATTTGGGGTTTAATTGGAGAAAATGTGTATTAATGCCATAAAAGAATGACCCCTAGCATTTTGTTAATATGATTTACTCAGTAAATGTACTGGTCTAACTCTTCATATAACATAAGTGAATCAGTGACAGTACTGTTAAATTAAACATTGTAAATTAGCAAATTCTTCTGATGAAAATTTTCATAAAGTGGAATTTTGTCACAAAGGTACTGAAATGATAAAAATGTTTAACTTGGCATAAAGCTAAAAATTACGGAAACTACAAATTAAAAAATGACAACGTAAAAATAAGATCTTATTTAAAATTGCAATAAGCAATGAGTCAAAGTCTGACGTGAATAAGGACTGGGTTTGTCAAACTGCCAAAATGAGGCAATAACACTACTGACGTATTATAAATGTGGTTCATTTGACTTGTGAACCATATTGAAAGTCATACAAAGGCTTTGTAGACCAAACAGAATAATGTGTTTTGTCTTTATGCACTGATAGTTTTCCACTCCAGTGAAATGTAAATCATTGAGGAGTGAGTGTGGAGATTTGGTTCTGTGTGACTTGCTAAAGGTGCAGTATAGAAACACAGTCCCTCCCCTGCCGTCCAAAGCCATGCCTCCTGAAAACACGAGCGTGCACACCTTAAAGATGACAGCAGAACTCTCTCTCATGTGTTGAGCTAAAGCTAAAGCTTGGCCGGCGATGTGCAGGAATTACACTTTACAAAGCCATATTTGCACACTATTTCTCACCGAATATTCAGAGTAGCATGGTAAACAACATAGGGAGTGCGTCACACGTCGTCATTGTTCAAAAATGAACCAATGTGAATATAAAACCAACTTCAGCTCAGTAAAGCAGGCTAGGGGAATAGCGAAAGAAAAGAAATACTTCAGCCATGGTGTCGTCCTTCTGCTAGCAGGCAAAAGTAACTCCAATATTGATTCGGGATATTAAAAAGTTTTGATTCAGCATGTTTTTACCTCTCATTCTCTCTCTCTCTCTTTCTAATGATCGTGCAGCATGTGTATGCACAAATTGCAAATCTGCATGAAAACTTGTGGGCAATTTGCTGACAGACAGTTTGAGCAACTTATCGAAATTATGGGAGATGTCGACACAACACTATTTTAATTGGATGAACATTTTTTAAGTCCTATGGCTTACCCAGAATATAAAAATATTTATAAATATGTTTAGATCATTACTTTAATCAGTACTATTGGAATGCAAAGAGACTTTCAACCAGCACAAAAAAAATAAAAAATTCTGAAGACAATCACCTACCGCACCTTTAAGGGATCATTCAAATTTATTATTATTTTTTTAATCCTTAGATCGCTTTTAGGATGCTTTTCTTGTCCTTTTGTGGATTTTCACAGCCTCAGTGTAGTCCCCTGTCATTTTGTATATATTGATTATTTTTACACAAGAACACTAAAAAAAATAATTTCTTCAGGGTTTATTATACAGCTCCACAACTGAAAACACTACCATCCATTTCAAACCAGTAGTTGGCCATGTCACCTTTTAAAGAGATACTTCATGTCTGTACAAATACGTTGCTGTACTTTAACATTGTTGTTTTGGTTCCAAGTTCTCATGTACTTTGTTTGTGTGCACTAATATGCACGACATCACAGTTTTCACCAAAAAAACTGAACCTCATGAAAGTCATTGAGGAAGTCGTCATGTTAGTCAGAATAAATAATGCGTACATGATGATAGAATTATGCCTTTTGAGCTGAGCTGTTCCTTTCATAATGTGAAGAAGTCAGCTGTCTAATTTTGCTGTAATTGCTATAGGTTTGAGCATATCAGCATGATTTAGTAGTGTAGTCAAGGCTATTGTTCTGATCTTGCTGGTCAAGGGTGCTAATGAACAGCTGATAAAGATCAAAGGGCTTTGTTCAGCTCTCGTCTTCTTGCTATAGCGTTTGATGGTGCCGGTACAGACACTCCTTGTACTTTGTCACAATGCTGTGGAGGAAGAGATGCATGTACTGTATGGCTGACACGCAAATCAACGGATTATTTCCTTCCTTGTTCAAAACCCCTGTGCTGTTCTCCTCCAATCAGGCATCAAGATGGACAAATGGCACTGCTTGCTCCCAGCTAAGAGATGCCAGTCATGCTATGCCTGGACAGCATGGGTCCATCCTTGTCGTCGCCATGGATACCTTCTTACTGTCCCCGTAGGATAGGCTTCCCCACACAAATTCTGACTTCTAGTACAAATGCTAGACTCATTTTGCACACGACTTTGCATTCAGAACTTGTCATTATGCACTCTCAAACACATCTGTTTGCCATCTGTGCTGAACCAAAAAGAGCTCTTGTGATCGCCGGGCCACTTTAAAGTTACCTTTGAGACCTTTTTTAGACTCAGCCACAGCATTAATCTAGCTTTAAAAACACATTAACTTGATTACTCATCCATATGCAGAGTTGTATATATTTCTGGACACTTCTTTTTTTTTATGTAGATTCAACATAATCATTGCAGACAGCAATGCACTGATATCAATCTTGTATTAATACATTAGAAGCTGAAACTGATACATCTGCCCTCAGATCTTTTAACAGTAATATACTATACATGTACACAGTACTGTGCTGTAAATACTTTGACACATGGCTAACTAAATTAGTTCATTTTAGGATGTTTACACATATATGTTGTGATGCAAATTGATCAATGTGCATATGTGCACATTTTTTTTGTGTGTGAAAATAGTGCAATATACAGTACTTGGAATATGTAGACTGTAAAATCAAACATTTATTCATGCTTCATACTATAAAATAGATGAGCATGATAAATTAATTTGTATAATTCAAAAATTTCGACTTGCATTTGTTAGCGTTTTAATTTATGTACAGTGCTTTATTATTTTAATATTAGGCATTTATCTCTTCTTAAAATGAAAAAAAAATACTCATCAGCCTTGCACATATTTTTAAAGCATCCCTTTTAGGCTTATAGGGACACTCAGTTACACTTGTATTCACAACAGCACATTTGTACAGAGAGCACAGTGATAATCAAAATTCTTGCCAATTTGGGCAGTTTGCATGAATATGACTATTATTAACAAATGGCGAGCTATTATGAAATGTTTCCTGTGTTCCCTTTAAGCCAAGTGGAAAATGCAACATTCTAACTACAGTGTTTGGACACTGTTTCTGAAAGCACACTTAGTGAGGATCAATCTTGCACCGCAGTTACCTTTTTAAAAATAAAAATGCTATTTTGTTCCTTCAAGACACAAAGGCTGAATGCAAACCCCAAAAAGCTCCCGAAGTGCTTTGGAAAAATAAAAAACAGGATGTGACTTCTTTGATAAATGGCAGTGCATCGACTGAAGTGGCCCATAGTGACCGTACTTGACTGATTTTTCAAACCAAAATTCAGAGGTTGGTTGTGTTTTGATGATAAAACTTAAGAAGCACTTAGTTACTTAGAGTTAGTTCAGCCAAAATGTTTAACTCTGTGATTAATTCCTCACCCTCATGTCATGAGACCATTCACAGAAGACACATGGGCTGTTTCTCAATTCCAAGAACGCAGAGAATGGACTCTAGTGGAGACCGTTCTTGCCAGGTCACCTCAGAAGAACTGAACTTAAGAGACTGTGAGAACGCATCCTGTGAGAAATGAGATGCTGCCTTCTTCCTGATGATCACATGACCATGACACGTTTTTAACTGGAAATTATTTAAAAATGACAGCATTCATTCAGCATTTATTGTTTTTATCCTTTTCAATATATACAACATGCACAAAGCCTTACAAATATACTTTGCACAATACAAATTAAACTGATTTTAATATGCGTTTCAGCAAATAAACTCCCTTAAGGTGTTTATCATCCTATTACGATTTTCATGGTAATGTTTACTTTTACCATCACATTTAGGGAAATACCTGAGATAATTAAGTTATAGATCTGAACTTTAATAATAAAAAGGCTGAGCTTCCCACCTCCTTTATTTAGCCACAATGAGTTCTGGAACTTGTAGTACAGTGTACTAGTATTTGTAGTATAAGTACTGTACTACATCTTCTATATCAAGAACACATCCGGGAACTTCCACACATCCTTCGTTCTTGAAGTCTTAAGTTTTGAAACTTGAAACTGAGAAACAGCCATGGACCGAGTCAGGACCAGCTCTCAGATTTCACCTAAAATGTCTTAATTTGTGTTCTGTAGATGAACAAAGGTCCCGGGGGTTTGTAATGACATGATGGTGAGTAATTGATATCACAATTTTCATTTTTGGATGAACTATTTCCAACACTTTAGAAAAAGTGAGTAAACTCATTGTCTTAAAACCGACAAGTTGACTTGACTTAAAAAAAAGCTATAATGATTAAATTGACTTAATTTTAATAATTATGTACTGAATAGTTTTAAGGCAACAGGTTTACTTACTTTTTTAAAGTAAAGTCAACTAATCGATTATCACAGTGTACTCCATTTTATGCTAAATTATTTCAGTCGGCTATTTATGCACTGAGACCTGGTAATGCCGTCGGATTTCATAAACCGTTAATATGGCTTGTAAATTGGCTGTGAAATTGGCCATGCAGCTGAGCCCTTTTCTCCCTAAACCCATGGATAATGATCGCTTAAGATGAAACGAGAGAGAAAAACATTGTTGGCAGCAGACTCCTACTGCACTTCATTTACATATCTTTTATGAAAGGACGCAACTGTAGACGAGTTGGTAATCTTGAACTTAAAACTCACGAGCCACATTGCACTGCTTCTCTCAGACGGCCATTCACTCGTCTCACTTCCCCATTGTTTATCTTCTGTTTCTCTGAAAATGCAGTTCAGGGACCACCGTTCTGTCACAGTCGATCAGCATTCACGCTTTATTTTCCCAAACATCCACATCCATATTCATAGTCATCAGCCGCTGGACAAGCGCTCTAAGAAAGTTGATGTATATGGCACAATAACAATCACTTTTGGTCACATCACTCCTACAGCAGGGTCTAAAGCTCAGCGGAAACGAGGAGGTAGGCGATGAGAATCTGTCATCCTTGGACATAACAGAGCCCACTGTCAGTTGGCCCGTACCTAGCAGAGCGTAAAGCTTGTCTCCCCAAACAACAACACCCATCGTATTCCTTGCCATGTCTGCTGACGCCCTTTGCCAGGAGACCAATCCACCAGAGATTATTTGACACCTCCTGTTTAATCTCCTTTGTACTGTCTGGCTAGTCCCAGGGAAAAAAAAATGTGATTTAGATACAATGTGGCTGTTCCAGTGACAAAATTGTGACCCAGCGGAGCCAGGTTGGTCATGGGAGGTAGATGTGGTGATTCCAGGCTTTCAGACAGGGGATGCAGGCACCCAACTCGAATGGATTTGTTCCTGCAAAGCTTTTGGCAATAACAGTGGGAGTCGTGCAGTGGGTTGGAGCAAATACCTCCCCGATGCGCCTCCTGCCAGGTGGTTTGGAGATGGCTGTTACCCAGTCCTCCTCCAGCACGCCTTCCCTCCCACCCAGACTGGTTTCTCAATCAGGAGACCTCTGCACAATAAAGCCTTATATTTAAAGTGAAGCATCTCATTACTCAAATGCCAGTGGCACCAATTGGAAGTGCAAAAATAATATCAGGTTTCCAAATGATCATAATTTGTTCAAAGTCTGAAGTCTTAATGGGATTTAAGAGACTTTTACCTTCAGAGAATTTTCTTTCTTTCCATTTCAGGAGTGTGATCATGGTCATTTATTTTGTTGCACGCTGGATTAGACTGTTATTAGCATTAGTCAACCTTAATACTTCATTTTTATGGTATATCATCATGGTTTTGTTACCTCAGTCGATTTGCTCAGAGAAAATGCTCTGTAGGTTTTTAGCTTCTTAATACGTTAAGAAAAAAGTTTTTCTCCCAATAATCCAGTCATATTTATTTAATCGTGTTTTGCTGTCTGGATTAACATGCTTGCTTTATAGAATTATAGAATATTTATATCCTTTGCGATTTGTTATTCCCATTCATTCATTAATTTTCTTTTCAGCTTTTTACTGGGAAACATCCACACACACACACTCATTCACACATATACACTACGGACAATTTAGCTTACCCAATTCACCTACCACATGCCTTTGGATTCCTGGGGGAAACCCACGCGAACATGGGGAGAACATGCAAACTCCACACAGAAATGCCAACTGACCCAGCCAGGACTCGAACCATTAACCTTCTTGCTGTGAGGCGATCGTGCTACACACTGTGCCACCGTGACGCCCAATTTGTCATTTTCTTACCTGCATTTGTGGTGACTGCCTTTTTTCATAAGTCTTGAGAATTGCATTGCAATCCTATTCTTAATGAAACCTTGATTCAACACTAGTTTGCACAATATTTTATGTACTTGCTGCAGTAACAAGATTAAATTATGTATGATCACAACTACCAAATCCTTTTCTGAATGTATTTGTGTACTACTTCACTTAAAATCCTCAAAGAAGGGACAAGTTTTACTAGGTTTTTTAGGGCTTTGTTTGGGGGTTTATGGGAAAACAAATACAATTCCAAACCAATGAAGAATTTATTTGTGAAGTTCCACTGCATTCATGACTTCAAAACCCAGATCAAATTATTTTCTAACATATCCAGGTTGTTGTGTGTTTTATAGATGCCTGCATATTTCTTCTCAAGTTGTTTACACATATCAAAGGCAGTTATATAGCATCACAAGGTGATAATAACCAAACTGTGATCAATGCTTTTTTGTGTGAGTTTTCTAAAAGACAATCATTCATTCGCATTTATTTATAATCCTCCAACTAGTACTCTCTTTTGGGAAAGCATTCATTTGTCCCTAATGGATGTGGCTGAGTACTAAGCCAGTGACATGTTTCAGCTGATCATGTGACCTTGCAGACAGGTACCCAACGCTCTGTTTTCTGTACACTCTTTTCTCTCCAGAGATTGTCTTTCCTCCCACACATATTTGAGTGGTCCATTCTCTCATTCCCCTTGTTTTGTGTGAGGTACCCTTTAGCAGTAAACTCCATGATCAGACCAATGACAGAATTGTTGTTGAAATCGACCCACATGCATTGCGTTTGGCCATGCTCATTCATTTGAGCGTGAATCATCACTGAAGTACATTGAGTAAGATGTAAACATCGCTTTCTTTATCAAGGTAAATCCTGTTAACTCAGATGGCACTTCCAGTGGAGGACAGAACTCTTCTCTAGAATAAAAGACTGCCTTGAATATACTGCAATGCCACAAGTATTTGCTTTAAAACAGAGCTTGAATGGATGGCCTCAAGTCTGCTATTGTGTAGCTGATGAAATGCAAGGCAGAGCACTTTTGAAAAGACAAAATCCAATACAAAATATTTTAGTTTCTTTTAAGGTTATGCTGCACAAGGACAAATGCATTGAAGAGACAGATGAATGAGAACATTTAAACAGGACCAATGAATTATTTTCATTCAAGGTTTTTTTTTTATTGACAATGCGGGGCAAAATTAGTTAAATCACTGGTGTTTTTTCATTCACATCTGTCCTAAAAGCTTACTACATTTACTTTTTTTTTACATTATCAAATAGATAAAGTTTAGTAAAGTTTGTTCTTAAACAAGAAAAGAGATGTCATAGAGTTGTAATATAATTTAGAGGATATTTATTATTACTTGCAGTTTTTTTGTTTTTGTTTGTTTTTTTATCTAATAATATAAATGCTTTTCATTCGGTACTAAACTGCAGATTATCAACATTTTAAACATTGTTTCTAAATCTGGGTATAGAAACATTTCACAATGTAATGTTGGCTTTTTTTTTTTTTTACCTGGGTTTATGAAACCCAGCTCCGAAGCAGGGTTAGCAACACTGCATTGGGGTTTTAAGTTTGTTCATTGTGAAACAGAGCAATGTTTGCTTGTTACTTCTTGACAACAGACAGCCAATCAAAAATTGAGTAGTGAGGCTCATGTCAAATCAGTAACAGGAAATGTGCAGTGTATAAACAGCAGCAGGTGACAGAAAAGTTATAAAGGTCAAAAAACTCAAAATAAATCTCAAAAAACAAAAAGTGTGGAAAATTGGAGGCAAAAGGAGAGGTGACGTGTATGTTTTATTGCCTTTGTGTGTGTAATGAAGCTTAAAACAACTAAAGACCTATTCTGTGGAATTTTCTAAATAACTGGCAAGACACAAGAAAAACCGTGTAAACAGGTTGCCTGCTGTTCTTCCAGTCAGTGAGAGTGACACTGCATAAATGTTAACCATGGGTTTAGGAATGTGTAGTATGAAACATCTTTTAACGAGTTAATACTTGATTGTTAACAACCATGAAAATGATTGTTTTGTCATTCTTTTTTAGTTGATTCAACTTTTGACCCTCAACAATGGAATAACAAAGGGAAAAAATCATTTGAAAGTAAAAAAGACACTAAATAAAAAAAAAAAAACACTATTTCAGACAGAAAGTTATTTCAGTCCGACTGATGTTCACTATACATTCCTGAAGAACAACTATTTCTCAATAATAGTATAATAGAATCCCTATAATAATCCATATTCGATATTCCAATTTATGGAGCTTATGTATGCTTCTTGCTATTGGACCTTTTATGACACATTTTTGCAGGTCTGGCATTCTGCTTTAACAGAACACGGCAAACAGGAATTTTCTTTGTAAATCATCTATGAATTTAAACGCATTTGGCCATCTTGTTTTAAGTAAGCTGCTGCTCTCTTATAGCTTTTACCATAGTACTGACAATGATATACAGTTAATGAGGACTGTAGATGTCTAGGTGTATGTGTCAGTGTGTGAATGTGGCGTTGATGCGGGATGGGATGAACTCTTTTTCAATGCATATAATGTATATGGAGCACACAAGCATTGTCATAGAGGTATACATCCTTAACAGTGCAATCTGTCTCCAATAGGGAATGTGTGGCAGCGAAGACCCCATGGGTTTGATCAGAAGTAAAAGATTATGTCTGCACTCAAGTGGTTGGGTAAGAGGTATTGAAGCATATCATACATTAAAAAAAAAAAAAAAAGAACCAGGTTTTTGTATTTTTCCATTTGTTTTTTAAATAGAACTCATGTTCTCTAGACATTATACTTAGTTTACATTGCTCTATTTTTCCCTTGAATTTTCTTTCTTAAATTTTCTTTAGTTGGTTTTCTTTATTCTCTGTTCTATAAGTAAGGCTTCTGCAGGTTTTATGAGTGTAAATTTTCACTCATAAAACCTGCAGAAGCCTTACTGATAAAACAGAGAGAAATTTGAAGCCTTTTTTCTCATTGAAAGTCACTAAACTTAAAGTTAAACACCAAACTTAAAGATGTGCAATGGGTAGTATACATCTGAATGAAAGTGAGGATGTTTGTCTACTTACACGGCAGGGGATATTTGAGTTGATTGCCAAAGACAATCCTGCCTTATTAGCCAAAAACATGGAAAGGATTCCAAAGCTGTGGTGCACGGTCGCGATTTAACACAAACGTTTGAGTTTATAATTACTCACCCTGGGAGCTGTCATTACAGCAGAGGGGCAGAGGATGGCAAATGTGTCACGTCGGGATAAGTAATCCAGGCACGCGGCTGAAATCGCTTCTTAACTGGGTGCGGCGTGTCTTTCCTACAGACTTATGATTCTTGCACAGCGGCATGTCAAAGAAGGAAGGGTGGGGGGTGGCCTTGAGGAGAAAACAGATTTAAAAAGTCATAGAAAAGAAGAGAAATGGATAGACTGAACTGGCGACAATAAAAGGCATCTCACTGTTCTTATTTGTCATCCATTCCTCCATCAAACCACTCACTAGGCTCCCCTCAGTCGATTTATATTGCACTGTGGCCCTGACGTTCACACACACACACACACACACACACATATATACTTGCACTCCGTTTGAAATGAAAGGCCACAGCGAGCACAGCATATGACTTGTGAATGGCATTCTTCTGAAGCCAGAAAACCTCGTCTCAGGGGAGTGGCAGCGGGGAGAGATGGAAAGGCTTTTTGTTGGCTGAAGAGAAACTCGAATCTGCGAATAAGAGCAACTCAGTGGAAATCAGCAGGGTGGAGTGACACATTCGCTCAAATGAGCCGTTTTCGTCGTCCTGTATCAGAATATCAAATAGCTGGAGATGAATGTTGGTCGACAATGAGAGAAGGAGGAAGAAAAGAAGATAAGGCACAGATTCATTTATTACCGGCTGTCACGCTGTGCCCTTCTCAAGTCATCGGCACAAGGTTATTTTAGTAAGCAAAGACTAAAACTATTGGTCAAAAATCATTCTCGTTAACTGAAATAAAAATTTGCAATAAATGGAAAAAACTAACAACAATTCAAAGTAATTAATTACATTTAATAATTAGCAAAAATAAATGATTGTTTTCAGATTTAATAAGCACTCATTCTGTGACGGAATATCTGACCTGGGGCTGTTAAACGATTAAACAATGGTGCTTTTACAGCACGTTTAAGTACAAAAAACATTCAAAAATAAATGAAACTAGGCATGTTTAACTGCATATGAACATATAAACCTATCTTTTATATAAAGAAGTGTTGTCACGATACTGGAATTTCCAACTCAATTACGATACCTTAACAAATATTGATATTCGATACAATTTTCGATACTAGTACTGGAATATCCAACTTCAATAAGCTTGAAAACTATCGATATTCTACACCATTTTAGAGAACAATTCATGAACAACTTCTGCAACTATACCATATAATTCTTATATTAGGTATGTTTGCAGTCCTTAATTCCAAAAGGCAATAAATAAATAAAAAACTAAATCAGTGCAATATCATCTCATTTTCTGATTAAGCAAAAGTGTTCAAATCTTTACACTATTATTTATTATTAATCTCCCTGCTGGTGAGAATAGAGAGTATGAGAGAGCAAAGCCAGTGTGGATGACAACCAAAAGCAAGATTGTATCATTTGAAATATTTCAGTATCGATATATCATTATTTATTAATACGCCGATATTTTTGACAATACAAAATATACAGAAGTTTGTGAGAATTTTTCAAACAATTTACTTTTATAAATTTAAGTTGCATTTGTGGTTGAGGGTTCAGTGTTTGCTTAAACAATATTAATGGTTGATGGCCAGCTCTGGTGTTTGTCCAGCTGAGGAGGTCTTATGCTTTGGACACAGGCATTAGAGGTCTGCGAGGGATGGCTCCCAATCATTTTGGAGGCTGTTAGCCAGCTATTCCACAGTGATTGCAGCATGACGTGCCAGAGCTGGAGCTCAATGCTTGTCTGACAATCACACCCTCATCATCCCTCTGACAACCTGCTCTGCTTCACTCAGGGTGAAAGCTGCCCAAGCCATTTCTAAACATAATGATCGGTTTCTTTTAGCAGATATCGCTGGCTGCATTTCAGCATTTTATGATGTGATTTTGCCTAATGAGTGCAAATTCAGAGGAAAATTACCCTTGTTAGGTTTGAATATTTTATTAATAATATAACTATAGGCTGCAGTTATTTGCACTGACATGAGGATTGGAATGTCAACAATGGAGATGGCTTTATTTATGAAATATTTAATTAAGTTAAAAACTAATGTTTTATTAATTTATTTATTCATTTGATGTGGTTCAGTCTGAGAGTTCAGTTTTGAAGTAAAAATATGTGCTTGTTTAAATAAATTAATACCTTAATTACAATTTAAAGCTGAAACCAAAATAAGATAAGATTTCTTTTACAAAAAAAAGTGCATTTACAAAGATTTTTCAGAAGTACATTGCATTTATATTTTGTTCAGTCAAATATAGTCATTAAGAACTGGTTTGGAACAATAGTTTGAAATCAATTAATGTTCTTGAATTTATTCGTTATCAAATGTTTGTTCTACCACTACTACTACTACTACTACTACTACTACTACTACTACTACTACTACTACCACTAATAATAATAATAATAATTCAGAATATATTAAGCAATTAAAATTTACTATTATTATATATTTTTTATAATTATTGCATGTATTGTATTTTCTGATAATAATAATAATGATAATAATAATAATAATAATAATAATAATAATAATAATAAAGCATTATCATTTAATAGTAGTGCAGCACAATTATAAATTATTTAAACAGAATATTTAACAACTTATTTGTATTAATATTATTTATTGTTGTTTTTATTTAATTTAGTTACATTTAATTTAATATAGTATATTTATTGAGTTGTTTAAATAAAACATTAAAATAAATACATCAGTGTTGTTGATGATGATGATGCTGCTGCTGATGGTTTTGATATGTTTTTTTAACAGGTAGTTCCATGTATTTGTTGATAATTTGTCAGATAATTGCATGTAAAAGCTAACCTTGTTGCCTTTAGTTGTTGTAGTGGTACGGTAATTCTTATCCACTTAACATAACTTTATTTTTTTTACTATAGCACACCATTGTATGTCAGCAGATTTGAAACAGCAGGAACATTTGTTTGCATTTTGTTTGAGTGGTATCACTAGAATGGATAGCGAGCTGTGAAAAATCGATAAGTGGAGTGTGCAGAGAGAACATTGCTGCTGTCGCTTTCCGCCACTGATGACAGCATAAAACATTAAAAATAAATTCTGGCACCAAATCTCAACTCAACACAGATGCAGTGAAACTCCTGCTGCACAATTGTATGTGCTGTTTCTTTTTTCAGACACATTTCTGAAGTGAACCATTTCGCAGAGTGGTGGGGACAAAATTGGCCCAGGCTAAAAGTGGTGCGACCATTCTAGATGACACCTTTGACTATAACATTACAAAAGCTTCAAAAAATAAAACACAATTCCTGCTCTCGTTTTGGGGTCTCTATCTTGGGAAATAGTTTAGGATGTGTCTGTGTACTACATGGGCCTACATGCACACCAGTAGACATAACTGGGTCTTGGGTGTCTTCCTGGATAATCATCAAATGGATGCCCTGTCACAATTGGCAGTGGCTAGTCACATGGGTCAGAGAGCTCTGCTGCTCAAAGCTCAGACTGCATTACAATCGCAATATCTCTGCTGTCATACACACTACTGCTCCTACACAGCTTTTAATCAAAGGCCATTGAGTTGTTATCTCCATGTCTTGCGCTTGTTGTTACAAATCCAGACTTGAAAGCAATTAAAAGACACGGATTGGGTTTAATCCCCTTTCCTCAATGGTGAAATACATGGATATGAAATATATTACAGTGCCATCTGCAGCGGTTGCTCTGGCTGGCCTCATGATAGTATGGAAATGCGTTCTGACTGCTTGTAGACTGATGTGTCATTGACCTTTCAAGGGATGTTGTGCACAGGCATGTAATGAGACTCGGGGTAAGTACACATGACTAAAGAAGAACAAGGTACAGTATATGAATGTTGCTTTTGACCATGATTAAAATACACTCTTAAAAATAATGGTTCAGTCACTTCTTTTGGCAGAACCATTTTTGTTTTTCATGAAGAACCTTTAAAAATATTTTTCATTTTTTGGGATTAATTTCAGAATAATGAATAATAAAAACAACTTACATTTTTATTTGAATATGTATATAGCTTATCTGTATGACAAAAATAAATCGAGTAATTTGAGATTCGTTTACACATATTGCATACTAACCCAATATGGCAAAGTGCATTAACTACACATTTGGTTAAAATTGAGTTAAAGCCTAATAAAGGCTTTGTGACATCTGTTCTGTCTTGTGACAAAGACAATCAAAGACTGTAGAATACACAAGACATGTCAACCGTATAGTTTTGAATATAGAGAAGTGTAACGAATGAATCAATATGGCGAATGAAGCCCTGCCTACTAGTACAGGAGCCAGTCATCGATCGCTAAAGAGGATTCTCCCCGGGAGAAGCTCAGACCAGATGTGTGTTTTTACGAACGTTTTTGTAGTCAACAAACACACTGGAATACTCAGTGAATACTTGCTTCACAGACATAAGGCATATATGCAAATAAAGCTTAAAATTTGTACTTTTAAATTAACCAACTACACTTGAAAACAGAAGTTTTCTGGTTTTGTAAACTGTATGAAACTAATATGATATACAGTTCGTCCTGTCAAACGCACATCACATGACATCTACTTAAACGCCCACGAACTTGTAAACTAAGAGTGACTCATTTCCGGAGATTTGCCATCAAGACCAAGTTGTGAATTACATTAGAAGAGCAGCGTGATCAGACAAGGCATTATTCAGATGATGATAATAACAGCCATAAATGCGGTTGGTGTCATGATCTTGTTCCCTTTTGAGTGCACATGCGCACTAGCTCGGGCATACTGAACAATTGCAGATTTTGTTTGATTCGGACATGAAAGGAAACTTGTGAGACAGTTGCTGTTTAACTTTATTGGTGATTACAAATATGAAATGTAATCGTAGGTTTGGCTAGCAGTTTTGGTGAGTTAGATTTTTCCCCATTCAGACAGAAAGCCCGAGCATATTTCAAAGATGGCCAGCAAGTAAAATGACTTGCCTTAATGGGACTTTGGTTCAATTTGGTCCCATTTTTCGAAAAAGAAAAAAAAAAGGTGAAAAAAAGACAGTCAAAGACGCAGAACTGCATAACAAGCTTGTGTGGAATCTTTAAAGACATCTTGTTCAGTCTCAGTGTTTTGGGTTGATACTTTTGTAGGGCAGAATAGTTTAATTTTAAAAAAATCCAGCATTTTATTGAACCTAGCTCAGACTTTTTACATTATTAAAGCTCAGCTTTTCTAACAAATTGATTTTATATTATTTTAAAGCACACCCCAATACTTTTATAATAGCATTTGATTCTTGTCTGTTTATTCATTTTTGTATGTTTTTTTATTATCTAGTGTACTGTGCTTTCAGAAGCTGCTTTTAAAAGGATCTGTATAGAATAGTTTATTTATATGATTAAAGAAATACACACATACACATATACTTCAGTGGTCTTGTAGTTTTCAGTTTTTTCCTATTTTGTCCAGTACCCCATCATGCCTATAGACTGAACATTATTACTTGTAATGTAATTTTAAATGGATAGATAAACAAGAATGTAAAAACAGTCTAAATGTGTTTAGATTACTTTTAAGAAATATATTTTTAGTGCTAAGTAGAGCATGATGTTCTGTTAGCATAGAATTTGAAAAATATATATAAAATGTTTGTTAAACAAAATAAGCATATGATATCAACATGCATTTTCAACTGCAGATTTTGAGGAATAAAATGATTCAAAATAACAAAAAGAGCTGAATAAATGAATCTTTAAAGATCACTAAATGATGTAGCTGAGCTAGACTACATCTAACAGAATTTAAAAATCTTAAATGAAACAGAATGCTAAATAAAACCACCATATTAGGTCATATGTTGAAAAATTTAACATTGTCGTTTCTTTCTGATTTTAGTGCGACCCCGTTTTCAGCTGCAAAAATACATAAACAAGGATGCGACTGCTTCCAAAAGTGAAACAATGAAGTAGAGCTGAACTGAAGGAATGAAACAGAATGAGGGATGAAGAGTCATGAAAGGAAACTGTATCAGACAGGGATGTTGAATGACAAGTCATCCTTTCACAGCCACAGACATAAAAAAGCAGCTGAAAGTAATTAACTGGTGAGGTAGACAGCAGACAAACGGGCATCGGGGAGCGTTATTGTGGCGCTCATGTCGTTTGTTTCGAGAGCATGTCTGTAGGAGCTGTCAGATTGCTGGCGCTTCATTGATTGGTGGGCAGGGAGACTGGGCTTTCTCATGCTTACAGCCTCTGCATTATACAGGATGATTTACACGCCGAAGCAGCTGTTCGTTCTGGCAGCGGTTCAGACCACACATAAGTAGTTTCAAAGCAACTCTAATGGACTCAAAGCTGGAACACGACCACAGCCAGCCAACCGGGACAAGTGATACCAAAAGCACACCGCAAAGTGTGGGTCAACAACAATGGCATTCACAAACACTTTTTGTTTGTGTATTGATATATATATATATCTTTTTATATTTATATCTTTTACTGTTTGCGCTTTTCCCAATAAAACATCCTTTTCATGACCATGATGGAGGAATTCTGGTAGATAAAAACACACTGGTGTTATTCAGTTAATTACATACCTTAAAATAATGTGAAACGTGTATTATTATTTGATGAGTTGACCTTCACTATCTTTCCCACTTCCGGGAGAGTTACTGTGTGGAGAAGCCCCAAAGAAGCACACCACCCAGACTGTTGCATGTCCAGAGTGAAGCATGGGGGTGGATCAGTGATTGTTTGGAATGCAATATTATAGCATTCCTTAGGCCCAAAACTTGTGCTAGATGGGTGCACGTTATTCGCAAAGACTACTGCCATTCCAGCCATTTTGGAGGACCATGTGCACCTAATGATTCAAGCCTTGAATCCTGAAGGCAGTGCTCTTTGTCAGCATAATAATGCACTAATAAACACATCAAGACTTGGTGACAGAGTGTTTTGATGAACAAGAAGTTGAACATCTCCTGTGGCCTGCACAGTCACCGGATATAAAAAGGATTGTTCCCCCCTGAAGTCTACAGCCATCTCCACTGTTTTCATCTTGTTCTGCTCCAGGTTTTTAAGACTGTACCAGACAGCCAGCTGCTCAATTTTCTGCCTATATGCTGGCTGGTGAACGTCCTGGATGAGCCCAGTGACTGTGGTGTTATCTGCAGACTTGACAGAGGGATCTTCTGCAGTGCATTCGTTGGTGTACAGTGAGAAGAACAGTGGGGAGAGGACACATCCCAGTGGGGCGTCTGTGCTTGTGGTTTCGGGTGTTTGAAGTCTGTCTGTCAGGAAGCTAATGATTCACTAACAGGTGGAAGCGGGCACAGACAGCTGGCACAGTTTGGTCTGAAGGAGTTCTGGGATGATAGTGTTGAACACAGAGTTGAAGTCCACAAACACGATTCTCGCGTAGGTCCCTGCTTTGTCCAGCTGTTGCAGGATGTAGTACATTCCCTTGTTTACTGCGTCATCCACAGACCTGTTTGCTCTATAGGGGGGTCTGTTAAGGGTTCAGTAATGTCCATCTGGTGTGTCAGCACCAGTTTTTTAAACAACTGCATGACCACAGATGTTAAAGCAACTGGTCTGTAGTCATTTAGTCCTGTGATTTGTGGTTTCTCGGGTGATGGTGGAATGTTTGAACCAGGCAGGGACTTTGTAAAGTTTCAGTGATCTGTCGAAGATTAGGGCGAAGATGGACTAAAGCTGGACAGCACAGGCTTTTCTTAGACAGGTGAGACACTATCTGGGCCTTTGGCTTTACTTGTCTTCTGTTTTCTGAAACAAATATATATAAAACAATTATACTGTATATAAATGAAAACAATTATATATAAATATATACAATAATACAAATCTATTATATTATAATTTTATGTTATGGTTAAACACTTATTTAAATTTAAATTTAAATTTCTTTTAATTTATTTTATCCACTTTTCAAATGGCAGTGTGTTTATTATAACAATTTATTTAAATAGCAAACGTGCCTTTTGTTTTAGTTTTTTTGTCTGAATCAGGTGTTTAAATCAAGCAGAAGTTATGCTGTAGAGCTTATGTACTGTAGAATTTTCCAAATCATGCTAATGTGCTGCATCTATCACAACCTAGTACTGAAAAACAACTGACTGGATTGATTGTGTGGCCTTTCTTTGCTGTTACTTGATTTTTATTATTTCTTTAGTAAATCATCAGTTAAACAATGCAGACAGTGTGTGAGTGTGTGTGTATAAATAAACAGAAACCGCGGGTGCGCTTGATTCTTCATGAATTCCCCTGTTTATGTTGATACAAGGGAAATAATACAGTAGACCTTGGCTTTTTTGTCCCTGTGCCAGCTAGCTATTCTTTATTTGACTGATAAAAAGGCTTTGGTTTCCGTTTTTCCATATGTGATTGTCTATCCTTGCGTTGCTTTCCTGCACCTGCCAGTCTAAAGTAATAGCTTTTAATCTGTGCATCAAAGCCTGGATAAAGAGCCTCAGAGGAGAGCGAGGATATGGATGAGAAACTGGTTTTGTTCTGCCTTCCTCCGTGGCTTTTTCTTGCTCATAGCTGTTGCTGCTTTGTGCTCGCCATGTTATCAATAACTGGGCTCTGACAAAGACAAATCACTTTTTCATTTTCACATTAAAGAAAGACAAAATGATCTAGTCTGTGTGAGCTTGTCCTTATGGTTACTTTAAATACACCTGAACAATCTGCTCGGCTTGGTGGCCACATGCTGCCCGCTTAATAGCACAATTCGTCCTAGCATTCAAATAGCTGTTGCCAAATGCGCACTCTCTTAAACTGTTTTCTGTTTGCTTTCTGGATCATTTTGAAGGTATGTGTTGGTTTAAATAATGTTCACCAAACATTGAAAATTTGGTCGTTGTTATGGTTACTGTCAGAAGCGCACAGAACTACTGTACAGAACTTAAAGCACAAAGAAAAACATGATAATTGTCTATAAGTGCAGTATTAATGCAAATTTTCCGATGGCGATGCATTTATTAAACCCAAATCTAGTATTCACTACTCTATTAATAAATCTATTATGCACTACAAAATTTTTTCAATTATGATCTTCCTGCCAAGTGAACTGGTAACTAAAGATCTGCTGCAAACAAATTACTGAGTCAATTGTTGTTCGAAGAAGAATCAAGCTGATTCATGAACAAATTGTTTAGTGAGATTATCAGGTTGCCAAGTCATTTGGCCACAAAGAAAAATGTTTTTTTTTTACGTGTCATAAGAGAAAATGACTTTCTGGTTAAACTGCACAAATTACATTTTATAACTGTAGCAAAAAAAAAAAAAAAAAAAAAAAGTTTCAATTTCTGTGTCTGTGTCCATTTCCCTAATATATGGGTCATAGACATTTTGGTGCTCACATCAAATTACATTCACAAAAAGTATTTTTTTTTAATATTCAGAACATAAAGAGCATATTAATTGCAAGTGTCTGCTTTGAAGTTTGAATTAATCTCAAGTTAATGGACCTAAGTTTATTGAATTTTAAATGATTAAAATGTCAGTCTAATAAATGGGTGACAATACAAATTTTGGGGATGCACTATGATCCTGATTAGGAATTTTTGTGAAGTTTGTTTACAAACTAATTTCAAGACGAACACGTGCTTATGATTTACGGCTGGCTGCACATTATCTAATCACGATCTCCCAGTCATATGATTCCCCTTCTACTATAAATAACCACAGTTCCAGTCCACAGTTATCTTCGTATGGAAGAAAACCCACCTTTCCTCCCCCTTCTCCTCCTTTTCTTAAATCGTGCGGCACGGCGGCTCAGTGGCTAGCACTGTCGCCCCACAGCAAGAACACCGTCAGCCCTGGTCCTCGCCAGGCTGGTGGGTGTTTCTGTGCGGAGTTTGTATATTCTCCCTGTGTCCGCGTGGGTTTACCCCGGGGCCTCTGGTTTCCTCCCACCATCCAAAGATATACAAAATTCATTACAGATTAAACAATTCAGGCTCCGGTCTAACTCCCTTACTCCTCGGATGTTTCACTTAGCTGCTGCAGAGGGGGAGTTTGAGAGCTACCCAAGCTCAAGCTCACCTCTGGCTCTACTCCCTGGGCTTGAGGATCCCTTGAGCTCTGGGCTCTCTCCCGGGACAGCATGCCACACAAGCTTATATTAAATCATCAGCTTTGTGTGAACTCTTGAAAATGTGTCAAACTGTGCTAAACATTCCAGACAAGTCTTTTTTTGTTTTGGTATGTGTAAGCTATTATTACACAGAATGACAGTAGTTTGGTTATGCTACTGTAACTAGTGTATGCATAACATTCCTCACCCACTGCTTTCATATAATGCATGTCTCATGTGCTGTAGTTGACCACTGTCTAGGTGGAACTTTTTGTCAGCATTGGAATGAATAGAGTTGGTAAATAATGACCTATTGTAATCTTTGAGAGAACTTTTCCAGAACTTTTCTTAAGGGTTTTACTCCTCCACATGCTTGTTGACCTGCTCTGTGGGCAACATTGTTAGTTTATGCATAAGTGACAGAGAACACCTGTGGTGAGAAGATCTCCGACTGCTTTTTCTTCTGATTGTACACAATTGAAGTAGCCCGCAAATGAACATACAGGTCGTCAGCTGTGAAACCAACCTGTCAATACCAAACTCGTCTTCCCACTGAGAGAGTGAGATTACCCAGCTGATTGGAAAATCAACAGGAGGAAATGACACTGGCTTTATGGGTTATTTCTTAATACTTGCATTTGAGTCTATTGATTGCGCCACAAGAACGTCTTGTGGTTTCCTCATGGCTGTTTCTGCACATTATGTGAAATAGTTTAAGCCTGGCTCAAGCCATATCGTGTCTGGGGGTTTTCAAAACATTTTAAATGTAAGTTTTAACTCTTTTTATTCACATTTTAATCTCAAATAAAGTGTAGCTGGCAGTTTTAGACATTCTCTCCTGATCTCATGATCTCTCCTGGTAATGCCAACCCTGTGAACTAACTCAAAAACTTTTTGATATGAGACCTTTTTTGTACCTGAAATCTTGAACCTATTATTAATTTTTTTATTTGAAATATTGTATATGGGACAACAAGCGTAGTTGTCAGTTTTAGACAGTGTGGCCTGAGCTGGTAATGACAACGCTGTGAACTGACTCATTTTTATTCTTTTTTTTTTTTTATGTAAAATCTACAGTAGGACTTTCTTCATCTATAAGTGGAATATTGTTTTCTATTAGTTTTTTATTGACCTCTGCTATTTCGTTTTCAGATCAGAAGAACGCTGCTCCCTGTGACTTCAGTGAGAGAAAGAGTCTGAGGCCAGCTTCAGCAGCAAGCTACCTTGAGTTAAAGGTTAGTCTTTGTCCTGTGGCTTCAAAGACCAGACGTACACACACACACCCAGACACGCATGCATCCGTTTGGTTTCATTAGAAATGCCAGGGGGCTGGAGAGGTTCTCCGTCCATTCATAGCCAAACACCTGCATGGCTTTCATCCCCTATCTGTCCACTCAGCCTTTATCACCTGCACCCAGCCAACCAGAGCAAGCGCACACATGCGTGCACACACACAGCATCCAAACAAACCATACACACTGGACATGCCTTACACACTGCTAATTCAGACAAATACATTCCACACACCAACACAGACAGCATGCATTCACTCAAACATGTCCTGCTAAAAAGAAAATGTAAGACTTTAAAGATTTTTTTACAGATTTCCAACCAAGCATGGTGGTGTAAGACAACATACAAAAAATACCCTTAATGAACAAGCATACTTCAAAGTTCAAATAAAAGTCATTTATAGCAGTTCTTTCAGAAATAATGGTCAGAATAACAAAAGTGTTGGGCATAGTACTGAAAAAAGGAAGGACATGTCATCAGTAGTGACACTTTACTTTAAATCCCAAATCTTACTTATTTTCCATTGCTGTATGTATTCGTATGAATCTATCTGCTGCTTTTGACACCAGATCCTCCTACTCTCAACCCTCATTACAAGGTGCATTTCAGGTACTGCCCACTTGTGGTTGGATCCTCACTGCTTAGGTAGATCCTTTATCCAGGTCATACCATATTGCTAATGATGCTCCTCAAGGGTCAGTTCTTGAACCACTTCTCTGTCTTATCTGCGATGGAGAAATATCATGTCACTGCTATTGTGATGGCAATAAACTCCAACTCTCTCTTTGGCCTTATGGTCCAACGATAGAGACTTGCATCTCAGCATATATTAAACATTTTTTACATTTTTTGCTAGAAGATTTAGCTAAGTCTAATGCAGTTAGACCTTAGATTGAGAGCTGAAGGTTTGGGGCTGCTTTGAATGGTCAAGGACTTCCGACGATGCCATATGACTGACTGGTTTACCAACCTTTCGTCTTGTGTCGCATCATCAGGGGTTTGCTATATACACAATAACAGTCCGGCATACAAACTGTTCATCATTCATTCACAAACATATCAAAACATTTACAGCAACAGCACATCATTTTCCAAAATGGTCTGTAAGCAAAACAAATAGGAAATCAGTAAGAACTGTTTTGAGATCTTTTTTGGACAGACTGAGATGACACTGCAACCCATTTGTTCCTTTATGCTTTAAAAGCAAATGCTTTTGTTTCATTTATGAGTATCGACAAATATAAACACTCTTTATAGTTTTGAAAGATGTCTCACTTCTATCTGAAAAAAAAAGAATATTTAAAGGTCCTTTCACTGTCAGCAGAAAAAAAAAAGTTCTGTCACCAATGTTTAGACGCGAGTAAATATCTACACAACAAAAGACTGGTGTGCAAGCAGTAAATCATTCATTCATGAATGTCTCGGAAGACGTTTTCTCTAAATCACCCAGAAACTGAACCAACAACGCTATTACTCACTATTGTACAATGATATGCACTTCCCTTTCAGCCATGCCAACAAGACACACTTGTAACATCTGTTTGGAGAATATCTCCCACTTTAATTCCAACAAGCAGTTCTGGAGAACCAAACATGGCAAAATCATCAAACTATTGTGTCAACGTCTGTTCTTTTTATGTGTTTTTGCATGAAGAGGCAAATTAGCAACTCAGTTGCTACAAGTTGGCAAACCAGTAAAATACCTCCTTTAGATTTCCACTTGCTGTAAGTGCCCAAAGCAAACTCTTTTTTTTTTTTTTTTTTTTTTTTTTTTTTACCCCCCAAAAACAACTCTTTTTTTTTTTTTTTTTTTTTTTTGGAATGACCTGCCAAACTCAACCAGTGTCTTCTCATTATCAGTAAAACACTACAGATGCTTTTTTTTTTAATAAACAGTTTGACCAGTAGGTTTTAAATAATTCCATTTTATTATTTTTTGCCTTTACAGTTAACATATAATAAAAATAAAATAAATGGCCTATGTGTTATTTTAAATGCAGAAATATAGATGATTTAATAAACAAAGAAACCAAAAACTCTTTTTGACTTTTGGAATAAAAAAAGTTGTTATAAAATAACGAAAAAAAGAACTTCATTTACAATTTTGTAACTGAGTGCATCTGCATAAAATATACAAAATAAATTAAAGCACAGATGAAAACAATCGATAAAGATACAAATTAAATAGACATGGCTTCATAGATTTTGGTGGAGTCTAACACTAAGAGTCAAATGTAAAATAACACCATATAGGCTTCACTGTATAAACAATTAAACACAATTAATCTTTGTTAAAGTGGCAAGCTTTGTAATTTGCTGTGCCCAAATGGTTTGAATTTATTTAAATTGTACAGACCTTAAAAACACGCCTAAATAATAAAAAAATCACACTTAGTGTAGGTCATCTTATATTAATCTAGGCTAATACTGAAACAATATATATTGTGCAGTCCTACTTCAAAGTTTTACATTTATTGTGTATTTATTGTGCCATTCCCTTGACCAGCAGAACATAATTGCCTGAGGTATTCTTAGTGGTTAGGGCATAGTCAAGACTCATTCTCTAAGCATATCCTGGTGACTGGTCTTTTTAGCAGAGGATACACCAAGAGCTCCCACTTGTTTGAAATATCTCATTTCGAGTCACTGAGAGAATCGATGCCTGCTCCGCATAATATGAAAACAGTGTGCTCTGCTTCTGTCAATCTGTCATTGTCATTCAATATGTCAAATGCAGAGGCTGCAACCCAATTTCTAGGCAGCTTGTTTGCTCTCATGTGGGAGGCGCCAGACTCAGCTATCCGTTTCCCCTTCATGGGTTAAAGAGTTTGACTAATGCAATATTGATTTCGCTCTCTGGATGGAAAAGACACAAACACGTCTTATTGAAATATGGATAGTCAAGCCTTTGAGAAAATATTAAAAGTCCTCTGAGGGAGGGGGAGATCAACATTAAGCTGCATTTTACTCTTCAGCTCAAAAACGGTTAAAAATATATACTCTTTGTATTGATAAAGAAAAAATATAAAAAGCCTCAACATTTGTGTGTTGTGAGCTCTGTACTTTTCAATGGCTTTCAGCACACAGTATGTTGTCCTTCAAAGTTCTGAATGAATAGGTAAAACTGCCCACACAGTCAGCAAGGACACGGTGAGACTCTATGGGGTCAGACTGTGTAGATGTTCAAATGAGAGGATCCGTAGAACTAAAAAACACACTCACGCACTAATTAGGAGTTTACTTGTACAAAGAATTAATTATCACTGCGTAAGCCAGCTACTCTAGGTAAAAAATCTGGATGAGATTAGTAAACTAAACATCTTTAGCTGGCTTGGTAAAGGACGCTGAGTAGTCATTTGGGGAGGCATTGCGTTTGATTCAGACCTTGTTAAAATGCCATTTTGTTTTGAGCGCAAGGGGCTCTGCACCTCTGGGCAAGTACGGAAGGACTCGGAGTGTGATCTCAGAGCCGGATTGGTGCGAACGGTCCAATTTTTCATCCTTATTGGTCATGACATATCCAAAGTGGCAGAGCGTGGGCTTGAAGGAGAACGGTGGATGCTTCAACCAGGCAGGGAACTCTCTCGCTGCCACATTTGTCCCTGTAGGGTCTTCTGCACAGCCACGACAACAGCACAATTCACTACTCACTATTAAATCCAGAGAGGTAAAAACCCGAGCTCATAGTTATTCTCACGCTTATTTATTTATTTATTTTGCTTTCATATTCTCAACCTGAACAAGTGTTCATAGCAGTATAGCATTAGCTTAGCAGTCAGGGTGGTTATAGTTGCTCTGTGCAAGGTCCATCCAGCTAATTCAACAACGGTGTCTCATGGTGGATGAAGGTTCACTGCAGTCTTTCCAGTGCACAATATTAACTTAGTTTAAATTTAACTCATATTTGACTCTAATTTTAGTATGAGGTGGTTTAGAATATTAATATATTTATCCTGGTTTTATCATAAAAAAATTGAGAAGCTTAATATAATAATTAATTTAGATATACATTTCATTACTTTATTTAATATTGTTTCTATATATTACACTTGTTCAGGTTCCTATAGCATCCTGAGTCTTGTATCGGCTGATTATACAATCTCTTAAACACAAGCATGTCAGACACTAAACAGAGGCGCTTAACCACTATTCTAAAACGGCAGAACCCTACTTATTCATGTTAGAATATTTTTGTTTGATCCCCATAGATCTGCTATATACTAAATTGATAGTATATCAATTGAAATTACAATAGAACCAAGTAGACCAATTTACTTCAACTATTAGTAACTTTGAGTAATCACCATATGATTGAAATAGTATTATAAGTTTAGAGATAAAGGCCCACCCACATTTAGATTGGTTTCAACAATACTTTGTTGTTCTAAATAGAAAATTATTAGCCTTTTACAGTGTAAGTATACTTGAATTAATGCAATGTGATAAACGGAGCTCTAAGACCATCGGATAGTGTGCCCTGCTACTCCATCTATCGTGTTTTAGTCTGTTACTAACCCGTACAGGGACTTGTGCTGTTATGGACTTAACATAGTCTAATAGAGTTAATAATACAAGATACAACCATTATTTAGTCAGGTAAATGTGTATTGTGCCAATTATTCTGTCAATTCAAAAACAATCAATATAAAACATCAAATTCTCAAAGATGAATCTAAGATTAACGATGCATACCTGACTTTCAATAATATACATAGTTTAGAGCACGAGAGATCTATACTACGAGCTAATCGAGGAAATCAAATAAATGTTAAACAGACAGGAAGTAATGCATTTTTTTAATGATGCATCAATTGTTACAAATTTAATATATATTTTTTTGTAATTGATTAAATCCCGCCCACATTATCTAGTTTAAAAACAAAGTTGATTCTGAACTTTTGAGACTAGATTTAGTATCGTCAGAGAAAGAATTGCAACGCATGTTTTTTCTCACACACCTATAAAATAGAGTCAAAGTTAATGGAGAAGCTACAGCACAGCTGTCATTTTCTCGAAGGACTATGTTGGTGTCCTTCTTGTTAGATTAATTATGATTTTTAAACTGATTTTTGCATAGCTTTTCAGTGGTCAATGGCTCTGTGTAGTAAATGCTGCCCAATAGCAAAGCACATGCTGGGTTTACTCATCAAAATCTTCAATTAATCTCCTAGACCACATACAGCGTTCAGTATTTAAATGTAAAGAATTTTATTCATTTATAAATATTTTTATACATTTTAATATTTGTATTTTTTTGCATCCATGTTGATTTAAATAAGTAGCACAGTGGAGTGATGCACTGCTAATGGTTGAAAGCTACCGTCAAGGACATCTCCAAGGTGACAGGCACAAGGACTACAATGGTGCCATGATTGTGCTAGAATTACGTGGCTTACATTATCTTATCAAAACCAGCACGATCTGCCGCCCATAGTGCACAATGATGTCAAAGAACTCATTTGAGAGCAGGAAAGGTTTTTGTTTGAGTCAGGGTTTTCGACGCTCCCATCAGATACATGCCTGTAAATAGTTTCCCAGCAGAGCTGTATCTGCTACCCAAAGCACATCTTATTGTTTGTGGTTATGGCATAACTGGGGCAGGCAGAACGCCTTTCCAACATTCAGCACAGGACGTTGGCACAATTCATCTGTCATCCCTCAACCCCAAAAACCATCTGCCTTAGAGGCAGCAGCAGTCTCACATACACCTCCCCGCCCTTCATCAGCCATACATGTGAATATCACACTCTATAATAAACAGCTGTCGTTTGCAGTTTAGGTGGAAAAACACTTCACATATATCTTTCAAACAGACACACTACATCTATACAATATCTTAAGCACTTCTTTAAAGTTCAAAATGAAATTCTTAGAATTTAGTTAAAATGGGGTATTATTATATTATATGCAATAAGTCAACCAAAATAAACATGAAACATTTACAGCCTAACATGCATTTATGGATCATAAACAGTAAATGCCTTCTCACACCAAGGCACAGTAAGTATTTTATTTACTGTATCAGTGGTTGCATTAGACTTTCTCATTGTGATGGACAGTGTTGTAAAAATGTCTGATATTACCTGTGCTACTATTTATTTATAGTCGACCCGAACTTAAACAAACCTTGTCATTGTCTAGATGAACAGCCACAAAGCCAAGAAGAAGAGCAGAATCTACCCTGTGCCCTGTAGTTGTTAACAAGGCCATCTAAAGTGCGAGACGTTTCACTTTCTCCAGAGAGCTCGCATGCACGTCTATATTTGAAATGACAAACTTCTTGAGCTGATGATAATAACGTGTGCATGATTATTGAAGTACTTCTGACATCCGATCCTTTCAAAAACGGATAATCGCGAGAGTGAAGCGTGAAAAAACCAAGGAGAAGCCCAACAAAACAAGGGAGCAAATGATTGTTTCAGCAACCTAAAACATGAACAAACTGCCATGTTCAACTTATCAGCAATTTTTGGACTATTATGAACTTGGAATGACGAAATTACTTTCTAAAAAAAGGTTTATGTGCTGGGAAGATTAAAAATACAGATGAGAGGTTTGTACTGACTGTGAGCTATATGTTGCGTGTTGTTTTTGAATCCAAATAAGGACTAAATATATGTTGTGTGTAGTTTTTCTTCCAAAATGTTTGACCAGTAGTGTACAATGCAATATTTACCTAGATCTGCTAATGGATCTGCAGAATAATTAGACACAAAGCCACTCCAAATGAAGTTATTCTCTATATAAGTAAACCCTGTTGCCAAACCCTGTTCATCAACATTACAATATCCCAAATGTAACTTTAGTTTCTGAGTAGTATAAAAAATTACATTTGGCTGCAAGGCTATATACCCTGATACATGTCACCACTAGGTTAACCACCAGGGGTGTTTCTTAAATATAAAAATAAGCACAACAGAATATAAATAGCAAAATGTACATTTTATTCAGCGCATTTGCTAATTGTAATGCTTTAGTTGGAACAAATATATTTCATGAAAATTATACCTTTTATTATTATTCTTGCTGAGCGTTCTCATTGACCTGTTATGTATATTGCAAGAGTAAATGGGGTCAATTTGGATTTCATGTGGACTTCAGCAAAAAGAAGTGCTATTGATTCTTTCTGCAATGACCCACTTACATGTTTAAGCACGTTTTCCCATTATGAAGGTTTCCGCACACCGCTGCTGTGTTTTACAAGGAATCTATTGATGTCCTGTTGCTGTGGGACAGGGCAATTCGTTTAGGCATCGTGATGTATTACCAAGGCCTGACTGTGTTGTTGGGTCATTAGTTTACTTAATACTGGATCCTGGGGAGTGCTAAAATACTATGTTCTCTCACACATGCATCACCTGCTGCGCTCTTGTGTGTGCTATAAGACACTGTTTTTCTTTTCTTGTACGAAAGCCTCTTGGAAAGAGGAAAACCAATATGTGTTATGATGAACTAAACCTATAGGAGTGGGCATTAACCTGATAGGTCTCATCTTCTCAGAATGACAGGCAATTAAATATGTGACGTGCATTTTAATAATAGCGCTAGGCAAAGAGAGCAAAGGTGAGTTCATTCCAACACTTAGTTCACTGCTTTGGAAAGACTGCTTTTTAGTGGAAGTTACTGCAGTACACTAAGGTGTGGGAAAGTTGTTTATGTTAAAAACCAAACCTTTCAATGAAGTTCAGTGGAACCAGTATTTACAGTATGGTGAGAGCTTCAGCCAAGGGGAAAACATAAGTGAAAAAAGATTTCCAATATAAGTGGAAAACAACTGAAATTATATATTGGCTTCAGACTTGTGGGCAATTTTATTAGCATGTTTATGATCTTTTGTTTTGTTTTCTATGAAAAAAATTAGTTCTGAAAGATTTAGTTTACCACATACCCTATTATATATTTACTACCATAAGCAGGGCTGAGGAGTAATAAAATACATGTAATGTCTGTACTGTACATATACAATTTATAAGTAACTGTATTGATTACATTACAATTGCATTTTAAACAGGTGATAAGCTAATCCAGCTGATTTTAAATAGTATTTTAGATTGCCAAAGTGATAACTTTAATTTTTAATGTCATTTCTATTCAAATAACTGTGTGTTCTGTTCTTTTAGCAACTTGTAGTTGTGCTCATCATCATGACCAAGGGTCTCAAAATGAATTGTTTTTTAGTTGCACCATGATGCAGACGATTCTGTATGAGTTTGGTAATAGATCATAACCAATTATAATGTACTGACATAATTTATCTCATATGCGCTATGTTGCGGTAGCTTACTATAGCAAGAGAGGTGTGTAATTAAAATTGCTTAAAAAGCAGACAGCTGTGCATGATTCACTGCTTGTGAGTTTTCTTGGACAGTCTTTCACTGACACTGAAGTACAGTAGAACTCAGGAGCCCCTATTTCACTGCTAGGGAAGAAATGAAAGCTGAAAACTCCATCTCTGCCTCTTTCTCTCTCACACACACACACACTGTGGACCTTTGACCTGTTCTTGTGAGGTGAGGTTTTCTCTCCTCTTTCTGCTGTTACGGCAATACTTGTTGATCCAGAAACGAGTGTGTCTGCAGAGTGAGTTTTCTTCACCATGTCTATCATGGATCAGCTATGATAACCGCAGCTGTACTTCAAGTGTGCATCACTGCTTGATGAACAGTGCTGACCGTTAGAGCCAATCACAGCCATTTCTGTTGAGTGCGTGGACAATCATATGCATTTAAGAACTTACTCAACAATGCTAAAAAAGCAAGCGGGATTTATATTTAAATATATTTATACATAGTTCATCATCTGATTCGCAGAGAACATAAATAAATCATTGATTTACTGAGCATCTTAGCAAACTATGCTTGCTAAATTACTTTGAACCGTCACATTAATTGTGACCGATGTTGCTTTGGACGTCAATGTTGACTCAACTTTTGTTTTGTTTTTTTGTTTTTTTTGCTGATTGCTTTCCTGTTAAATTTGAATCAAATATTCCTTTTGTGCTATTTGCTTGTGCATAAAAATAATTATCAGGGAAGTAATCACTTTTCACAAAGTTTGGTGCATACATTGAAAAAAAAATCAATTGTATAGGTCGGAGAACTGTGTCAGTTGTTTTAGCTACTTTTGATGTGTTTGGATTTGTTTTTGAAGTATGACATGCAGCACAAACCAGCACAGAATCCCTTTCTTTTGTGTTACATAGCTTAAGCATTTCAAAGTAATCTATAGTATTGGAATACATTAAATAGGAAATACATTGCTAATTACTTTTAATAGCATGTATTTTGTAAATTGTAATGAAGTGCATTTTAAAAGGAAACCTCAGCCCTGGCCTGAAGTTTGAGATTTTTTTTATTTTTATTTTTTATATCATAAATTGATTTGTTGCAAGATTTTGCTGTTTATTCGTCTATTACAAAATACATCCCCAACAACATCAAAAAGCAGCACCGCATATTTTTATAATAGTAATAAATACCTTTAGTAGAAGAAATGCTTCAACAAATCAGCAATTTGAGGGATTTTGAGAGTGGAGTAAAACTCACTCTAATAAATCTCATGTGAAAATGTATTCAGTAAATTTATTATATTTTTAACATCATACACTTTTGGCATACCCCAAACTGTTAAACTGTATTGTTCCTCAAATCTTTCTACACTTATTGTTGTGTGGGTTGTGCTCTTTTTCTCTCTCTCTCTCTCTTCTCCCTTAGGCTTGCTCTCTCCATTATTCCAGGTTAAGTCACTCATCTCTGTCTATCTCTTTCTTCTCTCAGCACTTCCTCTTCTTGTTTCATGACAGTCCAACACTTTAAATAGAAGCTTGTTTGTTTGCGTTGACGCATCTAAATGGGTCTTTCAGACCCATTGTTTCAAGTGGTCTTGAGTCCATAAACACTTGACCGTGCATCACTCTTGACGAATGTTTTCAGATAAATTCACTTCAAGGCTACAGTTGAAGAAACTCCAGAAGTCACAATTACAGCTTGAGGGGGCTGATTCTAATGCGCTGCTTCATTACATGGACAGGATTTAACCGGATGTTGCAGCAGTTGTATGCATGATAATTTAATTATCAGACTCTCGACAAACACGTTTAATGAGTGCTCTCCAAAGCCGACCTGATCCCCGGCCCAATCCACAGCGCCAAGCCCCACGCAAACATAGTCTAAGTGCAGACAGAACACTTTTCATGCCAGTTTTTGCATTATAATTGGATCAATCAACGTGACACTTTTATAAATTTTCTTTTAGTTTATCCATAAATGAATAAAAAAGGTTTAGTGTTTGAACTACTAAGTATTTTTCCTTTTTTCTGTTTATATTTCAAATCACGTTTAAATTAAATAAATGTAAATTTAGTTTTTGTTATACACATTTTGATCCCACTTCATGTAGCGTCATTTAAAGTATTATTTGATTAATTGAATGATATATTTTCGAACTGTGTTGCGAAAGACTTGTTGCTTTGCGGTGGTATAGATTTAGGCAGGGTAGGTTTATTTATATACAATCTGGTCCATAAATATTGGGACATTGACACAATTCTAACAATTTTGGCCCTGTACACCTTTTATCTACACCTTTTATTTGTTCATTGTAATTGGGATAATGGGGGAATAACACACACCTGGTCATGAAACAGCTGAGAAGCCAATTACCCATTCCTTTTGGTCCCTTAACAAGTGAGAGGCACACAGTAAAAACGTCAGTGTACATTTAATTCCATTTGAGTTTAGCTTAACACTCCTTGGGTGTACATATGACTCCCTCCATGTTGGAGTTAAAATGACACTTTCTAAGGTGTGAGATTTGTACATTACTCACAGAGTTCATTTTAACACAGTAAGAGTTTATTCTTACATTAAACTGGAGTGTGTGTTACCCTTCAAAGTGTTAATATACCTTTTTTCCTATATTATCAATTGGTGTGTGTGATGGATAACAGTGATCAATATGTTGATAATAGTTTTAATTTATGAAATGTTCATTAATGTTTTCAGAAAAAAAATCAATACATTCAACTCTTTGCATTTTAAAAAGTTTAAGTAAAACACACTGGTTTGATCACTGTTTGTCTGAAAGAACGTAAAAAAAAAAAAACTGAGCTTCCCATCACTAGTGGGAAATACTCTGCATATTAAGTTAAAAGTTTAACACTGCAAAAAAAAAAAAAAACCTCTTGAATATACGCTCTTTAACACCCGTGGATTACAATGTACTCTGGTTTTAACACTGAACAACACCAAAAAAATCGCACTGTATATTTAACGCTGGAATTTTTGCTGTGCATATACTGCATGCAAACTGTTATAATTCCTACACCGTTCACCTGATTTATATGTAAATACCCTCGAATTAAAGCTGACTGTCTGAAATTAAAACACATCTTGTTTGTTTCATTTCAGATCCATTGTTTTGGTGTATAGAGCCACAAAAGTAAGAATTGGGTTGATGTCCCAATATTTACGGACCTTACTGTAGCTCGTTTAATACAGTGGATTTACATAGTTTAAAAAAGTGAATATGTTTTGTAATCAAACTATATATAGTCTAATATGCGTTGTTTGTATAAGAGCAAGCACTTTGCGGGAGCATATATAAACAAGAGTCGTTGTTTGCAGTACTACTGTGGAGCTTCCATCAGTATGAGGTCATCGGGTCAAACAGGGGCTATGAAAAAGTCTTAATTACTCACCCTGAGTAGAATGGCCAATGAGTCGGCTCTTGTAGACATTAAATCACAGCAGCTCACTTCAGCTCTGATGCCTCTATTAAATTGATCCCAGTGGGACCGAATCCCTCAGTCTTTTTTCACTCAGAGCACAGGTGTTTACCAGATGCTGGCGGACAAAGGAATCCTACTACATTTAGATCTTTGAAGACCTATGCTTTTATCTCCAGCTATTAGCTTTGTGCTGGAATAAGACCTTAACAGCAACACATGGTTTTCATAAACTAGAATTCTCTGGTCTACACTGGCATAAAACATTTGATTTACACATCTACATCTTATCTGACTAGATCTGCATTAATTAAGTAGGGCAGCCGAAGATTGGAAGAATGATCACAATGGACGTCCTGGACGTTCCCTCTCTCTTACACTTCATTAGCATCCAAACATCTGCAGTGTGTCCTGCTCTCCTGTCAGAAACAATGGCCTTCGCAGGTGTCAGGAGGAGAAGAGTGGGGGTGTGAGCGCATGTTTGTGTGTTTGCCTCTACTTTGGTAGCATTCGCCAGCAACAACTCTGAAATGAACACCTGCGTTCGGTGAAGAAAAACATGGAGGGTTCCCAGGCATCCAGGAAAAGACAGAAAGAGACAATGAGGGAATGATGAAAATAAAGCTGTTTCGCTTGAGTCTGGCAGGTTGATGCTCCTGGCGAACGGGAAGCATAATTAAACTATCAGAAGTAATTAAGAGAGGTTTCTCTGCCTAAAATGCATTTAAAATCTCCTGCATCTATCCGCTCTAGATACACACGCAAACACGGCTCTATCAATTCAGCTCGTTTTAAACTGATTATAATTGTGTTACCTTCGCCACTTTCAAAACGATGTCTACAAAATCGTGCAAAGCCACCATGAAACAAGCTTACAAATGTGTGTCGTGTGACATCCAAGTGTTCTAGGTAACAAATGAAGGGGTGAATGTGGTTCTTATTCTTGTCAATTAAACCTTGCTCAAAATGCAAAAGTGCATCTCTCAAAGGCCTTCATTCATTAGCAGTGGCCTAATGGGTGTATTGTGCATCTCCGAGAGCATATATTGTATGGAAGTTGAGAACAGGCAAGCACTCACGTTAATGATGCTCACTGGGTGCATCCAGTTCTCACAGCTTAAAGTACCCTTGACCTTTTGTGGGGCTGAGAGTCCTCTTGCTCAGGAGACATGCTTTGATCAAGACCTTCCCTCCATTTCCACTCTTTCTCTATGCATTCTTCATTCGTCTTGGTCTTTCACTTGCTGGAGACATATTTTTTGGATTGTTTTATTGATCAAGGAGAGACTCTTTCTGCAGTTGTACATTTGTTGAGGATAAAAACCCTGTCTGAGCCTGGACATGACAGTGCAGTTTTGATATAAGTGGCATTTAAAATATCTTTAAAAAGACAAAATTATTAGCCATTTTTGAATTTTTATTTCAAACTTTCCAGGTTCTGTTCAATGGAGAGAGATTTTTTCATAGAACACAATTTTATAATAGTTTTATAATTCTCATTTATGTTAACAGTACATAGTATTTTACTAGTTATTTTGTAAAATACTAGTCTTCAATTTAATGTGCAATTTTAAGGCTTAATTAGGTTAATAAGAGAAGAAAACAGTAGCAAATCACAAAATGAGAGTTCTCATAATCTTGGCCTTAGCAGTTTTTACTTTTTTATCCAGTCAGGCTAAAAAAATTAAGAAATATTCTAAAATCTAGGAGGTATTCTAGCAAGATGCTCACAAATTCAATGTTAAGACCAAATACAGGCTTCTTATTTTTTTCTTCTTCTTTTTCTTTTTACATTGTCAATGGACTAAATTTGTAAAATACAGCAAATTCCCAATAACTCGTTGATTAATCCATCTTTTAATACTCAACTGTGATCCTTAGATCAAATTGTTTAAATGTTTTTTGTCTTATTTATATTTTTTTATGTATAAAATGGTTTAAATGTGCCTAATTTAATACATACAGTAGTATAAACTACATACATATACATAATGTATATGCGGGAGATATGAATATGTTTATTGGTCCCTGCCTCCACTCAATCACACCAGCTTGGAGTTCCTCCTGCACATTCACTCTCTAAACTGCACTAATAAATGCTACACCATGGCAAGTGCTAATAGTGGAGAAATTCAGCCAATTTAAGATTTTTAGACGAGTAGTAATACTTTAAAATATACTGTAAATGTTACTGATAGGAAGTGTGAAATGTCTGTTTAAATGTTTCAGACTGGTGCATTCCTCGGCTGTTTACGGCTGACCAATGTTGCACTAGTTTTACGGCGTGTTCCACATGTCAGCCCTAGCTAGGCTCACTTCAGTGGCAGTTTGCCAAATTCTACGTTCAAACCATGTCTGATGTTCAGCTTATCAAATGAATCAGTGTACAAGAATAAAAGCAAAACAGATTAAAGTGAGCAAAGAAGTCAAGCTTGCACAGACATGAGTCTAAATTTACCTAATCTTATATGAACATTATAATACCTGAATTTTTTTCGTAACATTAGGATAAAAAAAGGGCTTGATATATCAAAACGTTAGCAAGCACTGCTTTGTTTATGGTTTGGACATCTGCAGTCCTAGTTTTTGGGAAAAACAAATCCTTTTAGTAGTCCTTTTGGTGAGTTCAAGTGCAGCTTTTTGGCTGAGGCTTGCAGTGTCACAGCCTTTATATATCACTCTCTACAGCGTCAGACTTGTACCGGTAATAGATATAATTAGCCTTTGACTTGACTATGTTATCAAACAGCTAATAATGTGTTGCTAATGTTACAAAGTGTTTCCCTTTGCCATCTCAGACAGCCACCTTCTAAAAATTAACATCCTTAGGTAGAAAAGCTTAGCTTATTATCAAATCAGTGGAGAATATGAGCAGCCTCAGCCGTGATTTAAAAGGATTGGTTATGTTTTTGATGGTAGGAAACAGCTGTCATGCATTTGAGAGGAACTTTTGTCCTTAAGTATATCAATAAATATAATAATATATATTTAAAATGGCTTTTCAACACCAGATAGATGTGAGCAATTAGGTAAAGACTCATCAGCATTATTTAGTTTAGTTTTATTGTATTTAAATTTTTGTCTTTAATTTCTTAGCCACTGAATGTTATGTAAACTTTTTTATTTTATTTTACTTATTGACTTTACATTTCATGTCACCTGATTATTATTTCTGAATAAAGCTGAGAGGTTTATAATATGCCTCCTCAGATTGCTTCTGCAGTACTGGATATATTTGCAGGTCTCATATTCAAGTCAGTCTTGGATTATGAAGATACTTTTTGCCTGTATGAACTTCTGTTGTAAATGAGAATTGTCGGCATGTAACATTGACTAAAGCCTTTTGTTCATGTTTGCAATGAGCACGCAGACTCAACAATGTCTTGTTTGAAATAGGCAGCATTTGTTTTCCCTTGCACATTCTCATTTTCTTTTCTTTTGACTTTCTTTTTCTCACTTTCTAATATGAGAGGAGTCAGTGAGTTGGCACTCAGTTATGGTTAGCAGGTGTAAGTGAGCTCTGTGTTCCTGGTTTACCTCATTAATGTGGCAGCTGAGAGCTCCATTCTTAATTTATTTTTCTGTGCTAACGCAGACCTCCTCTGCCACCAGCACATCTGAGATTATTGTATTAAGTACTCTTCTCTAAACCGTTTTTTAGAATCTGTCTGCCTTGCTGATTCCTGGCAACCAGCTTCGGAATGAGCTGATGCCCTAGTAGCTCCACCTGCTCTTGCAAGAAACTACCTTGACAGTAAGTTTCTGGACAAGCAGTTCTTATAGATTTACACTTTATGGTAATACACTAATACTAGATTGCGATTCAGAAATTTACTGTATACAGATGTCTCTAGTTCAATACGTCCGTTTTACCGCCGTTCTGGACACCGCCGCGGCAGTATTTACGTGCGTCAACAGCTTTTGGCTGCGGTAACCAATGCAATGTGAATACATACATAAGATAGTTCTATGAAAGAGAATGGCATGCAAACTAATTTCTGATATAAAATTAAAACTTTTACCTGACATTGACATTTTTTAGGGTGCAAGAAGAAAGAAGCAAGCAAGAAGGTCACTGGTTCGAGTCCTCCACAGTTCAAACTAAGTTGACACAGGCTAAGTTACTAGGGATAAAAATCTGGTAACCAGTTTTGGCAATAGCTGAAATAACATGAGTCAAGGCGCCATGTTGGCGTAGTGAGTAGCACATTCGCCTCACAGCAAGAAGGTCGCTGGTTCGAGCCTCGGCTGGGTCAGTTGGCATTTCTGTGTGGAGTTTCTCCGGGTGCTCCGGTTTCCCCCACAAGTCCAAAGACATGTGGTATAGGTGAAGTGGGTAGGCTAAATTGTCCGTAGTGTATGAGTGTGAATGAGTGTGTATGGATGTTTCCCAGAGATGGGTTGCAGCTGGAAGGGCATCCACTGTGTGAAACATGCTGGATAAGTTGGCGGTTCATTCCGCTTTTTCACCCCGGATTAATAAAGGGACTAAGCTGACAAGAAAATGAATGAATGAACATGGGTCAAAATGATTGATTGCACTTTTATGCCAAAAATTATTAGAGTATTAAGAAGGTGATGTTCCATGAAGATATTTTATACATTTTCTACCTGTAAATATATCAAAACTTTTTAAATCAGTAATATGCATTGTTAATCAGTTGATTTAGACAACCTTAAAGTCAAATTTCTCAATATTTAGATTTTATTTAACCCTTAGATTGTATATGTTCAAATAGTTGTAACTGAGCTAAATATTGTCCTATCCCAACAAAGCGAACATCAATGGAACATTTATTTAAACTGATTTAATGTGATGTATAAATCTCAACATTGAGCTGTTTTGATGTCCGCTGCTCATCCACTTTGACGCAGCAAAAAAAAAAAAAAAAAACAATGAATGGGTCATATAGCGCAGTTCTTTCTGTGTCCAATACTTAGTGTCTTCAGCTGGACAGCGAGTGAATCCAGTGCACATGACTGTATGGCACAACATAACCTTTTTTTGGCTCATATTTTTGACCATTTTTCACTTTCAAAGCTGAAAATTCAGTGCATTCTTTGTATTTACCTTGAATCATTAAAAATATATCATGTATAAACAAGATTGTAGGCACATTGTGGAAGTTACTTGCAATCTCATTCATTTTCAGTGACCACTTCCAGCTATGAAAATAATAGGCTTTGCCAAAAACCTAGTTTTAGTAGGTACTGCATTTGAATTTAAGCGTACTGTTTGGCCATTAAAAAAGTACGTTCTATACAGTATGAATGTGAGAAGTATGAATGGAATTTGGACGTACTACATCCGCCATTTTGTCATGGTCACGTGACCTACCTGCGTCAGTTGCGTTGCTTCACTCCCATTCATGAATTCTCTTGCGGGGCATCATGGGATGGCGCAGCGATGCAATTTCGCCGGAAGTAGTAAGTCATCCAGATACTTCTTGCATACTGATTTTCGAATTCTATGAATTCGGATATACTACTCGGCTTGAATACTGTTTTTAGCTTACTGTATAGTATGGAATTATGCGGTTTCGGACACAGCCATAGTGTCTGTTGGTGACAAAATGTAGGAGTGTCAATGCTGAGAAAAGTGTAACTATGTAAAGTAGTAACTTTAGAACTGTGCTACATCTCACATTTTTTCATCATGAGTGCAGGCAAGACAATACAGAGAAGTACATTTTTCTGGTAATTTTTTGTGAGTTTTACTGTAACTACATATATTTATTTGTTCATTCATGCATTGGCAATTCACCAATTCATGGCTTAGTTCCTTTATTCATCAGGGGGTGCAACAGCGGAATGAACTGCCAACTTATCTAGCAAATGTTTTACACAGCAGATGCACTTTCAGCTGCAACCCAGCACTGAGAAGCATCCATACACACTCATTCACACTCATAAACTACGGCCAATTTAGTTTATTCAATTCACCTATAGTGCATGTCTTTGGATGGTGGGGTAAACCAGACCACCTGAAGGAAACCCTCGCCAACACAGGGAGAACATGCAAACTCCATACAGAAATGCCAACTGACCCAGCCGGGACTTAAACCAGTGACTTTGCTGTAAGGCGATTGTGCTAACCACTGAGCCACTGTGCCACCCAACTACATATATGGATTCATTAAAATAAATCATGAAAAAGAACCTGTCTGCAGTTTCTGAGAGTCTTCAAATCATACACTGATAGTTGATGTGCTTAATTATTTGATCAGCATTTCAGCACTGCTGCAGTTCATGTTGTTTTCCCTTTCATAATGTTCTTGCATAATATTAGGTGAATGAAAATTGATTTTTCAAATGGTAATGATTAGTAATTGTTGACAGTTGAGTGACTGATTGATTGTTAATCAGATTAATGGTTTAATCAAATGCGTTAATGTGAACAACAGCACTCCTCAACAGGAGAATGATACTTTTAATCATTTTAAGGCAAATCCCTTGTCAAATTACAATGAAATTTAATTTGATTTATGGTCAACATATATAATCCGTGGTCTCATTATCTAAAGATTTGTCCAGATACAAAGTCTATCAATGACATGATAGAGACAGCACTAGGAACACACAAAGATTTTCCCAGTATGAATACTAGCAACATACAGTGACTAAATCAATGTGAAAACGTCTTAAGCATATCATCAAAACGATTATAAGTCATTCTGATACTCACAAAGTGATGATCAATGATCTATTGGTCTTTTATGGGTTTAATAATAAAAATACGACATTACCATGGAACCATGTGTAATATTTATTTATGTATTATTCTCACAGTTTGTTAGTAATTGTGAATATTGATATCCAGGCCAAATAATGAATCTTTTCTTTGAAATAAAAAAACAAATTACACTCTACAGTAAGATCTTTCATAGTTTAAAAGCTCCTTTGTTATAACCATGACTGGTGTTTACTCTGTATACAGGCATTGCCATGGTAACAGATGCAGCAATGGGAATTGAGCTATTATTCCTTCGAAGAGAAGAGAGGCCCAATCAATTAGCCACCAAAGAACCATCAGACCTCAGATCACAAATTGCAGTGCCTTTTGCGACGTCTCTTTATGTGCAAGTCTGGTTCAAAGGTCATGCATTGTTCATTTTAAACCAGTCGTCCCCAAGAGGGCAGTATTATGCTCTATGTAAACTGCAAGGCGATCAACTGTCACTGATTTGGCAGCGGGTTCCATCCTGATACTTACCATCGACTGATATGTGAGATTTGATAATGTTCCTCTATTGTTTTACTCCTTGAGCAATCCATCATTTTCAGTGCCAGATATTGGTGGTTTCTGTGAGAAGGGTGTGTGTATTTGCTGAGCATGTTCAGGTGACATGGGCAGTGCATATAGATCTAGTATGCTGTGAGATATGGCAGACATACCCTTGTGACATGAGATAATAATAGCTTTGACAAAACATAAAGGTGAAAATGTGAAAAAATAGCACACTCCTCCCCCCAACTTGGATCAATAAGCTTATATTTGTATGGCAAGCATGCGCACGGGTCGCTGTCATTCTCACCTCTCCTCTAGAGCCAGTTGGCTGACTCTCAATTTTCTCTGTCAAAGAGCTGAATATGAACCGTCTACCTGCAGTGCACCGCGAGATCCAATACACATCTGTTTAAATTAAAAAATAAGGCGAGAGACACGTCCCCCTCGAAAGGTTTGCTGGTTAGATCAGACAGCTTAACAAGGGTAATCATTAAGCTTTGAGTCTGTTTGTGCTAAGTTTGATTTCCTGCCTGACTGCCTGTGTAAGCACACACACTTCCTGTTCCATCAATATCATTTCACACACTTCATCATACCACGTTTATGGAGATG
Source organism: Danio albolineatus (assembly GCA_903798035.1). Classification (NCBI taxonomy): domain Eukaryota; kingdom Metazoa; phylum Chordata; class Actinopteri; order Cypriniformes; family Danionidae; genus Danio; species Danio albolineatus. Next base: position 2,690,909 of record CAIGQQ010031848.1, read on the forward strand.
GGTGTCCAAAAATATGTTGTATTAGCTACGTATTGTTTGATGGTAAAAGATGGTGTGACTTGTCGATTGCAGTCCCTTTATTTACATAAATCTATATACAATCTAAATATCTTTTTAAAAAATCGTATCTTTATATAAACTAAAGCCATTCCACACATATCAGTTTTTGATTATTATAGTTTGTGAGATTTCTGTTTCCCAGTCTATAAGTCTATGTGTGGGAAGCACTGAAATGTTACAAGCGTAAACATTAGGTGAGCAGGTTACATTGTAACAGCATGTCCTAACAACACGCTACGTGATGAGATTTGCAGTGATTAAGCAGTTTGGCTGTTTGCATCTGCTGAAATACAACAAAAATTGAAATACAGCCATTCAGAAGCACAGGATGGGAAAAAAATACCCTTCTATTGCGTGCTGTTGCTTTTAGTTTACTTTAGGCTCGATAGTCAGGCATGTTCCTGTTGGTGTTGTCAATCTGAGAACCTGTGCTTGCGTGGGGTCGCCAGAGAAGAGGCCTTGTGAAAATGTGTTTTGAACCAGGAGTGTAATACCTTTTTCAGCCACTGGGTGTGAAACTTTCATACTGCACTTTTGAAGCATTCTTGGCGTTCCCCTGTTTTCTATAATACCAAACTGGAAATTGAGGGTGTGACATCATTACCATGGTGACACAAGTCATGGTCTTTGATACTAGCTTATTTCTCTGATTTGAACATTCTTAGGCTGCATTTACACTGCAGATCTTGATTGTCAATTCTGATTTTGGAACTGTATCTGATTTTTTTGATGACCCGCGTACGTCATCTTTTAAAAGTGGCTTGTATCCGATTGTCTGCATTTACACAGCAACAGCAAAGGCGCAATGACAAAGAAAAAAGAGCGGGCACTGACTGAAAGCTGATTATAAAAAAAGCCTTCTTTTCTCTATTCCTATATTTAATGTGTTCACAGGGTTTCATTTATTTTTCAATTCTTTTTGACAGGTTGTTTTACTATAGTTTAGGACAGAAAAGTTCTCGTTTTGCCATCTTGTTTTAATGTAGGCCTTTTTAAACCAGTAGGCATCTTAATCATAATGTCCATGGTGTGATTTATGCTTGTGATGTATGCAACAGTTTTATATTAGTTTATATTGGTTATGTGGTGGATCTCTCTCTTTCTCTTTTAGCTTTTTTAGTCCTCATGTATGAGATTTAAGGGTTGGGATTCTGCTGAAGTCTGTTTTGAGATGAAAGTGTCAAAGTTGTCGTCATCCGCTACAGTTTTTAATGACACGTGACTCGCATTGACAGGTGAAAATCCAATTTACCTGCTTACACTGCAAACACGCGGGCACGGATCTGATTCCTATCGGATAAATTTCCACATATGAACAAGGCCTGAAGTTGATTTGAGTATATTGGAATTCGTGTGAATGTATATATATATATATATTTCCTTTTTCCTACTTACACATACATGGGCCATATCCCATCTCTGCCACGTGGGAGAAAAAAATGTAGTCACTTGAACTGTGCAGTGTAAATGCAGCCCAAAAAACATTTGAAATAATGCAAGTACATAAATCAAAAAATATATATAACTGATCTAGTGGTTTCTGCATGTTTTAATGACAAAATCTTACATATTGTTTCTTTAATGAACATTTCATGATATTTTGAACCATTTTTGTAAGCTTGTAGTCTGGCTCCATTCTGGTATGTAAAGGCCACTTCATTTCAATCAAACCCTAATGAACAATCCCTAATGTTTCGTTATAGTTATAAAATGAATGACAGTTCTCGTTGACTTCAACATGTAAAAACCACAAGGTTATGGATCATAAACAGTATATAACATGGTGAGAGAATACACGGAAATCGAAACCTGAACTGTATCTGTGTTCGAGTTCAGAAGCTGAGTGGATGTCATTAATGGCCAACAGCTTATTCTATTGCTGAGAGGCTTTTGCTAATGTAAACTGTCAGATAGAACATATTGCTGCCTGAAGCGCACATGTACAACGGAAAAATGAACCGTCACAGCATGAGATCGGTATTAGTTGAAGTGTGAAAAAAAACTGGAAGAGAATGAGGTCAAGAGGGAGAGAAACAAAGAGAGAGAGAGGCAGAAACTGATATGGCACAAAGAGAGCGATTTTTGGTATTCCATGCATTGGACCTGAGTGCTCTGAAGTGTGTAGAGTGAGTGATGCGGAAGTTCATTCAACCTGCGGTAAGTCCACCCCCTCTTCCCTTTCCCTGTTTGTGGACTGAGGCAGCGATGAGTGTTCCTCCTGAAGGGCATGACCTTCATGACAATTCAAACCATTTTTATTCTGATTCCTCCATTAGGCAGTGCAAAAAAATCAACAAAAAGAGCACCTGAAGTCAATGCAACAAAAGCACAAAATGGCTAATTTAAAAAAATGCCTATGTTTAAATCTCATTATTAGCAATAATGTTGCTGTAATTTGGTTTGTCATCAAGATGAGCTCATGCTGTGTTTATTACAGTGGCTTTTTGGGTCCCTTTGGGCCAGCGCTCCACCCCCAATCCCCCCTCCCAGACCGAGCATCTGGACCAGGGGAGGGCCAGGCAGCTGCTCCGGGCTCACTGTTCATTTGCATACAGTTTCTTTGGGAATGCCCTTGACTGACTCCTCAAGGGGACGTGGGCTGCATCTACATTACCGAGTGAGAGGAAAAAGGAGCAAGAAACAGCAGCTTTAGAAGGCGTTCACACAAGATGTGTTCTTTGGTACAAAACAGCTAGACAGAGAGCACGGATTGCCTTTATGGGCAAACATAAATATGCTTGTCCTGCAGTCATATTCAAATCCTTATCACTGTTGTCGGATTTTGCTTTATTTACAGCACTGCAACTTGGACAGCAAATATTGTAACCTATAATAATATAATATTTATTATAAATATTGTTACCTATAATATTATGTGTAGACATAATATTATATATATTATATATAATTATATATATATATACCAAAACAATTGCTATTTCTTAGCCACATATTTTAAATAATGTGTCTAAAATTACATCTGTGAATCTAGAATTTAATTTTAATTAATGTTTAATAAATGTAATAAATATTTTTAAAAATTAATAAATACATAATAAGCAAAATTAAAAGTGTTATGCAAACAAAAAGAGCAGTATGGAAAATGTGCAGGTTTTTTTTTTTTACTGCAGTTTCAAATTATTTAACAAAAGATGGCTAACTTGCCAAACTGACGGCAAACTGTGCAAATTATCAATTTTGTCATTTTGTACTTTTGATCTTGCCGCCATCTTGCCATGTACTTCAATGTACTGGTTGTTACCAGGTTTCTGGAAAGAAAAAAAAAACATGCTCACAACATCCAATCAGATAAGAGGAACAGAGAAGCAATATGGCGTTCACGACATCACAGAGAAGGTTGCATTTAAAGGCTCGAAGCACAAACCGTTTCTCGATTCTAAAACTGTATTTGCACACAATTGACAAATAGTCGCAGAGAAATTAAACTTTACACTGTAAAAAAAAAATTCCTTGTTGCCATAAATCAATTGTTGAATCAAATTAATCTTACGAGTCCATTGAACTTATGTTAAACTGACTTAAAACAGCTTGCATGACATATAAAATTAATTTATGACATGATTAACTTAGTTTAATAAGTTATAATGAACTATAAACATATGCTGCCTTGACTAATTGATCATATAATTTTTTACAGTGTAGTGACAAGGCCGATCAGGCCTGTAACGATCCTGTCTACTGTCCCGAGCATTTCGCACACTGGCCCCAGCCATCGGGCTGTCCTTATTGTTGAGCCCTGTATATTTAATCAAGTGTTTAACACCCGTAAAGGAACTTACTATTCGTTTGTTACTAGTTTAAAATTGACAGTCCTTGCCTATGGCTGGATATTTTATTTCTTGTGAGCTGTTTTGCATAGTAAAACTAAACCCATATTCTGTAACAGTTTGTGGTTATAATTTGCAGTTAATTTTCAGTTAAATTCCTGAAGCTAATTTAGTTTTTTCCTTTTCCCAACATGACATGTTGCTCATATTGTGATGATTTAATCAAACGAATAAAGCAAATATTGTGTAAATACCCCCTCTAAACATCACTTATCAACGATGTTTGGATAAAATGCACACAAATTGTGCGTCATGCTTATGACTCTATCGAAACAGATCTATGATGCATTTTTGGGTCACGTCCCACTGGTTGAGAAGCTCTCCTGCATGCTGTGTGTACTGAACACTATACAGTTAATTACAATCTGGTGCTGCATTCCAAATACAGCTTGGGTTATGCTCATCTCTTTCTGGGAAGACAAAAGGATAGGAAGAGCATGTTTGTTGAGTAAAGAAACAGAATGTATGTACAAGAGAGTATATGTGTCACAGCGAATGAGTGAGTGCCTAGAGAGAGAGAGAGAGAGTGCGCATGTGTGACTGGAGAGAATGACAGCGTGTGTGAAAGAAAGATAGGAAAAGGGAGGGTGTTGGGGGTAGGTGGGCGGGAAGACGAGTAGGAAGGCTGAGAGAGAGAGAAATTCAGTGCTGCGTGTCAGAGCCGTGTGTAAGTGAGAGAGAGAGAAGCGCGTGTGCACAGGGCATCCGTATTTCTGCAGGACAAACGGAGGTGTTTTCACTCAATTCTATTTCAGCCTCCACCTCTTCTGCCTCCCGCCATCAAGCATTGAATAAAAACCCAGGAGTGACTACAGTTCGCCAGGTAGGGACGTTTAACTGTACTGAGAACAGTGTTTCTCTTTGTTTATCTTTCAGTGTGTGTTAGTTAACTATATCCTCAGTACCTGAGTGTGCACAACTGTTTCAAAGACGCTGCTGTTTGTTTCAAACACTTGGAGTGAATTAGTTAACGATAACTGACTCTGTTTATGTTCTATACAACGTGCCTGTGTGCATGCATATGTGTTTGGTTATATGCTCAGCCTTTGTATTCAATTACCGAGTGAAAACAGTCCATAATAGCACTCAGCAGAGCGTGAGACACATTGCTTCCTACCTCCAGTGCCTCGTGACGGCTGATTCCTGGAGGAATAACTTCAGTAGCTTCCTGCTGTCTGCTGCCGCGCTCACTACTTCTGACATCGGCGATGAGGAGGTCATCTCTAACCTGTGTTCTCCCTGCCCAGCCGTTTTCTGTGAAAGCTGTCAGTTTGAGAGCTGCTCGAGGGTCTTTCTAGACTTGAGTGTTGTTTACAAAGCGCATCTGAGAGGATGGATGCTTTGTCTAAAAAGCATAGATATGGAATGGCAGAGAAACAGCTTTTGTCTGACATTTCTGTGGTGAAATTGTGGATGGGTTTGTGATAATACTCTACACACCCCTTCCCCCACATGCCCAAACATAGCTTTCATCACATACCCCTTTTTTTCCCAGCAGCCCCTGACGTATGGAGTGATCAAACCTCAAGGCACTATCACCTTCCGTACAACCATTAATCCCCGCCTTTCACACTCTCAGTGATGTCAAACCCTACCTAATTGACAGATCTCTTCCGGTTTCACCATTTTCAGCCCCTCTGTGTTCAAGTTAAAGCTCCGTTCCTCCATTAGCTCATGATCTGAAGGAGGAACAAAGGGGCTGCTGGATTGCGGTTAACATGCACAGTTGTTCCCTCATTTCAAAACATGAAAGAGGGGAAGAGTGGCTTATTGCGGAGCTTCAAACAACTTCTCTCCATTTGGTTCCATTCTCCTGCCTGGCATAATCCTCAAAAGCCACTGCATGCCATCCACCCCTTTTTTTTAAATAGATCTTTTCTTAATCAAAGCAAACTGCACTCAAGTTCCTTTTTTTTCCTGGAAGGATGATTTTTTATGTCAATTTATTTTACGTTCTGTGCTTTCAAATGTTAATTTGGACTTTAAAGGTTGTGCTCCAGACGTTGATTTTGTTATGGCTCTTGGCACCAGTACGATTGACCACCTTGGCCTGAGTTTAAACAGCCTCTCTTGTTTGGTTCAGTACCATGGAGACTGGTTTGAATTGAGTCCATTGTCAATGAGTGCAAAAATAAACAATCTGTGTGTGTGTGTGTGTGTGTGTGTGTGCGTGCGTGCGTGCTTGTGTGTGTGTGTGTGTGTATCCAGCTGTGGCGCCAGATCTCACACAGCATCAATAGTTAATGAGTGAAGCTGGCAAGAGCTCTATTGATATGTCTGTTTTTGTTTTACTAGCGGCTGCGTAATTTATATGAGCTGTATATCTGACAGAAGGCAAAGCAAAACATGACTGCAACGGGGTCATAAACCCACCATATACATGGAGGGGTGGTGCAGTATTGTTTAAGAATCAAGCTGTGGGAGTCTGTCTCTTCAAAGTGTAAATACAGCGTTACATCCTTGATTGAGCAAATCAATGTCATGCGGAGAGAAAGCCCACATGCTCTTGTGAGAAACAAATACCAAACTGAAACTAAGCTCAGCATGTGAGAGATTGCTTGTTAGTGTACATATGCATTGCACTGACAAGTGTGAGTCTGTATGAGTGTTTCCCCCCTTTTTTTGGACAGTATTTGAGCATCTTGGGCTGTCAGCGCTTCACTTGCTGTTAGCGGGATGTTTTTTTTCCTTCCACTCCTCACGAGCTCACGAACTGTGCCTTGTGATTGGCCGTCTCTCTCACACTCCACGGGAAGAAATGACACAGTGGAATTAAGGTCACGTGATCAGCGATGTGGGATTCGGCACTCGCAATCTCCTCTTTTTAATCTCCCTTATAGACTCTCTCTCTCTCTCACTTGCTGCGGATTTGGATTATCTAACGGATTTATCCTGCTGTCAAAAATTAGCTGTATGATTGTCTGCTTAGTGTATACGCTTACCAAGCAGCTGGTTCATGCCATAAATCCTAATAAAAATAAATAAATAGAGAGTAGGGAAAGCATATCTGCAGATGGCCATATTGGAGCACAGCGCTGCGTGTAGTTTTAGCCATGTGTACACTGTACAGCCCTGGCCGAGATGTATGATTGGTACAGAAATAATTAATAAAATAATGACTGTAGTATTCCTGTTGGAATTATGGTTACATAATTTAGAACTAATCCAAAATTATCCAAATAAAATTGCACCTGCAATTAAAAATGTAAAATCTGAAATGATGCATATCTTTTTCTTATCCTAATGCAGTGTTTGTGATGCAAGACAAAAAAAAATACTGTAGCAGTTTTAAAACAAACTATTTTAAAAATAGATCAGACAATAAATACCCTCTTAGGCCCTTGTGAGACATCTCTGAGCAAACAAGCATCATAGCCGCAATCAGAGTGTGTGTTTTTCACACTGTTTAACACAACATACTGCTTTCAGCACCTCTTGCTTTTGGACAGCGCCACCTGCCTCAGCACTTTCAGCACCGGACAGCAACACACTTTGTGGCTTTAACTGAATGGGCTGCTCTCAGAACTACCATTGTAAGGACAGCGGCAATAGTTCTGCCACTATTCACTTTTCATTTATCTTTTGCTCTCTCTGTACCAGAAACAAAAATTGATGAACTAACAGGAGAACTGTCTTTCAAATTGTGGGTCCACATGTGCTCTGTAACTCTTGGCAAATTTTCTCTGTGTTGTTATTTTCCTTATTGATCAAACACTTAGATCACAGTAGCAGCTGCGTAGCAACCACTCAGAACATAGTAACCACCTAGAAACCAAATGCGGTTAAACCAACTACATTCTTCAGTGGTTTGTATTTAATATATGATGTTTCTTCAATTTTTAATTTATAAAAAAAAGCATAGATCATACCTGCAATAAAATGATTTAAGATGATCATCAAGATAACATTTGATTTTTTGGTAGCATGCTGCTTGAGCTTGAACTTGAACTATGCTATGATGTTCTTTTTTTCTTTTTATTACTTTGCTGTTGTGGACTATGCGTCCTTCTAACATTACCTAACACAGTGATGACTGATGTTGACTCATTCAGCCACTCTATAGGCTGCTTTTGGAGCAGATTGAAATTCACTGTGACTTCCATGTAGTGCGTATGTGTTTTGCATGTTAGCTATATCGCATTGGTCACGCATATGTGTGGGGCATAATGAAGTGCTGAAAATGCTTGTACACGCAGCTAAAAGCTAAAATGGTTGCTTTTAAGCCAGCACGGTGTATTTCACAGTTGGAATCAATGTAATTAATCTAGCCTTGGCCACGGTGAATGTGATGTATTACTCATCAGGCTTCTGACAGTTCACCCTATTGATTTTAATACCTAATTTTTTTGTACATTGTGAATATGACTTGAAAGCCGACCAATAACGGAGACCAGTGATTCAGATTTATTGTGCAGTTAAAATTCTCACTGATTCACAGATGAAAGGTTTAGTAATTTAATGCATGTTGAGCTTCAAGCATTTGATCATTTGATGTTGTCAAGCTTGGCTCGTATTTCCCAGAATCGCTTGATTTGATCCATTCAATGTACATAAAAATCTTTAATATGAGAAATAGATGCAATCTGACCTTGAATGTGTCCAGCTGGACTTAAAGTACATGTTTCCATCTTAAGCAAGTTGCTGCTAAAAGTGGCAGTGCTGGACTGAAGCAGTAAATATAAGATGTGAAGACGCACATCCACAGTCTCCCACACGTGCAGCCAACACATGCATTCGCATGCAAACGGAACGTCTCCTCTCAGTCTGCGAGTCAACGCACCCCGTTGATGTCTCGTGACGATAATCACAGGTCAAAAGCTGTTTGCTTGTAGATGGATAGCAAGACAATAATCCGGTCGCTCTCTAAAGCCAACCCTTGTAAGCCCGTCACCTAATTGAGACAGCATGGTGTTACGGACCGTGGTCATTTGCATGGTACATTAGCATAATTGAATAGGCATGAGTTAAGTGTGTTTCAGCAGGCTGCTAATAACATGGCCCTCGCACCACCAGATGAATTTGTTCCTCTTTTTCCTCCTCCATAGCACCAGTATTAATTTTGTCAACAAAAATAACATTGAAAAACTATTAATTTGCTATAGCTTGACACAAACTTGACAGGTCCTCTGCACTAGTAACGTGACTGAAAACTATGAGTGTTGATCCACTCATCAAATGAATGAACTGTGCATAATTGTTGACCAAATAAGACTAAAATGTAGTTAATAAGATAAAAATAACTTTTTCGTAATAATCATCATTCATTAGATGAGCGGATTGTAGTTTCTGTTTGTCAAGCCATTTACGTCGACAAAATTAACTCTGCATACCACCATGAAGAGAGTGCTGCCATCCATTTGCTCTCAGTCCCCCTCAACAATCTGTTCCTCCCATTTTCCCCCCTTCTGTCTGTCTTTTTTTGTTGAGAATAAGTTGAGGGGTGTTTTATCTCCCCTGAGGGTGTCTAACATGGTACACTCAACAAAAAATTGTTGTCATAAACAAACTTTGGGTTAAATATGGACAAACTCAATTGGTATAAAAAGTGTAATTTAATTGTATTTGAAAAAATTAAAATAAATATCCCAATGTTGAGTATGTCTATATTTTGCCCAACACTGGGTTACGACAACCCAGCATGTTTTGGAGTGTATGTCACAATCCACCAGATGATTTTAACCTCACTTACTCAAGGAGCTCTGCAGATCATCGCCAATGCAAGATTCAGAGGCAGAAAAAAGACACTGGATTATATCTGGAACAGTCAGCTTACTTATTTTTCAGTGGGCTGCACTTGAGAATGTCCCTCCAAAGGTCCAGGTGCATGCTCACTGGGTTTGTTGCACAGGTGGAGCAACCAATGCGTTTAACAGCTGAGACCGAAAGCTAAGAACAGCAAAATGTTGGAAGGAGATTATTTATTTATTTTTGCTTTTGCTCCAGCTGTTGTTTTTTGCAACGGAGCGTGTAAACAGGGCACTGATGGATTCTGTGAGCACAAGGAGAACTGCTTGCTCTCTTTACTTCCCGTTCACTGCCAATAAACTGACTTTTATTCACTGTTTATTCACCGAAGAACTTTAGAGATATGCACTTGCTCATCCTTAAAGCTAATTATTATATTATATTATATTATATTATATTATATTATATTATATTATATTATATTATTCATCCATTCATTCATTTATTCATTTTCTTGTCGGCTTAGTCCCTTTATAGCAGAATGAACCGCCAACTTATCCAGCATTAATTTTTTTACTCAGCGGATGCCCTTCCAGCCACAACCCAACACTGGGAAACATCCACACGTTCTCATTCACACACATACACTATGGTAAATTTAGCTTACCCAATTTACCTGTACCGCATGTCTTTGGACTTGTGGGGGAAACCGGCGCACCCAAAGGAAACCCACGCGAACACGGAAAGAACATGCAAACTCCACACAGAAATTCCAACTGACCCAGCCAAGGCTCGAACCAGCGACCTTCTTGTTGTGAGGCAACAACACTACCTACTGCGCCACCAGGTTGCCTTTATTATGTTACATTACATTACATTACATTACATTACATTACATTATATAGTAAAATAACATACGGATAAAAAACAGTGTTATTAAAACAATCCCCATTCACACAGATCTAAAAATGCTATATTATGCATGCCAGGCCAATAAGTTTTAATGTCACTTTATAAAGAAACACTACACACACATACAATCCTATAGTCTGCTTTTGTTTTGGTTGTCCAGTAAATGGCTGTAGAATAAACACACATAATGCATTTGCATAATGTCATAATTTTTCTAAATTAAATTTTTAAAAAACAAATTTACACTTTGAAACCCCATTTTCAAACATTTTTGATGAGTAAATCTACTGCAAAAATAGTATATGTAGTGTATAGTACATATACTATGTGCATGTAAAGTTTATCTTTTAATTAAAAAACTTCTGGTAATCTGGTCAAACAAAAAGTCAAAAAATCTAATGAAGTTGCAGTGATGAAGTGAAACTGGAAACTGGGTGCCCTGCATTGCGATATCCAGTATCCATATATCCAAACGTGAAATTTTAATTAATTATACATATTACACATTATACAGTGTAAGTGGTAGGAATGCTCTATTCATTCATTCATTTTCTTTTCGGCTTAGTCCCTTTATTAATCCGGGGTCACCACAGCGGATTGAACCGCCAACTTATCCAGCATTTGTTTTACGCAGCGGATGCCCTTCCAGCCACAACCCATCTCTGGGAAACACATTCATACATTCTCATTCACACACATACACTATGGACAATTTAGCTTACCCAATTCACCTGTACCGCATGTCTTTGGACTGTGGGGGAAACCGGAGCACTCGGAGGAAACCCACGCAACCACAGGGAGAACATGCAAACTCCACACAGAGATGCCAACTGGCCTAGCCAGGGATCGAACCAGCGACCTTCTTGCTGTGAGGTGAACGTGCTACTCACTACGCCACTGTGGCGCCCCTGCTCTATTCATATGCCATTCAAAACAGAGCCTACAGTATGTTCCACTTTATTAGTTTGATTAAAAACAATGTAGTTTATGCAAGCCATATTGTCAGGTCTCCAGAGTCGTTTTGTGCTATATGTTCTTATTTAACACCTGCGCATGTTAATTACATTTTAAAAAATGTGGCTCATGCATGCAAGCCGTGTTGTCAAGAGTAATTATACATAGTTAGGAGTGTTATTTATTGTTATTCAATACATATATGAAGCGTTTAGATACGCCGCAACCATAAAATGTGTCTGCTGCTGTATGATGAAGTGTATTATTAGTTCAAAGGTCATGCTGACACCTGAGTCACGTGTTTACTTGAAGTAAATCACTTCCTTCCGTGTTTCCTGATCTCCAAGTATCACTAATGACCTTTCCTATTGTAAGATCTTTAATCTCTGACACCCCCCAGTCTCCTGTAGCTTTTATAGCTGTACATTGACAATAGCTCAGTTGCCACATGTCAAATAAGCCAAGATCCCCCAGTCACTGTGCCTTAATTAAAGACAAGGGAGTGCTTTCTTAAGAGCCCCATAATGGATTGAAATCTTAAGAGTCATGACTGTATCGATGAGAGGAAAGGAGCCCGTCTTATCTCTAAATGTTCTTCTTTTTCTTTCCTCTGTTCGCGAGCACGCTCCTGCTTGCCAGCATTGACATGTTCGCTGGGGAGAAAGATTATGCGGGAGTGGAGAGTAATTACGGCTCTAAGCCAGCCATTTGTGAGGCCTTATCAGTCAAATGATCGCGGTGTGGATCACATTAAAACACAAAGGCCGAGACATGTCCTAAATGCATTTTTCCCTGACCTGTTAGGCAGTCTTATCTTTTGTTGGCAGGACATTTTCTTCTGTATGCCCTCCACCAGTTTCCACAAGAAAATGTAGTCATGGATATGAGTCAGTTTATCGTGATGTTGCTATTTCTGCTGGCTGTTTGACTTCGAAATATTGCCTATGTGTCACTGTTTTAATTATCATTCATTCATTTATTCATTCATTCATTCATTCATACATTCACTCACTCACTCACTCACTCACTCATTCATTCATTCATTTTCCTTTAGCTTAGTCCCTTTATTCCTCAGGGGTCACCACAGCACTGTGACCCACCAACTTTTCCAGCATATGTTTTACAAACGCCCTTCCAGCTGTAGCCTATTACTGGGACTCTCACATGCACACATACTGTAAACTATGGCCACTTTAGTGTATTCAATTCACCTATAGTGCATGTCTTTGGACTTGTGGGGGAAACCGGAAAAAAATCATTTTTAATTACATCTTAAAGAATGGAAGTGAAAAATATGGTTATGAAGCTGGTTCAGATATATGCTATACAATTTTTAGCACGCTACAGAAATCCTATATCTTAATGGATGAGCCATTTTGGAACCCATTGTAAAATAAATGGATAAAATGTTAACAGCAGATTATTGTGTGTAACTTTTCTCAGTGTATTTGAAAGAGTCATTTACAGCATCAGACTCAAAACAGATATTTAGACTTAAGATAGTGTTTTTTTTTATTTATTTATTTATTTTTATTGTGCTTGGTGTGTGTCCTTGACTGAAATTATCTTAAGTGTTTTGATCAATCCAGGCTCTTTGGAAATGTGCGACTCTACTGACATTAATGCAAAACTGCAAAAACATACCTCTGCATACATTTTATGGCAGTTCCAGACACTCTAGGCAGTAAAACATCAGTAATGTCTGATTCTTTTTACACAAATTATGATTAAAGGGTAAAATGATCAACAAATAAGGGCATGTTTTTGCATCTTTTTTCCACAAAGCTTTGTTAAGACCTCAAAACACATTTACGATGATTTATGAATGAATACATGTTGTGCATCCCAAATTCATTTCCATTCTGACATAGTTTGCTGGATAGCAAAAACATGTTACGGGTTAAAATAGTGTTTGCTTCAGCTTTTAGTATCGTTTTTTGATTAGGATTAGGGTAGGATTTTGGGTCCCACTTTATATTTGGTGGCCTTAACTACTATGTGCTTGCATTAGCCTACTTACTGTGTTCATTATGTATTGCAGAACACCTCTGGTTGTCTTGGGCTGGGAAACGGGGTTAGGGCCAGGTTTGGTGTATGGGTAGGTTTAAGTTTGGGTTAAGATGTAAGACATGGTCATTAGTGTTATGTAATTACAGAAATGAATTTCTGTAATTGCATGCTGGTATGTAATTGCATGCTGGTATGTAACCAATTGTCAGTACAATGTAAAAACATGTATTTCAGCATATGTACATTTTAGTTTAGGCCACCTAATATAATCTGGCACCATTCAGTGTTTGTTGTACATTAATATAAATCCTAATAATTTCTGAACTGCCATGATATGTATATTCAAGCTTCATTCTTTGGTACCAGACACTAAATATTTCACATCAAAACTGCTGTGAAATGTGCTACAGCCAACTTTTTATTTCGCAACCATTCTGTGCCCATATGTATGTTTATTATTGACATTGTGTTGTTTAATACAGTGTAAATCCACATCTGCGTTGGAGAAAAGAACATATAGTTTGCAATGTCTCTTGTAGACTTTTAATATTAAAGTGCAATGATATATTGCAGGAGCGATGTGTTTCAGGTTTTGCAGTAATGTAGGCAGAGTCATGTATTTTCAATGAGCCTCGGTTTCTTTTGATGTGTTTGAACAGGTTATGAACTTGTCATTTATGCCGAATCTTAACATAACAGGCTGGTGCAACCGAAAATTTAAATTCTGTCATCACGTACTCCCCCTCATGCCACTCCAAATGATGTAAAGTAACCCAGGGGGTGAGTAAATGACAGAAATGTAATTTTTTGAACTTTCCCTTTAAATCTAACAGCAATCAGACGCTTTTACCCCTCTAAAGACCTTGACTCTGGATTCAGCATCTTGAGCTGAGCACAGAAATGAGTAAATGAGAAGAAGAAAAAAACACACATCCTGAGGCCACATTACATCTTGCTCTCTCTCTTTCTCTCACCATCTCAGCATGATTAACGGCAGCAGATAAATTTCATGCATTATTCATCCACTCTGCCACCTTCACCTGCAGAGTGGAGGCTGATTTTCAGGTGCCGCTTTGTTCCTAAAAAACTTTAGCCACAATGACAGTTTGATAAAATCAGCTCCCTCAGGCCCAACGTACTCACTCATTTAGCTCTCACTAAGCTAGTGGATCTGCCCGTGAGCTATTTTTGTTTTGATCTTGAGAGATGACCAAAAATGATCAAAATCAACTTGTGTAAGGATTGTTATATTTACTGTTTGTACTGTATGTACAGTATTTGCTCCACATGTTATTCATGTTATTAGGTAGATGTATATGGTTGTTTAATTTATCATTATTTATTTATTCTGTTTCAATAGTTACAATGTCAGATTATTTAAATTTTCACTCGTAAATTGTTGTGGCGTGAACAAGAAGCACACAGCTGAAAAAATACTTCTGCGTCGAGTGATCGGTGTGACCCATGGCACCTACCTTTTTATTATACTTCAATGTGCTGTTTGTGTTGCTCTGCAGTAACACCTCGGAAACTCTAGTTGGCAGTAGGTTTTCAGTAGGCTAAAACTCGCTCATTCAGATGCGGAAACCAGCGGACGTGCAACAACATTAATCATAAGGTAAACACAAAACAAAAGTTTCAATCTGCAGCTCCTTCACAGGACTCAACACTTGTAAACACCCGCTCCATAGAGCTCGCGGCTCTCAGCACCACCCACATTCGTCACAGCTACCCAATCCGACCAATAACAGAGCTCGCACTACACGTCATTGGCAACGTGCGCTTGATGCAGAAGTATAAATCAAGCCAGTCATCCATTTAATGACATGCATGACATCATCGGGAAGGAGGATGTAGCAACTGACTTCTAGAATCTGGAGTATAAACAAACAATGGCTACTGAAGTTACTAGTCCCTTGAGGAAACATCATAGATATACGAGCATCATAATATATGAATTTTAGCTGGAAAGTCAATGACAGATTCTTCATATGTTATGTAAAATGTATTGACAAGTGTTTGGATTATCAAGTAAAATGTAATTTAGAAAAAAAATTCACTTAATAACATTCTTTTATACACCATTTTATGAATGGTTAAGCAAAGTTTTTTGAAGCATGATTTTTTTTTGTAAGCCATTGGTCAGAAACAACATATAGTCCCACACTGTGTATATTTATTATCTTCCTAGTCTTTTAACCCAACTTATGTTTACCTCCTCAAATCAGTTACAATAGTGTAAAATTACTTAACTTTGTTCCCTATTAATCAAATACTTACTTAACAATTCATACATCACAAATTCTAAATTATTCTTTACTCAGACCATTTTTGTTTAATCCACCACAGCTCATAGCACTGAATCTTGGCGTGGCTTGACTGTCAGTGTAAATCATTCACTAGCCCACTGAGATGATAAAGCCTTGGGAGAAATGAATTACCCAGGATGCACCGGGTGTGCCAGGCAAAGACAGGATGAGATAGTGGCTAATGTTGCCCACCTAACGTTCCGCAATCTCTGGAATCGGCCAGTAGAAAAAGAGCCAATCACTGGCAGTAATGCTGTCAATAATGGAAATGTGAGGGGTGTGTATGGCATGACTATAATAAATGCCATGAAAAACCTTGAACTGAAGCATCACAGATGACGGTACAGCCTTACCTTTTAATGGAGCTCTTGACAGAAATTTGCATTAGTGCTGCAGGCGACCCATTCTGTGTACTATGCATAATGCGGTCCTTTGGGAACATGCGCACACACACAAATACACGCGCATGACTGCACTCATAACTGTCACCGAATTCAGCCATTTAGTCAAGCACACTGCTGATGCATTATTGATGGGGTCGATCTTGACATTTTCCATATCCAAAAAGAGCAAAACACGCATTTATATAGGGATAAAATGTTATCTACATGTAGTATTACAAAATAAATATATGTTCCCTTTGTTTTGAATCTAGTCATGTCATAATACAATGTCTAAAGATGTTAAAGATTCCTATTGGGCTCAATGAGAGTTTGACCAGACCGAGGGGACAAGCAGGGTGAGACATAGCCTGCATCACATGGCCATTTCTACTGTCATTCCACAATCGCCAGCGGCTTCAATGCCAAATCAGAGGTAATCTGAAGGGTTGAGGACAATGGCCACCCGGGCTTACATTGTATGCGGGAGCTTTTAGCAAAATCCTGACAGAAGCAGCAGTCTGCATGAATAAACAACAGTGTCTCGCATGGATAACTCCTTTTTTTTGAAAGAGAAAATGTCATAAAAAATACTAGTAATAATAAATCTAAATAATTCAAAATAGATTACTGTATATATTTTGTTAACCAAAGCATTTCATAACAAGCAGAGCTGTAGCTTTGTTAATATATAATTCAGAGTCAGGTTTGTACTTAACAGTTATTTAATTCATGTTTGCCCAAAGGCATTTTATTAGTGGTTCAATATGTTAACTTATAATATATAGCTTATTTTCAAAGTTAATTCATGAAAATCCATCGTTTCTTGTGTTTTTCAGGATCATTCATGAAGTATATCTAATGTAAATGTATGCAGTTTGAAATGTTGAAAACTCATTATTATGCAGTTTGTATAAATGTGCTTTAACTCAGAATAATTAAATGCAATAAAAGTGTTGATGATACCTAATTAATGTTAATAAATTCAAACTTGTTGTAAAGCATTACGTTTATACTTTCACTATATTAGCACATCGCTACTGTTGGACCACTAAAGAAACAAGCTGAAAGTAAAATCCCTATAAGCTTGTGTTTACTTCTGTAGCCCAGTCCTCTCTGTAGGGCCACATGTGTGGGTTTATAGCCACTGAAGCATGCTGGGAGACATGAGGCTGCAGGCAGCACAGTTGAGCTGGCAGCCAGGGATGGAAGGGGGAAGTGACCCTGTGTCACGTTTCACTGCACACGACGCAGGGTGGACTGGGAGTATAGGAACACCCAATCAGCAGAGAGGAACTAATAAACATGAGTCACTGCCAGGGCCTTGTATGCTCTTTGACAGTCTGAACTGAAGTTATATTATGGAAGAATATCAGATTAAGGTTGTTTTCTTTATTTTGCTGTGGATGTCATCGGATATAGATATTTTTGACAAATATTATTTCCTAATATAAATGATACTTTCTGGCTTCACAACCCCAGTGGCAGAGCTTGTTTTTTTTCTGTAGGTGGGTGTGAGTGAGAAAGCATCAGCTAGCTACAAGCTCCAGAAATTGGAAAGAGCCTCTATCAAGGAGGAAATTGACAGAAAATAGCCTGAAATTGTAGGAAAAGCAATTTTTCCCAAATAATATCACTATGTAATTTCACACGGACATTGCTGGCACCTTTTAAAGCCGAGCTGAGCCCTCATCTCAAGTTATCAAATATATGGGTGGGTACACTCTAAAATATGTTGGGTTGTTTCAACCCACATTTGAGTCGAATATCAACAAGCTCAAACTTCAGTTTAAATCTTTCAATTATTTTCATTAAAAATAATAGTTGGGTTTGTCGGATGGTTAGGTTTGTCAAATTTGAGTCGAAATAGCCCAGCATTTTTGATAGATGGATGGATGGATGGATAGATAGATAGATGGATAGTCAGATAGACAGATAGACAGACAGACAGATAGATAGATAGATAGATAGATAGATAGATAGATAGATAGATAGATAGATAGATAGATAGATAGATAGATAGATAGATAGATAGATAGATAGATAGATAGATAGATAGATAGTGTTCTGTGTGTCAAGCAAGCTTTCACAAATGTTTCTCTCTTCTCTTCCGCCGACTTATCTCCTTTCACAATGTTTACAGATCTTGTTTTTCTGTGAATGACTCACCACTTTAAAAGCACAACTTTGAGTTGTGTTTTTTTTTTTTTTTGTCACACTTTTATCTGCTTCTATCAGCCCCTTGACTGAGGAGTGCAAAAATGTGTTTACTGAATATATTACAAATAGAATTATAACTGTGCATACATTTTGCTATGGTCTTTACACCAAGATCTGTTGTTGCCATGGCAACAACGATCCCTTGTAAGAGGTTGTGGTAACCAGTTACTAGTTGATTCTTGGAATTACATATCGATTCACCTCAAGGAATTTCAGTCTTGACACGCTAGAGGAAAAGATGCACTATGTAGTTCAGATGACCTATAAAGGCTGAGCTGCTTCAAGTTTATTTATAGACTTGTGGCGGTGGGGGGGTGAGGATGTCATTCAGATAGACGTGACTGCACTGATGTAAAAAATCTATAAAAAGGGTCTGATTCTCCTTGCAATTCTCCACCTACATTGTTAAAGAGATTATTCCAAAGACAAGCTCAATTTCCAGAATCCACGTCTTGAAGGAAGAAGGATGTACTCTCAGAATGAATTAGATCATGTCTTGTTTGAGGAAATGCACAAGCTACATAATCTAATCTAGTGTTGCTACAGTTTCCTCCACAGAATGATTTGATGGCAGCAAACATGCCCCCTAAAATACAACTTCATTGGAAGTGTTTGGCTTGCCATGTGCCATTACGCGGCAGGGGGCTGTGTCCTTGGCATATTACGAGCACTAAAACAGTCATTTTTCCCCCACAACATCCTGTCTATTCCTTATAGAAATACGCCAACCAGGGTGGAGCCGCATGTTTCTGGCTATAATCAAAGCGTTTTCTCCAGTTTCATCCTGTCCATCTGACCTGAAATAGACCGTGATTGTTTAATAGAAGCTCTTTTAGCTGCATATGCATATTGGTTTTGTGCAGAAAGAGGGAACGACTCTCAGTTCTCCTGGCAAGACGATTTTAGCAAAGTTTCATCAATATCTGTCACATTTATCTTTAGGGATACAGTATATGAAAACTAACAATCACCAACTCCAGCACAAGATAGATGCTGTTATTAGTAGGACCAATTTACAGAGTTCATACGGTTCTGAAAAAACTGGAAAAGTCATGGAGTTTTGACATTGCATTTTCCAGGCTTGGAAAAGTTTTGGAAGAACTGAAAAACCCACAAAGTTTTGGAAAAGTCATGGAAATTAGTTTAACAAATGTCTGTATAGGTAAATATAGGTTAGTTGTCTTTACTTTTTTCTGTCCATGGTCAAACACATGCTCTTACATTATTACATTATAATATTATCTAAGTACATTTTACATAGATAAAAAGATTCATTTAAACTAAGTAGATTGTTGCATGTTTTATGATGTGCTGTAATAACTTTAAACATGTATCGTTTTTTTCTTATTATTTAACACATATACTTAGACATTACATGAAACATTAGATCATGAAAATTTACTTGAAAGTTCTGGAAAAGTCATGGAAAAGTCAATGAATTTTAATTGTAAAATGTGTTTGAACCCTGAATCTAAAATAGGACCATGTCAAGCATAGCAAGTGTCAGCTCAGAAGTATACAGATCTGTGAATTAAGAATATAAGCATTGAGAGGACACCATATATATATATTCCCTGGCGTCTGAGAAGAGGTCATTTTGGGTGGAGATTCTAAAAAATCTATGTTTTTTCACATTACTGAAATGCTTAAAACGTAAACTGAGAATATGAATGTGAAGTTCATGATAACCCTGGGTGCGTCTCAATCAGCTCCCTTGTTCAGTTGTCAGGGAGCCTTTTTAAGGGCTGTCTCAATCATCACAATTCTTCAAGGTCACTGAAACGTTCGCTTCCTATAAAGCCCTATAATACTCTGTAAACAATCAGGGACCATCAATGATCACTGTGCTCCCTTAAAAGATTTCTAAAGCACAAATTATGAGTCATGTGAACCGAGTCATCTAACATAACGACAAACGAGAGATGTTTCTGAAAGGAAACTATTGAGGTAGTTTTTATTAGATTAAAAGGAAACAAATCTATTTGTATTTAATCATAAATGAGCATAGTTAGACAGCTACAGTACATAGCAATCCAGCATACAATTCAAAAATGATTAATGGTTGAAATTTTGTTTGAATATGAACAAATTTAATAATTTATCTGTAATCAGGGGGCACACAAATGGTACGCAGGCGTACATGAACAATTCAAATAAAAATCAATCCAGATACAACACTAGAGGAGCTCTTTTGCATACCAGTGCTGTTGGGACAGTTACCTAAGCAACTGTGAAATCGTGAGTTCCCCCAATGCGTCATTGATGATATAATTATGCATTGAAATGCATGTAGTTAGCTGTTTAAAATAATGCACTTGTGTTCTTTACGCCATATTTACTGTATGGGTTGGTGGATGAATATAATAAAAATTGGTTTATGTGTGGATAGACCGGTTGAGTCGAACATGCGCACCATACCTGAGGCCCCCTGAAAAGGGTGGTCTGGTGCCTGGTTCACATGAACCCAGCACAGTTCACTACATGCTCCAAATTGTGTGCCACTATTAAATAAGTTGGTCAAACAGTGTATATGTGTGCATAAATTATGTATCTTTTAAATATTGCAAAAATGTGCAATGAACAGTCTGAGGACCATGCAACATTTCCAGGTACTGCTTTGAAAACCAGATCAGTTGTGTGCAGTGGATAAGTGAACGTCATCCACAGTGTCCCAATGTCCACTGAACCAAGCTCATAACTGTCCTGAATGTGCTTAAATGTGTGGATGACCTCCTGATTTGCGACCTCAGGTCAGTCGATTGAAACACAACCCTAGATTCAGAGTTGATTTCAGTACAGTTTTCTATTAATATGTTGCAAAGGTAACAGCAGATTAATGCAAGAATGCAAAAGAATATAGCAACATCATATGCAATTACTTCAGGGAATTATTTATTTAATAATCATTATTTTATATTTCATAATTATTTATTTTAGAATTATTGTTGTTTTGTTGTAGTGTTGTGTTTTTTGTTTCCTTTGCATTATAGAGGTGGTGTGGACATAGCTATTCTCAAAATTAAAGCCAATATTGTAGCTTTTTAGTTAGCAATTTCATTGTCATTTTTTGTGGCTTTTAGTCTGGAGAAAATCACATGTACATTTTACACAAAACACTAGGTTTTTAATTAGACAAAATATTTTTAAAAACAACACTGTGTTAAATAAATTAAATTTGTAATTAGCATTTCTTTGGCCACATCCACCATGTTTCTACATACTATTTTGGAACACATCCACATACTTAAAATAAATAAATGAATAGAAATGAATCAAATAAATAAATTAAACTCCCATAACAATGCTTCAAACATTTCTTTGAATTAGTATTGCGAGTACACGTCAAACAAGCTTGAGGCTATATAATATATTATGTTTGTTTAACATTGGGCACGATTGTTCTAGTCTAGTAAATAAATATTAAGAGAATAGAAAGGGATAGAGAGATGAGCCAGGCACACAGTGTTCTCCCTGCTGGGAAATTAGTGTCCATGTGCATAATTATGGGATTAACTAGATGAGGAGTGATTACTTTCTATTTTGTGTATGAGAGTCAAACAGCATTGTGTGCACTAGAAAACATCCCCTCCCGCATTGACCATCTGCAAACAGCCTCCATTTCAAATTCGATTACACCAGTAAACACGCTGGTTTATCTCCCAAGAGCAAATAGAGGATGTAACCGATGAGAATTCACAGAGGTCACACCTCAAGTCGACCTATATTGAAGAAGGTCAGGGATATCAATATGCTTCCTGTTTGAATAGTGTAGAATAGAATAGGTCCGTGTGTTTGACTAAAGCTAAACGGATTGTTTACACCACAAAAAATAAAAAATAAATAAATGAAAAACCTGCTATCATTTACTCGCCATCGTTTTAATGTAATTCCATTTGGCTTTCTTTCATCTGTAGAAAACAATAATATAATTTGTGAAGAAAAAAAATCTGCCCACTTTTATTTATACTATGTTGTATAATTTTTCTCTAAACATACCAGGACCATGTCTAATAATATAAATAACATTCAAGCTATATATTCAACTACTGTCTGTTACATTAGGTCATAAAACTGCATATTATTTTTATTACTTTACTTTATTTCTTTTATTATTACTATCACTTACTGTTTTTGTTGGGTGAAGCTTATGAGCAAATCTAACAGTATAGGTTAGGGGTGGGCGATATGGAAAAAATATCATATCACGATTTTTTCCGGGAAAATCACGATTCACGATTTTTATCACGATTCTTTTTTTAAGTTGATTTTTAAAGACTATTTTGCAAATTACAAAGGTACAACTAAACTAATGTCCCAATATTAAAATATACTATTCTGCAAAGGAAGAACAATCAACAAGACTTGCAATTACCATCAAAATGAACACTTAACAAATCTAACAAATCTTTATTAGAGAGATCCTCAGCAACACCTTCAACAATGTAAATGGCTTTTTTTAACAAAGTTAACAAAACTAGTAGTGTTTTGAACTTAATAATTGCATAATAATCATGATAACCATGAAACCATGATTATTCCTTAGACTACATGATTATACAACCAAAATCTATAATCGCTGCATCCCTAATTGTTACGCAGTTCAAAACAACATATGAATGTGTTCGTCGAAGAAGCCTTCTTGAGCAATGCACTTATTTTGTTGTGCTTTAAAAATACAACATTTGAATGTGTTTGTAAAGAAAGCCACATTGTACAATGCAGTGATGTTATGTAGTTTCAAAATACAACATATTCACATTTTAATGTTGAAAAGGCCAACGTGGGTGTCTTAAGGAGCAAAATACAGCATATGGACTCTTATATTGCTGTAGTGTCATCATCACTTATATTGAAAGTCATCTCTGGCCCCTCATTTGGGATGCTTTTCATGCCAACTACGGTCCGTGTTATTTCAGTGACAAATGTCGTGAGCGCAGTCTTACGGGGCGAGATCACATTTATGTACAGTAATACGAGCATGCGGGTCTCCGCTTGCGCGACTTTTTCCTCCGTTCGTGCACACAACTTCTTGCGCCCTCAAATAAACGCTGCCGAAGTGTGATTTAGTGCGTTTATGTAACGCGTATGTCTCCAACATTTATAAGATTTGCTATGAATATTTACGAATGTCTCCAATAAACCTACAGAGCGGCATTAAGGCGTCCCGAAGTAAAGTGAAGCAGCTTTAAACTCCAGCAAGAGAAAGTAATTGTATGCCGAAGCGTAGAGCTTTATCTGTAAAGTATATTTATGGAAACTGTTCATCTTAACTGGAAGCTGCGCCTGTATGCTGGCCTCACGCATCGCGCAGCCCTGACAGCATGTAACCTTAAAGGGTTAAACAAATGACGCACAGCACTATGGTTACACAAAAGTTGCCGCTGTTATAATTCACTTACCTTTTAATACGTTTTGGTGCGACTGTAACCCGCTATTGAAAAAAAAACAACGACAGACGAGTGAATGTTTTGAATGAGAAGCAGTAATAGCCGTGGCGGGATGAATTAAGGTGAGGCGCCCGTCATGGTAGAATGAATGTCGCGGAAGCACTGCACTATATGCTGTATGGCGATACAACGATTTTTCTGAAAAAGTGGATCGTGCAGTAATTATTATTGTCCACGATTAAATATTGTATTATCGCACAGCCCTAGTAAAGGTCCACCCACTATGAAAAATAATCCCACACATCTATATTTAACATTAATTTCAACATAAATGTGTTTTAGAGAATGACAGGTTTGACTCCCGTCAGTCTTAGCCAGTTGGCAACTAACAAGTTTGTGCATTTGAGTATGTTCACAAGTCAATTTTGTAATAGAAAATCTTTTGGGCAGCTAAAAGTTAAGTGTAAATCTCTAAAATATTCTTTTAAAAACTTTGCATGGATGTTTTAAATTCATGTCTCTGGTTCATACTGTAGTCTCATGCTATCAATTCTAGATTGACTAAATCTAAATGATTTTGCCCAATGTGGCAGATCTACATAAGAGGCAGAACATTATTTTCTACTACCTTTTCTGAACACAGATCTGGATCTGTGAACATCATCTACTATTTGACACTAAATGTTGTGCAGTACTGAAGCTTTAGGAGAATAGCATGAAAGGAATACAATCTCAAGCATGTCCAAAGTTTGTGTTTTACCACAGAGTGCTTCATAATCAAATGGCTCTTGACCACTGTGTGGTTTTGGATATGAGGATAACTAGGGTAGCCAGGACCCTAGCTACAGCTTTTTAATAACATTACGGTGAATGATTGAACTTTGTTTCTATATGTGTGTGGTAAAACGTGAAATAGTTTGTGGATAGTTTGTTTGATTGTTATTTAGTTTGTCTGTCGCCATTTAAGTCACTTTAGGTAACTCACATGAGGAGTTACTCTGACCTCTCCCAGTGTTTCTCTCACCCAGGTGCTTCAGCATGCTGGCACGTAGGTCGCCTGCCCTTGGTAACAGCTGTGAAATATACAGCTCATTTCCGCTGCGCTGTTGTTTTCTTTTTCTTTTTTTTTCGCTGAGCTTGTCCATGGCCTTCAGGGCAGGCAGCTTTTCACAGTGTGTTTATGCAGCCTGTCAGCACCTGAGATCCGCTGAGCTGGCTGCTTCAGGCCCTCACTGCACACAACACAGCAACGGTCAGTCTCAGCCTGTAGGACCAGAAGGTTACGAAGGTCATGCCAAAGTTCTCAGCGTGAGCTTCAGAAGTAAAATCGCTGTTTGTATAGACTACAGATCAAGGATGGAGACAGCAGGTTAGACGGAACTACACGTAATACCAGAACAAAACAGCCTAGCCACGAGTTGCCAGATCTGCATGGCTGGTGCACTTTACAGTGGCGTGAGTGAAAGATGCAACGTGTCACAGTGTGACACAGATGCACGCTGATGGAAGTGAGATTGACAAGCTTGCAGGCGCACAGGGACTTGAAATGGCAGATTGCTCCTTGTTGAGAAAGGTCTATTTTTGGGGCTATGCCAACACCCACTGTGCGGGTGACGAATGCAGCTGACTACATTTACACCTTATGGAATTCATTGATTCATTTTTTTTTTTTTTTTGTGAGCGTGCGTATACCATTTAGCAAACGGTTGTTTGCACAGCCGTCAAAGTCCATTCAAAGCAGTCAGCGTTCCATCCCCTGTTGCTCGGAAACAATGCTGTAAATACTTCTTCCGCTCAGCGGTCTTCAAAGGGCCCTGGACAGCACCAGGCTTTAAAAAACCCCTGTGCTAAGTGTGTTAGAAGAGATGCTCATCTCTGGTCCCATGTTGTCTGCTCCTGTGGTGAGCGGCTGCAGGCGATACCCTCCAGGCAATGCTTGCTTATTAGCATGCAGATTTAGGCCAGACTCTCCTGATAACACTTCTGAAGTTACTGAGTTGATTTTTTTTCAATTTTGCATCGCTTATTCCCCGCTTCCCAGCCCATAATGAAAATTTCCATCTTCACTATCACCAAGAGCACGCGCAAAAGAGCCACATCGCTAATAACTACCTTTCTCTAACTGACACGCTTGCTGACAGAGGTGTGCGATCACTTTTGTTCTTGCCTAGGAATGATTGCGAGACATCCCTCGAATTTGCAGTTGTTCTGTCATACAGTATATTTACTGTCATAAAAGTAATTGCAGCACAAGCACAGAAAATGCTATTTGCATGGGCAGCAAAATCTTTTCCAAAGGCAGTTTAAAAGATGAGCATTTTTTGAGTGTCAAAAATGCTAATTTTGACAGTTTTGTTCAGAAATACTTTTTTTTTTATATTTGTGATGGTTCTTCACCATCATGTGTCTTGTATTAGTCTAGATGCTGTGTCTAGCTAGACTTTCTTGTTCAACTAGCTTCAACACAAAGACAATGCTGGTCAGCGTGTCTGAAGTAAAAAAACAACAACCTAAACCAAGTATTATTGACCATTGGATGATTGGTCTTTTCTGTTAAAATATACCATGCAGTGTATATAACTAATGGCCAATATCTTTTGCATTTTTTATTTCTTTATCTGAAAGCAGTCATTTGCAATTAGTATGATCTGTGGAGGAAGCATATAGTGACTGAAGAAGCCATTTTATAGCATGGCTGATTTCTCTCTCAACTCCCTCTCGGGCTGACTAACAGCTTGTTCAGTCAAGGGTTATCAGCTGCAGATGGTTTCAGACAATAAACATGATCAAATACGGGGGCGGTTTTGCTGAGGCGCCCTGGCTGAAACATGGTTTTGACGCTCTTTGGTCTCTATACATCCTTTTTCAATTCAGTTTATTTATTCGTCTTTCCACCTATCTTCTTTATCGACGCGTTTTTATCTCTTCTTCTATCTTCTGGATTATCATTGTATAATTTGTTCTATTCGTTACGTGACATCAAAAGCCTCTACACATAAAAAGCATCAGAACTGAAAGAATGAACTTTGAATCTGAAATGTTTCAGTCTATTACATGCTTCTCCGCTCAAGGTATCTTCTAAAGCAAAGACCTTTTAGTTCAGATCACTGCGATTCAATGTTCCATTGTAGTGAAGGACCTTTGGAATCCTTCATAGATTTTGTTTTCATAATTCATCATCTTTGCAAATAATGTATTTATCATACAAATATATACTGTAGCGTCTTTAATAACTACACATTTTTAGTAATAGGTACTTTATTTATTTCAAATGACACTGAATTTCAAATCTTTTGTTTTAGAAGAAAAACAGCTTTCATCTTTCAGCTGGTTCTTACACAACACTATCATTTTAGGAGAACTAGAATGTATTGTATAAAAGACATTATGGGCCATCATTATTATGCTTCTTTGGTTTGTTATTGTCATTGTCTTGTTCCTGCAGTCATTACAAGTCAGTTTATTTTTCTTTAAGATATCAACTGAACTTCTCAAAGCAAGACTGGCATAACTATGAATAATGGCACTAATTATAAAACCTTAAAGACCATTGACACTACTACATATTAGCCTATATTTAAATTGAAATTAGCAGTTATTCAGTGAGTCTGAAAACCAAAGCCTGTTGTTTTTATCCACTTATTTCTCAGACCCATTGTACACATTTTCCATTATAAGTAGTGTTTACCCCAATCAATCAGCCTAGAGAATGGCTTGACTAATTGTGTTTGGACTTTGGCTTGATTTTCTCAAAGGCTGCAGTTCTCCAAACCTCAATGGCCTCTCAACTGATTAAGCCATTTTGGCTCTACTGAGAGAGTTTGCAGATTTTGTACAAAAACACATCACCAAGTTAGTGTTAATCATGGTATTCAGTATGCATGAATTCATGCATTTCAGTCAAAAACATGCTTTGTTAGCTCACCAAAGCAGGGAAGCCAATCCATCACTGTCTTAGTATTGTGTTTAGATTGTTTTTGTTTACATTTTTGAAACCAGTTTCTGATTATCCAGCTTGTTGAGTTGTCCATGGACTGACATTTGAATGCTTAAACACTGGTTGCAGATACATTGTAAAGGAAAAGAGTAGTCTTGTATTGTCCTATTTGGCTAATGATCATACAGAAGCAAGGGTCTACTTCAACTATGATGCATTCTGATTGAAAGGCACTCAGGAATGAGGAAACCTCTGATGAGGTCAATTGCAAACCTTTTCATGCAGCAATTTCCTCAACACAAGGTTGATATGTGCACCCCTTCAAGCTCCTCGACTGACTTCCACTCCACCTCCTCCATCTTCATTTTTCTCTTTGTTTCATTTCGACCTACCCGCAGGATTTCTTTCAAATAGTATTGAAACTCATTCACCCTGCCTAAGCAAGACTGATGTGGAGCCTTTACAGTCTTCGGCCAGATTTCCCAGTCCTTTCTCCAGGAGTCTATTTGTTTACCTGGCTTGCGTTGCCTCATATATAGCCTCATATAAATTCTCTTCGGAATGTCTGTTGTGAAAATGATGGCCGTCCTCAGTCAGTCAGCTCCAAGCATGCGTGATAAGGATTTTAAATTCACATCACTGTAGTCTTGAGATCTTATTCCCAGTTTCATTAAATGAACAGGAAAATAAAATGCAGTGCCCCAAAGGGGCCAACATTTCAGATATGAAAAGTCAGAGAATTGCTGTTCACCTTTGCCTACCAACGACAGAAAAGCATATTTTATGATACCTTGTCCATATGAGGTGTATCTGAAAAATCTTCTGCTTCAAAAGCCTCAGGCTAACCCTTCAACCAAGGGATTAATAACATTGTTAAATGTTGATATCTTACTAAAAACATGGAATTTTGTTGCTTTCTAATGACTTTGTGTCTGATCATACAGGAATTATGGATTTAAAAGAGATGCTTCTTAGCCTTTCTAAAAGCAAGTATAATGAAACATTGATGAGGTCACAGGCCAAATTACTCCAGCACATAATAAAAGTAACGAATGGCTCAGTAATTTGTCACGCATCCTGCAAATCATAAGAGAGAAAATGGTGGCTCCACAGCAGAGCAAGTCATGATACAGATGCAGTGTCAGTTATGATGTTCTGAAAAGCCATCAGAGGAATCTTTTGGGATAAAGAGACATAGGCTGTGGCATAAGCCCATATATCTATCATCCCCCTGTCTCATTCACCCAGCTCAAACAGAGTTTCCTAATGGAGCAATTTCAGCTGTGCCTCTGGCAAACCTTCTCTTTCGTTCTCATAACCCTCTCCTCTCTCCCTTTCGTACTCTATCCCTGGACAGGGCAGGAAGGGGCAGCAAAACTAGCAATATATGTGCCTTACCAGCATGCAAAAGATATCTTATGCCAGTGACTAGCAGTGGATTTTTCAGCAGGGTAAACAGGGTAAACACGTTACATTAATTCAGCCATGGCGATGCTAGAACTTTTCTTGCCCTGAATTTAGTAATATTATTTATGTAGTATTAATTAAAAATGAATTGCATGCTTGATAATTTAGTTTTGTACACAAAAACTGTAAGGTTAACACCTGAATGAAATATCTAGCAAAAAAAAACTTTAAGATCAACACTGCATATTTTTGGTTTATGGGGGCTGCAACTATTTTCGATTATGTCACATGTTGCACCCCTCCTGGTTCTCTACTTGTTACTGTTAATACTGCAGTACATCTGGGAATACAAAATACTGATACAACTCCACATTGTGTTGTTTTTGGTAATCATTTTCAGATGAACAGTGATACAGTAAGAGTAAAGAATGAGAACTTTAAGAACTGATGACTTTAAGTCTTAAGTGTACACTTTATCCAAATGTGGTACCATCAGTATTTCTCCACTAAGAATCTACTCTAAATGCTCTTGAATATTGAGTGAAATCCACACAGAAAAATGACAGAATGTGAACATGGCAATGCTTGTCCTTCACTGAAGTAGAAAGTTCAAGCTTATTCATGCAGAGACATGGCAATTGGTCAGTTTCACTGCCCTCGGTAAGTTTACAGTTTCCTTCAATAAGGATTGATGCACCAACGAAGATGGATGTTGACAAGCATCTGCATGTTCATTGTACCATTTTTTTCCTCTTTCTTTTCTGAATTGACGGTAGTGTAGACGTACATCCATTTGAAAAATACTACAGAAAACCACATAATATTTGTACTTGGGGAAAAAAACACACAAAAGCTCACCGAGTGCATTCATTTGAAATCACACATTGCATCACACTAATAGTGCCCCCATAGTCCAAAATTACTATTTAAACGATGTAAATCTTCCATTGCTTTTCTGCTCCATATTGTTGTTAAATATATTTGTTATATTAAGGTGTACATGTCTTAATACCCAGGGTTCATTTTAATACAAATCACATGTAGTTTTGACTTCAAAATCTGTTCACTGAAAATTTGTACATTGACGCTTAAGATGCTTTAGGTTGATTCAGTTTGTCTTATTCAGGCTCTAAATATTGACCCATACAGTAAAGCCTGTTTGTTCAGTTGCCCACAATGCTATTTTCTTGACTACAGGCAGTCTGTCTTAGTTCCACAAACAAAAGAACATTAATCTGAACTGAACATTACAGGTTAGCATGTCTCATTGGACTCTACTTAGATCACAAGAAAGAGCAAAACCTCAGTGTTCTGGCAAAAACTCTAATAGGCACTTCTGGAAATGGCTTACTTTGAACAGACTTAAAGTACATTAACGTTTTCAATGGCTAGTTTGATACCAGACTTGGACACAATGCTGGTGTTTACCCAAATAGATGTGTCCAAAGGTAAAATTAGGTCAGAGCGAGTGTGTAGGACATAATGACATAATGGCTGAGCAAATATTTTCTTCGTGCCACAGCTCAAAGACTTTAGGATTCAGCGGTATCTTTTCTCTACAGCAAACACGCTCTAACGGAGGTCAGATCATACTCATTTTAGCTCACTATGTCTATCTTCCGCTATCTCTGTCTTATTCAGTTACTCCCATTTCCAAAATGCCACTCAGCCATGCTTAATTAATTAACAGGCTCGTTTAAATATCTCACATACAGACGTTTAGAGAAATCAGTGCAGAAGAGAGGCTGTGCCGACGGTGCTTATAAAGGGACGGCTAAGCCTGTCGTCTTACAATTCAGTTGTTGGGAATTAGCAGATGGCTTTATTTGACGGACCAGCCATCTGAAACGTTTAACACTTGTTTTGCTCGCTGACAACGCTGCTGTGGGGAACTGTTTGGAGTCTTCACACCTGAGTGTGGTGCTGGATTTAACTATTTTGCACTTTTAAAGGTAACACTGTGTTTGTCCACATGATCCTATTGCAGCAAGTGTCAGACTTGTGCAAGTCATTTCTCTGGACTGACTCTAGGTGGCGCTCTCACTTGCACATTCACTCTTCATTTGTAGCTCTCCTTCACTGGCCCCAGTCATTGAGCTGTTAAAAGATCTGTGGATCGATAGGAATTACATTTCTCCTGCCAATTTTGGCATTGTAATTGGAGACGAGCCAGACGAGGTTATTTTTGTGGAGTCGATTGACAGGACCTTTTAGACGCTGAAGCATCAAGACACCCTCTGCTTTTGACAATCCAGTTGCTACTGTTACCAGTACCATCTCAACAAATCTATCCAGAAAGAGAGCGAGATAAAAGATTGGGTTTTTTTAGACAAACAAAAATCCTTTACAAAACTGCTTCAGCATGATCAATATCCACGGCATTAATCAAATGGTGTCTTAAATAGCTTTTAAAAAAAGTGGGCAGATATGAGCACACACAAACTGTTTACGTGCAAACTGCCTTTCAGTATGCTGTTGGTACATCTTTGGAAAAAAATATATATATATATATTTAAAAAAATATATATATGTAAAGTGAAATTATAGCAAGATGTCATGAGAATGTCATTTACTTTGTTTATTCATATATTTGTTTTTTTTAAGATATCTAGAAGTGCAATAGTTGTGTTATGGTAGTTAAAAACTCTAATAGTTTTCTCTGTATGGAAATTAATTTGGAACAAAAACATTTAAACCTTTAAAAACAGTCCTGTTAGGCTTTTGTTTGGTGTGTGTGTGTGTGTGTGTGATAATGGGAGTTCATTTTATCCTACTGGATTGTGGAAATCAAGTTCATTATTAAGCTAAAGCTTACTTATTATCATGGTAGTATGAAGCAGAGTAAAGCTAAAAGCCATTGAAATGGAAAAAAAAATGGCAAAAAAAAACAAAAAACAGCAGAACTTTTATTATGCCTCAGGCCACCGCTTACGGTTCTTCTGCTCGTGATCATGTGGGATGAAGCAGCACTTTTTTATTTTACTAAATACTTAGTTGTTATATTGCTACTCTGTTCAGTCTAATAAAACATACAACACATTGTGTGATGTCATTAGCACACAAGACATCACTAATGAAAATTGCTTATATTTCTGGATTTGATCATTCTTTGAAACATTTGGCATAATGTTAGTACATAACTCTGCAATATTTGCAAAAGCACTTTTCTAGTGGTTTCTGGATATTTAAGTGAAGAACTCTTACAGAGTGTGCCAGTAATCCGTCCATAGTTCAATTTATTTTTAAAAGTACTTGTTATTTGGTTGATTTTCAACAGGTAATTTACAATACTGCCAATTTTTCCAATCCGAGTGTAAAAGTGCACAAAGCACAGCAACAAAGATCTTTAGGTTCTCCTACTCCCATGAAGGACCATAAGTGACATAACAGATAAGTTCTCCAAAACTCAAAGGAAGCGATCATATTTGTGAATTTTTAAACTGGTAAAACTTTATTGTTTCTGTACATGTCACTCATTACATGAGTAGTTTTAAATAGATCTGTTGATTGTCATTCACAATGGATTCACAGTTAAAGCCGCTAGGTGCCCTTTGTATACTTTTTTGCTTCAAAACAAAGTTTGCATTGTTGTGGTTCACCCTCTGCATAAATTTAGGTCTATTATTATAAATACTTCCAAATAAACAATACAGTCCACTGTAATTGATGCCGCCGCCTGTCAAAATTGTTTGCAGTGAGCAATCTAAATCTCTGTAATAAAAATAAAAGTATATTTATATTGAGTCTCTCTCTGGCGGGTTTGTTAGTGTCAGCCGTGGCTTCGCCTGCACATTTGTAAATGATTGTAATGATTCTTGACTTGAGCAATGAAAACAGTCCTCACTTGATGAGCTTGACAGCTCTCTCCTTCTCTCTCTCTCTCTCTCTCTCTCTCTCTCTCTCTCTCTCTCTCTCTCTCTCTCTTTCTCTCTCTCTCTCTCTTCAATCTACTTATAATCGTAATACTAATTACACTAATACTAATTGATGAGTAAAACGTCAGTGCAGGACAGATTTGTCTGCCTCAAGACCTCAAGACCAATCTTTTGTTTTGGCATCTTACGCCTCTTAAGTTTACAATCAGCCTCCAGAATCTGTACTTAGAATTAGCATTTAAATTTCCCTAATCTTTGTATTTTTTAAGTCTATTAAAATAAAATAAAAATGATTTAAGAATCATAAGTAGTCACCCTAAGTGGAATTGACTTTTATATTCTCTGTTTATTTTTGTTTATTTATTTGAGTAAAAAAAAGAGATTCTGACAGATTCTGAAGAGGTGTGAAAACTTAAACACACCTGGCTTCAATAATGTTTATTTCATCTTTCCCCCCCACTCTTCACTAGCACAGTTTGTCCTTCGCAGAATGAGAGCGAGCGTTTGAAGGAAAGAGAGATGTTACAGCTTGTTGAGACATGCAGGGAGTGAGAAGTGGAAACATCAGTCAGACTGTCCTGTGACTGTCAATTCACATCAGAGAGGAGAATGCTGAACACTAGAACCACTGCACTGTAGATTACCTGTCAGAATCCAACCATCACACACACATACACACCATCACAAGAACCCTTTCCGTCACACTTCTCCTTCTTTCATCCTCACCTCTCTCTATCTTCGTCTATCACATCCTCCTTCTGCGAGGCTGTGAAGAAACATGCCAGAATTGACTTTATTGCCAAGAAGAAAGCCACACTAATGGGCTCATTCCTACAGAACAGACCAACTTAAGCTGGTTAGCACTCACACTTGATATAGCTCAATAGTTCAAAACCTTTTGGTGTAAGTCTTGTTGGTGAAGTTCTTTTGAGAAGCCTCTTTTCAACTGCTCCATTCATTTATTAGCCCTCCTATGAAATGTTCATTCATTTTCAAATAATTCCCAAGTGATGTTTAACAGACCAAGGACATTTCCACAGTATTTCTAATATTAATACTTCTTTCTTCTGGAGAAAGACTTTTTTCTTTTTCTTTTTTATAAAAAGTGGTTAAGAAATTAAGCAGTTTAACTTTTTTCTCACTGTTGTTCAATGACTAACCTAATTAACCTAACTTGACTAGTTAACCTAATTAACCTAGGCCTTTAAATGGCACTTCAAGCTGAATACTAGTATATTGCAAAGTCATTCATTCATTCATTTTCCTTCGGCTTAGACCCTATTTATCAGGGGCCACCACTGCGGAACGAACCACCACCTATTCCAGCATGTGTTTATGCAGCGGATGCCCTTTCAGCTGTAACTCAGAGAAAACCCACACAAACACAGGGAGAACATGCAAACTCCACAAAGAAATGCCAACTGGTCCAGCCGGGACTCACCACTGAGCCACCGCCCATATTGCAAGTTAAGTAGTAAAATACTATGTACTGTCATCGTGGCAAAGAAAAAAAGAGAGTAGTTACTAGAATTCAGTTATTAAACTATTAGATGTACTTATGTGTTAGTAGGCTGATAATCTAGCATTCAGCTGTAGTGGATACAAATAAAGAAAGTTGTGGGAAATTATGGCATTTCAGAGGTTTTAACACAGTTCAGTTTGTAGTAATGTATGATTTATTTTCAAGATGGGAGTATGGAAATAAGGTGCTGTGATTACAGAAATAATATCAGAAATATGATTTCAGGATAGGGCTGCACGATACTGGAAGTACTGGATATAAAATGTATAAAAATATAAATATATAAAATACAAAAATCTGCGATAAATCTGTGATAAATATTGTGATATGGATACAGTTTCACAAGATTTCTTTTTAATAGCGCTATTTGATGGTTTTCTGGTGAGTCTGACAGTATTCAGGTAGGGCAATTGAATAATCACAATGCAAACTAATATTTTCTCACTTTGTTTTGTCTCGTTTCTAGCCCAAATATCAAAAAATAGTTCGATCAAGTAAATATATTGTTTTGTTTTCATCATCAGAAGAAATAAGTCGAAATTATGAGTTTGTCCTTAAAACAAGCTACATTATCTGCCAGTGGGGTTAGTGAGATAATGTTGTTTTTGCTTTGCATAATTATTTTATTATTTATTATTCCATATAAATACAGTGATTGAATACAATTCTGCAGCTCCTGCTCAACTATAATTCAGACGCAGAATGCGATGTTGATGCTAAAACCATATATTGTGCAGCCCTATTTCAGGAAGTACTGTAAATAGTGTTGATTATTTGCTCTTTATATGTCATCAGATGATTTAAAATACATTACTAAAACAACTTCCTCCAAAAAATCCATTCTTTCCTTTTTTAAGTAGATGTACATGACTAAAAAAACTGCACATTGAGTCCAAGCAAGTTGACAAAAAAAAAATAATAATAATAATTTTAAAAATCAAATACAGTATTGAGGTTTTCAACCTGAATCCTCACCTACGGGCTGTAAATTTAATAGTGAATGAAAAGGTGCAGGGGAGCGGGCTGGATTGAACCTTTCTGCTATTCTTCTAAATTAATCAAGAGGAAAACCTGAGGAGGTTTGGATTAGGCCAAAGCCCTTTGAGATTAGAAGAGACTCTCAGACTGCCTCTGGAAGTATGTAAATCACAAAACCAGTGACTACGGAGTGTTGCCAGCAGCGGTGGATTCATCTTTTTCATAGAGCCACTCTGTAGGATAAAATACTAAAATGTAGAATGTTACGCAATGCTGAAAAAATATTCAAATTTACACTCTCAGGACAAACAGCTCTTGCCAGTGCATACTGACTGCTTGTGTGTGTGCGTGTGTGTGAGTGTGAAGTGCCAGCTGCAAAATACCCTCTTTATCTACACAAAATGAAAGACTCGCCAACGTGGGAGTCGTGGAGAGACCAGAATGAGATGTTAAGAGCTGCGTCTGTGCTCGCTGCAAATTAATGGATAAATGTCATAATGCAAATCTTAGGGGAACCGTGAGTCTGTGTCGCGCCCACAAGCAGTGATGTCACTTCTGAGCTTTTATGTCATCTAAGAGTTTTGGGCCTGCTGCATTGTTGTCAGATTTGACCATTTAAAGTGGTTTCTTTCTAGAGTCAGTATAGATGGACCAGTGACACGGGAGGGTCAGGTGTCCTGCTCACTGAGAGTTTAGCGATCCCATTCTTTCTTTTTCAATTAGAGAGGTGTACAGGGCTCTTACAGGCACTGTAAATCACAGGTGAGAAGGGCAGAAAGAAGGAGAGAAAGAGAGCGGTCGGGCCCTTGATCCAAAAGCAATCTGCTAGCACATACTGCATCACATCTGACACCTACCTATAAAGAATAAAAAGAGAAGTAATGGGGTATACCAATCAATTCTTTTCTCTCTCTCTCTCTCTCTTGCACATACTCACAAACAGAACGGAAACGCAGGCCACAGGTGTAATCATACTGTTGCTCTTGTTTAATCACCTCTCTGTCCTTGGATGATGTTAGGAGCTCTTTAGCACTTGCCCAAACACCCATTAAAGCTTTTATACTGGCCAGCTTTTTTAACAGGTGTGTAAGACAGGGTTGACAGCAGCTTAGAATTGAATCGAGATTCTGAATTGAGTTCTGTTTGAGGTCGCAAACAGTTAGGAAATGAAGCTTGAAATTGACTTTAATAGAGTAGATCAAATATAATAGATTTCGGGTAACAAATTGTTTGCTTTACTTTTACATCTGCATTTTCATTTAGTCATTTAGCTCTGAGCATTAAGTGCTGTACTTGGGTGGTTTGTTAAGCACACTTTGTAAATGTTGAGTGATTGTAAGAAAGTGTCTGGTGCAAATATGCAAAACTACTGCGAGTGTCAGTTGAAAGGTCAGAAAGATGAAAGCTTTTCTACATGTGATTTGTCAAACCCATTCACTTTTGTGTACACATGGAATTGCATAATGTTTTGAGGTTGTCGTGTGGTGAGGGGTCCTAGTTTTATTCATATCTTCACGTGTTTTTTTTTTTGAGGGTCAAAAATATATAAAAATATTACAACTATCCATTGTTGTTCAGCATACACTACTGGTCAAAAGTTTGGGGTCAATTTTGTTTTCCATGTTTTTTTTAAAGAAAATTCTGTTCATCAAAGTGGCGTTTATTAAATGTAAAAAATATATAGAATTGTTAAATATTTATAAAAGAATTTAATAACTGCTTTCCCATTGTATGTAGTTTCAAAAGAAATTATTACTCCAGTCATTATTGCTTTTTTGCTATTAATATTAATAATAATAATAATAATAATAATACTTAATAATAATAGTAATATTAGAGGGATTTCTGAAGGATGATGTGACTCTGAAGACTGGAGAAATTAAGCTAAAATATTAATCTTTAAAATCACTGAAATAAATGATTAAATTAAATTAGAAACTACTTTTGAACAGTTTTTACTGTATTTTTGATTAAATAAATGCAGCCTTGGTGAGCAGGAGAAGCTTATTTTAAAACTTAAAAAAATTCTACTGACCCCAAACTCTTGACCGGAAGTGGATAAATTACTATTAAACATGTAACAAATTTATTCTGAACTTTTTTTATTTATAAAATATAGAAACAAATATGTTATACTAGACAAATGGGTAAAAAAGTGGGTATTTTAATTTACTGTCAAATGGTCATTGTACTAAATATACTTGATTATTTGTTTGTTTGTTTAGGGCTACATAAACTGAATGGACATTTTTAAATAATGATAAAAAACTGAAAAAAGAAAAGGAATAATTTCTTTTTGTTCAGAAAAAGGAATCATCGTCAGTCTTTTTGGACATATTGTTTTCAAACAATAATGATTTTCAATTAACATACATTATGAGCTATTTCTGGAAATATTAGATTTGATAATTAGTTCTTGTGTTTTAAAAGGGGTCAATTATTCCTAAATGAAAACAGTTTTCATTCAAAGTATAAAGTTTATAGAAAAAAAGATCCTTAGGCAGAAATTATTTTTCACTGTTTAGTAATTTGTAACTAATTAATTGCAGGAAACTGCGGAGCAGAAGGAGAACAAAAATAGACTGAATATCAGTGTTTCACTTCTTTAAAGTCTCTGTAATAAATAATGTGAAGCCATATCCCATTTCCTGCGAAGCACTGCACTCTTTTTTTTTATTATGAATTTGAATCTATTATGAAAATGTTGTTTTTACTATTAAATGCTCTGTTCTAGTTGTTGCTATATGTTGAATCTAGTATGGATTCATATGTATCTGTTGCTACAGTATAGTCATAACACTTATGTAAGCCTCTTCTCGGAAATACCACACAAGCTGAGTGGTATCCCATCATGCTCTGCTTCACCTTGTCACTTCTGATCTTTGTGAGTGAGCTTTTTTCCCTCTAGCCCCAAGGGTCCTGCCCTCTCCTGTCCCTTTTTCCCCTTCACTGTCTGCTGTCGTTTTTTCCCTCGCTCTGTCTCGTTCTCTGTCCTCCTTCCTGCTCTTTGAACGATATCCTTTTTTAACCCACATAGTCTGGGTCTCTTCACCTCAGTGCCATAAAATGGCAGCAGACATAGTACAAAATGGAGAATTCTGAGTTTCATGTGGTGGAGACAGAAAAGAGTTAAGATTTGCAGTATATGGAGAGGTTTTTCTTGAGAAAAATAATTATTCAATACCAAGAAGAGTTGTTTTGTAAAAAAAACAACATTTAGGTCAATAGGACTGTTGATGAAAACTAAAACTAAATTTAGCTGTTGGTGAAACACTCTGTTACACAAAAAAAAATATATATATGTTAAAAACAGGTCCTGTCAGGTTTTGTCCTGTTTTCACAAAAATCCTCCACCAAAAAAAGTAAGTTAGGTTATTAAACTATATAATTAGCATATAAGTATATAATTATAAGATATAAAAAATGCTAGAGATAAAACCTTTCCTCAAGAACCTTACTGTTATTTGAAAAAAAATCAAGTTTAACAATTTCTTATTACAGTTGCGTACAAAACATACAAATATATATATATATATATATATAACCATTTCATAGATTTACAGTAAAACTTAACTTAAACTCAGTAATGAATGGCTTTTGTTTATTTTGCAGCAGGGTACCGTAATATATCTGGAAACAGCAGTGTTGTGTTCCAACATTAGATCTGCTTCATTATTGTCTTATCCATGGCTTCTTGAACGATGAATGGGTTGAATTATACTGTTTTGGGTTTTTTTTGTACATCCATGTTGTATTTAGTTAAACAGCGCAACATTTCTCTGAGGTTCCCTCTGCTTGCTGCCGTGTTGTTTGTGTGTTCCTATGGCAAATGTGAGGGTAACTACAGGAGCCCAGAGGAAAGCGTCACGTGTTAGGGTGAAAGCTGATTTTCATTTAAACAAATGGATGTAAACTACACACTTGAATTAATTGATAAAATCAATTCAACACCCAGCCCTAGGTTTTGTATTTTGTGATTCACAGTTTTTTTTTTTCCCCTCTCATTTATAAACTGCTATGAATTGCATTATGGGACGATGTTCACTGCTTTGTTGACATTTGATGTTTAAAATTCAATTGTGCAGTTTAACAAGGTGACTTCTGTTGCCATTTTAGTAGTTTGAAACAATATATTGTGTAAGAAATAATGTATAGAAATAACAGAGAATTAAGCCTGTAAAATATATAATAGAAGGGTGCTGGCAGTTTCTTACAAGGGTTCTGTACTGTAACAGGAAACCACACAATATATCATTTCAAACTATTACAATTGTCAATAAATGTCACTTTTTAATGTAAAAACTTTTAACATCATAAGTTGTTGGAGGAAAGATCAAGCTCCTATAATGTGATTTAAAAGCAAAGACAAATGGTTGCAAACATGAATCACAAAATAAAGAGAACTGTTCATTTATAGATATTATTACAGTGCACATTTAAAGGCGTGGTCAGTCATGTATTTTCAAAGATATGATTGTGTTTATGCACACTAGTTACATTTTATTTCCTATAGTTTTCTCTAACATTGCTCTGTTGATGTCTTGTTGAATTTGCAGTATGGAATCAGTCATATATTGGATTTTAAAAAGAGACTGTCTCTTTATGCCATAAGTGTGTGTGTGTGTGTGTGTGTGTGTGTGTGTGTGTGTGTGTGTGTGTGGGTGTACATGAGAAAGGCGCAGGGCTTCTACAAGCCCAATTACGCTAAAACAAGAAATTAAAAAAAAAACATGATGAAATAAACAACAGACATCCTGGCCTGGAGCCATTGCCTACACTGGATGACTAATAGCTTTTAATGACGGAGTGTTTGACTGGTGTCATGTTAATGAAGAAATGATTGGTGTTTTTTGGTCA
This sequence comes from Danio albolineatus, assembly GCA_903798035.1. NCBI lineage: Eukaryota > Metazoa > Chordata > Actinopteri > Cypriniformes > Danionidae > Danio > Danio albolineatus. The sequence continues at coordinate 2,731,250 of CAIGQQ010031848.1, forward strand.
CAAATAAGTCAGGGTGTTAAAAACACAGTTGGCCCAAACTTGAGGCTCTACCACAGGGATAAAAGTTGTATGACATGGCGATAGCTGGTTTCCCACTCCACGGAATACACTAATGCATGCCCCAAAAAAGCCTGTCTGAATAAACCCCATCTCTTCTGTATTTCAAAATGACCAGATTTTCCCCCAGCAGATCTGCCCCGCCTCAGTCAAACGTCCATTATTTACACTTGTACAGGGTTTAAACGAGAGCAGCTGTGAGCCGATGAGCGAGCGATGCCCTGAGGCTTCCTCCCACACACACCGGGTTTCTGCCCGAGCTCATGTGATTCTGCATCCACTGTCTCAAATGCTTCTTCTAGGGTGGTTTATAAGCAACAATAGGGAATTTAGGAGTTTTTCATCATCCTCCACGGTAGCGAGAGGTAATTGAAAAGGAGGGGATTTTGTGCATGGGCTATATAGAGAGGCAGTGGCCCTGCAGCAAAGCGAGGTTAATAACTTTTCCACTTTCATTACCCTAGAGATGGACTGCAGGGGACTTAAGCACAGCCTCTGGACACCGGAGGACTCTACTTCTCTTATCTTACTTTCAATTCTCTGTCTTAACTCACTTGTTCACATAGAAATGCTGACACACATAGTGCCATATGAGCAGTCAGCTTTGTATTTTATTTTATTTTTGTTTGTGTGGTTTGTTTGATTGTACAAAACAAATATATAGATGGTGTGTGATATTTCTATAGTATATCAGTTTTAGCCATGATTGATGTTCTATTTTCCATAGTAGGGTTAATGTTTCCTAGAGGTTAATTACTAAAATCCCCCTATTGGCCAGTTTTGCTTTGACTGTACTGTAAATGCATTGAGATTGTACGTTTTGCCCTTGACATTTTAGTTTGTTCCATATGGCCTAATTATTCCAATGACCTCTAGTTCACGGAAACATACATTGACTTTAAAATAGAAACAAGTCCTTCATAGTATTCATTTACAAGCGTAATTAAAAGAACGCACACACTGAAAATTGCTTAAACTAAAGTAGATAACTTCTCATGCTAATTTTCTACAGTTCAAACCGCAGCATGTACCGAAATTAGTATTCACTTTGCATATCCATATATTTCCTGTACTGTTCCTTTATAGATAGCGCTTGTTTTGATCATAAAATGAAATGGCATTTACTTTAGAAGCTTTAATTACTACTTGTCTGATAAGCGTCATTCAGTTCAATAAAGTGCTGTTAATTGTTTGACGCAGCACCAGTAAACTATTTATTTGCTTTCATACAGCCTTTAATTGTGTTCAGTTCTCTTTTTTCATTTTAATATAATTGCATTGTTAGTTCTCCCTTCGGTTCAAAAGATTTCTCTTAGAATGATTATTCCTTTCTACCCAGAGGAAAGCAATTTGGACGTCGTGCTCAAAACGGTAGCGTTAGGAATTCTAGCATCAAAACAAGATTCAAACCTACCTGTGTAGTCCAGTTCTACTGTGTTTAATTTTAATGTCACGTTTATTTATTTATTTCATGTTATTTATTGTAGACTAGTATTTTTTCTAGGGAACATGGCCAAGAAAAGGGAAAAGCGTGACTATAATTTGAATTTGATTGAAAGAAAATATAATGAAGAATAAAGTAAGCTAAATGTATTTACAAGGAGTCATTCAATAATCCAATACTAGTCACCAATAGCTACGAAAGCATAATTATTGTTGCTGCCGAGAGGTCAAACTATAGTTATACGTATTCACACCTTTTCATGGCCTGTAGCATCCAATCTCTGCCAGTTTATGTGTTAGCTGTGTTTTTTTTTCATCTCACCTCCTCTTTCTTTCTCTTTCTCATCTCATTGATTTATTCTATTGATCCAGACCATAGCATTCACCCAGACAATTTTTTTCTTGATTTTTTTTTTTTCTTCTTTAAAGACTCAACCAAATGTGTCCTTTTTCCTTTGTTCTTTTCTATTTCCTCCTGCTTCTGACCTGATATTTGACAAAACGATTACAAACCATTAGCCCCTTCCTGCTCTAGCTTTTTCCAGAGTCATTACAGCTGAGATATGCACCTCACCGCTTGCTCAAATAACAATTTGGTTTGAACTTTTCCTTTGTAGTCAACTCACTTTGTTCGGTCAACTATCTACAACGTCATGCATTATTCATGCAAACACAACATTAGAAAGAGACCAGGTTATGCATGTTAAGTTGCGCATTTTTGCATATTCAGAAATGCAGGAGATGTGCTTGTCTGTTGAATTGTTGAAGGGTTTTGCTGCTGTAATGTCTCTCAAAGAACCACAAAATTGATTAAATAAGTTCTAGTTTAGTTCAGATCAAATTATATACAGGATAGTTTTTACAATGCATTTTTAACTGAGATCAGCTAGAAAGAGCTGTGCAGGTAAATGTCTTTCTTATATTTTTTCTGTGGTGTGGTACTCTCTGAAAAGTATCTTATATAGAGAGTCATCAAACTATCAAATAGAGATCAGTGTTGTCATCATTCACACATATACAGTATACGGAAGAGAAAGCATTCACTCTTCCATTTGCATTTTTTTCACATTTTGATTCTTTGCACCTCCAAATTTCAACACATTGTTTTTTTCTCCCCTCAATCACACAACTAATTGAACACATCTATAAATAAAACAATGTGTGTTCAAGAACATTTATTTTCTTGCAATTAGCTATTCATTTTTCTCAACACCCTCATTTAGATGGCATTTTCACCTGTTCTCCAATGCAAATTTGCTCTGCCAAATTAGACAGACTGACGCTGTATAACAGTTTGAGATATTTTTCCACCTTGCTTCATGCTAACGATTCTGCTCAAATGTCTTTGGGTTAGTTTTTAATTTGTGACAAGTTAATATAAAAAGAAATATATATTAAAATAACTGCGGTGTACTGTATTACAACAGTTTTTTATACTTTGCTTTATGGAGGTAATTCGGAGGCTGCTATTATGGAATGGTGAATTAGTAGTTCCATTTATAAGATTGTATTAGGTTTAACTATAAATACAGCATTTTACATTTGTACAGTCCTCGGCATATATAAGTTCACCCCTCACAAATCCATCTTTTAAATTCTTATTACAATACAATATTATATTGTGTATATACATTAGTCTAGTCAGTACTAAAGCCAAATCTGGAGCTTATCTAACAAAATAACTTAAGATAGCGCTCTAAAAACTAGTCCACCTAAATGTATATGTTATACAAAAATATTAAATTCAAATTTTAAAATGGAAAAATGAAGAGAAGGAAAAATATTTAGTTGAAATTTTGTAGGTTGTAATTTATTGTATTTATTATAATTTTTTTTTTTTGCAATATTTTGCTTGAATTTAATTGCGCTATCTTTGAATTTCTAAAGATGTTTGGTAACTAAAATATTATTTTAATAAATACATCTGTTTAATAAAGCTGTTTTGTTTAAATGCACCAAAACACATTGCCTATATTCACTGAGAAATGGATAAAACTATTTATTTTCAAAATGGGGTGTAGTCAATTATGCTGAGCACTGTATATCATAAATGATATATAACTATATAAAGCTTTATAACTTTTGCATTACAGTACATCAAAACAATATGTAATCAACTAGAGGGATACATTGTAATGTTATTCAAACGTATACTAATAACTGCCTTCCAGAACGTTTCACACAGAGACTGGTGCATCTGTAAGTATTTCACAGAAATGACTCAAACACATAATAGAACTTGTGAAGATGCATTACGCACATGTTGATTTGTCATTGAGATTCAGTGCATCAGTGAATATGAAATGTCTTCACTCTAACAGCTCTACACTACCATTCCTTGATTGCATTATGCAAGCGTTTTTCTTTTTTTTAAAATATGCAATAAACATGTCGCATGGCTGTTTCGCTGATGACAAATGGAAGTCAACTCCAGTTAACTGAACATAATTGATGATTACATGCTTGATTAGATCCTGCATTTAAACCAGAACATATATACCACCAAGATCAAAGTCCAAATTGGATGGCGTTCATTGTAATTCAAGACGTCTGCTAACGCCACTGCATTCAATTTTTGCATGATGAAAGAAAGTGCAATGGCAAGGGTCCAAACATCCTCACCTGCTCTCCTTTGCTCAGTAACATGGCCAGCGTTTATCGCATGGGTGGATGTGGACTGAGGCATCACTTTGATGGGCCACAGATACAACACTCTAGGGCTCTCAAAAGTGAGAAACGCAAAGTCTATCCTGAGTAGAAGCAGGTCAAGGAGCAAATTTCAACGCAAAACCTGCAGATATAGTGCTCCGTGTGTCTTACTGCAGGTTAGAATTACTCTAGTTCAATTGGAGGTTTCGGTGTTGGAGCGCAACCCAGTTGGGAAAAATGGAGGGATGCGGCAGGAGGCGAGGAAAGGAGGGAGAGAAGCTTGGTTTGATGCGCAGAGCACCGGAGCGAGTGCAATGAAAGCCATGCTGTGCCATCTGGCAGAGTGGTAATTGGGTAAGGATTTTTCACCTGCTCAGTGCCATGGCCCACACTGGGCTGGGTAAAGAGAGTACAGTGCATCCTGCATTATGCAGTCAGTGTAGTTTATATCGTATACTTGCTATTTAGTGTGTCCATAAAACACCTAGTCAGGAATTCTAACATCTAGTGTGCTAAACATGGACGGCTCAGCACGGTTGCCTCACAGTGAGAAAGTTCAAGTCTTAGCTGAGCCAGGATGCCTTTCTGTGTGGAGTTTGCATGTTCTCCATTTTCATGTGAGATTGCTGTGGTTCCTCCGGTTTCCCCCACAATTCACAGCATGTGGTATAGGCGTATTGGAGAAAACAGATTGTCTGTAGTGTGTGAATGGGAGACTGTGTGGGTGTTTTCCAGCACTGAGGGTTCATAAGGTAGTGCACTCTTTGGCCTCAGTTGTGACAGGAAGGGCTGTGCCAGTTAAGCATGTGCCAGAGTGATGTAGTTCATTCTAGTTCAAGGCATTTTTAGGATTCTCTGTCTTGAAAACACCTCTGCTTGGCTAAAAGTAGTTAAATTGAATGTCATGTTTCCTGCTGAAGTTCAAAAATCTAGAAAAACAAGACTACTTGTTAGTTGTACCACTTCCCTTCAAAGGTACACTGAATTGCAGCTTTTAAAGAAGTAGTAGGTGATCTGCCAAAACACTTACCATTTAATTCATGTTTAGCATAATATCTTTATACCATAATATCTTTATACCATAATATCTAATACTGTTTAGCATAATATCTTTGAAACACAGTCCCCTCCCCTGCCGTCCAAAGCCACACCTCCTGATATCATGAACCTTAAAGATGACAGTAGACAACCCACTTGATCATGTCATTCACCAGTTAGAAAACTTTATAGTACTTTATAAAACTACAATTCTGAATGCAAAACTGTATTATATCTAGCACGTTTTCAGTTGTGTAGGGAATGCATGCAAGGATTGCTTGTCTCTTTCTCTCACATGCTTTGTCCTAAAGCGACTATGGTGCTTTGCCGGCGGGGTGCAGGAATTACACTTATTACTTAGCCATACTTACATGCTAATTTAGATCGAATATTCAAAGTAGCATGATGACAAAATGACCCAATGTGAAAATAAAACTTCAATTCAGTAAAGCAGGCTCGGCGGAATAATGCCCTTTTACTTACATTATCAATGCTGTAAAAGGTAACTTATGAAATTGAAAATAGTCTCATCAATTTTTCACAGCAAGATATCAGTGGCTGAACAATTCTGTGCATATAGCCCATTCGTAAAACAACGAAATCTACATAAGCTTTGTGTGACTGAAATAGTTTTAAAACAGAACATTACCTGTCTAAAATAAATACTTGTGGTGTCGTCGTCCTTCAGCGCGCAAAACCAACTCCAATATTGAATTAGGATTTTAAAAAGTTTTGATTCAGCATTTATTTTTACTGCTGTCACTGTCTCTCTCTCATGGCGAGCACAAACGGTGTATCTGGATGAACAGGGGTGCGCAGATGTACAAATCTACATTTGCTGACAGACAGTTACTTATCAGAATAATGGGAACTGTCGGCCTGATAAATTTTAATTGGATGAACATTTTTTAGTCTTATGGTTTACCCAGAATATAAAAATACATGAAATTACATTTAAATTGTTTAGTTTATTCAGTACTATTGGAATGTGAAGAGACTTTTCAACCAGCACAACAAAAATGGTTTCTGAAGACAATCACCTACTGCACCTACACGTTTTGGTTAAATAATAACATGTTTTTTTTCCCTTCATCTTAATTTCAGAGTTGCTCTGTGTGTGCAGATCAGTAGAGTATGTTATCAAGGAATCATTCATCTCAAACACGCACATAAAATCTCCAGACTCAAGAACTGCTACTGCTATTACAGCTCTGAAATCTAATAGAGGCCTGCAGAGACATCATTACTGTTTCATGGAAATAGTATTTTTAAAGTCTGGATGATTAGCGTCTTTGCTTTTGCATTTAACAAGTGTGAGCTTTGCTTTAAAATGGCTGTTTTGCTGTTTGGATGGAGGGGGCTGTAATCCTTGCAAGCTCCGTTCACTGGGCAATTTCACTTGATTTACACAAAGTTGCCTCCTACGGGCATGTCTCTCACATCCTGCTGTTTTTGCTCTTAAACGTGCAACTTTCTTTTGTCTGTGAGATGCAAATAGCAATGGCCTAATGGACATTCTTGCGCAGCCTCAACCCATTTGTGAGTAATTATTGCTTTTTTGTGTAGGTCTCCTCTGACTCACCATGTGAAGCAGTCTAGCTTCGCAGGTGTGCAGCAGTGCTATTCAAACATACCACACACACAAACACACAAAAGCCATCTTTTTTCCCCATCCTCCTCCACCTTCCCAAAGTTCAGCTCGACTGCCAGCTCGACGGCCGCCCACATCATATCACGAGTGGAAAACACATAGAGCCTTTCGACTGTCAGCAGAAGCTCCTGTCAAGCTTTGTGATCCTGAAAACAGGAATAATCCCCCCCAACCAACCATCTACAAACTTTTTTCTCTTTACCTTACAATTTTTTTAATGTAAAACTGAAGAAACGCTTGTTGCTTGTCCATGTAGTATAACGTGCTAACCAGACTAGCCGAGACTTGACATGTAGCACAGTGTCTGATCAGCCTTCAATTGCAGACACACAGCAACTAGACAATCAGGTAGAAACATCCAATAGAAATTGATTTTGAGAAGATGAGATGTGTAACTAAGGTTAGCCATGGCTAGCGAGTGACACAGCTGTCAAACCCTGTGCTCCTCACACCCCATTGTGCCAGCAGACCACACAGCTGCTGCTGTGTACATATGTAAACACTTCCCCATAGAGTCTGCAGCTTAGTAAAGTCATTAGCATCAGTTTGCACCCAGCAGCATACAGTCCTGGCCAACTGTTGGTCAACATCTCTATCCTTCACCAAAGAAAAGTACTGTGGCTTAGGGCTTTGCAATATGGGCAGATAAAACCTGTCACAATTTTCTTGAACAATTTTCAATGAACGATTTCATGATTTTGTCACAGACACACTGAATCTGTGTTTACAGTGTGAATCTGAAACATATTTCAAAAGAAAAACAATTAGATCTTTATCAAAGACCTGTAACATGTCTCTAAAACAGACATAAAATCACCTAGTAAAGGTGTAACAAATTGTCTCTAGAACAGACCTATGGCAAAACAAATGTGCGTGTGTAAGCGCGTGCCGTCAAACTCAATTTAGGCAGCTATGTTCTGCTTGACCAAGTATCAGAATAGTTGCGTGTGTGTTCACAGATTTGTTTCATCATGCATAGACCATAGACCTCTTTATGACGCTGCCGTGAAATTGACCGTTCACATATCAATTCAATTTCAATTCAATTCACCTTTATTTGTATAGCACTTTTACAATGTAGATTGTGTCAAAGCAGCTTCACATAGAAGGTTATAGTAAATTGAAAATGTCAGTTTAGTTACTAATGTTTGAGTTCAGTTCAGTTCAGTTCAGTGTTGTCCAACATTCACTACTCAGAATCCAAACACAGAATAATCCATCGGTGCACAGCTCTAGCTGCAGTCTAGGCGCCGGAGGTTGGAGAACTCGAGGCTCGTCTGTCCTTGGAGGGTCACAGGAATCCGTCTCTTGCTTGCTACATTCATGCATCATACAGCTAAGTGACGTATTGAGTGTATGCTTTACTAAACAGATAGGTCTTGTAAGAAAAAATGTGGACGACGTGGAAATCTCAATGAAGATGTTTATTCAGCATAGCAGTCTCAAAATACACCGCAGTATCTTGGGTTCACCGGAGTAAGAATGAGCCCCGAACATCTCTAAACTCAAACTTTTATACCATTTTAGCTGTTGCCTCTATACCTGCCTTTCAGATGTAAATTAAGTTGCTCCTTGGCTTTTGACCCAGCTGCATCCTCTATCTCTCTATGTTAATGCAGTTTCAACACTAATGAACAGATGGTTCTCTGTGCACCACACCTATCCCCATTCTACAATTGTTACAATTTGGTTGAGATGTAGTCACCTCAAACAATGAAGAGACAACAAACTGTTGACTTCTCATAAGTCAGCCTGTTTGGGAAATGAGCATCAATTCACCATTTAGAGTGGAAGTTGGGTCGAGGCAGACCATTTCTTACAGTCTTTAATCTAGTTTTGAACTGTGAGAGTGAGTCTGAGCCTCGGACATTATCAGGAAGGCTATTCCAGAGTTTAGGAGCCATAAATGAGAAGGCTCGACCCCCTTTACTTGACTTTACTATTCTGGGTACTCCTAGAAGCCCTGAGTTTTGAGATCTTAAAGAGCGAGTTGGATTGTAGCGAGACAGAAGGTTGGTTAGATAAACAGGAGCTCGATTATTTAATGCTTTATTTGTAAGAAGTAATATTTTAAACTCAACACGAAACTTAACAGGCAGCCAGTGTAACGAGGATAAAATTGGGGTGATATGATCATATTTTCTAGACCTGGTAAGAACTCTGGCGGCTGCATTTTGTACTAGCTGAAGTTTGTTAATAGAGGAGGCTGGGCAACCAGCGAACAGAGCATTACAGTATTCCAGCCTAGAAGTCCCATATAGATATAGATATCCCATCTATTATTTTCAATGGAGGTGCGTGGATTGCATACACATATTGAGAGCGGCACGCGCGCGTATGGCAGGTGCACCCAGCTGAAAACATTTCTTTTCAAACAAACATTAAATGTAACTTTTCAGAATGCCGTGTCACGAGCAATGGCCGATCAGCTTCATACTTTGTATGGAATATATAAATTTTGGTTACCTGAGACAAACACCCGAACGCCATATACTTTTTTAAAATTCTCTCCATATGTAAAACTTGTATCGGACCTGCAGCAGTGAATTGTTAGTTTCATCCTCTGAGAAAACAGTTGATGGTCACTGAGCAACGACAAAGGAGCGACCACAAGACACACTGAAAATGCTGAAGGAAGCAACACGCTCATGTATTCCACATTTTTTACATGAATGGCCCAATCCCAAATCTATTTTTGATCCAAAGTCCTGTATCCAAAGTCCCATCCCATACCACAGATGTTGACTTTTTTGGCACCAAGTCCTTCCTATTTCGATACAGTTTTAATTAATCACACAGCCCTGCTGTGGCTTTACCAGTACACATAGTTTTAAATCCTACTTAACGTTTTGTGAGCAACAAATCAAACAAAAGCTATTGACTGATTGATTATCGATTATCAAGCAATATTACAGCTTTGTGTATGCTTGTGTATCTTACATTTTTCATGCTGGTTCCCGTGTTTGTGTGTGTGTTACTATATATTACATTTATTATCATTTAGCTCTCTCTTAAAGTTAGTCTAAAAGCATATTTTCATAGTGAATTATAATTGAATGCCTATTATTTTCTTAGAGTAGAATTTCTTATTTACAATACAATATTTGGAATTTCAATATGATCCACTTAGGATTAATCTAGTCTGTTATTTTGATTATATATATATCACAAATTTGCATTTACACAAAAAGGCTCAACCAAAGCACACAGCCCATGCAAAAAAGAACAAGCACATCTTAAGAGTAACTTTGAATCAGCAAAACACTGTTATTATCCAACCCTTTCTAAGATGTCAAATTTGTCAGACCAAACTCCAAGCACCCCATTTTCGGAAACATTTGTGAAGCATTTTATGAAAGTATGTCCCTATTTTGCCCATGAATGCTTTCTCAATCTAAAAGAAAATGCTCCATATAACCTGTAGGCCATCAATCCTGCTGTCACCATAGCGACGTGAGCACAGCGATGACAAGCTGTCCAATGCAACAACTCCAGCAGTTTCATAGAGTTCCAGCCAATGACCTGCAGAGAAAAGGACCTCCCCGCCTGATAGAAAGCCTAATTAAACTTGCAGCAAGTTCAGTCTGACTCTTCTAAACTTTGAGGTTTTGAACCTGCCTCATTCATTCGATCTATTATTATTCCATCTGAGTGATTGACAATGGCAGTAATTACAGAGCAGGTACAATGGCAGCGAAGCCGGCTGTGCGAGAGTGGGTGGATCTAACATGGCTAGAGGAGAACAAGACTCGCGGTTCATCAGCACATAGCATGACCTACCGCAGGCCTTCAGGACCTCCTGGGGTCATGCAAGAGAGATACCATACTGACTGCACATGAACTGGTGAAGCAGAGAGAGTCTGTAGGCAAGGGAGTGAGTAAATGAACAGAGGACTGAGTAAACGCAAGCGAGAGATTAGAAAGGATGGATGGGAGGATGTTTAAACAGCTAAACACTCCTCTCAGAGCACGCTGCAGTCGTAAAATAACACCTCATTCTCCACCTTTCTTGCTCACTAAATTAGATGCTCACACACTGGATTTTTCATCTTTCTCATTCACACTCCATCTCTCACATCCTGACCTGTTATGCGCCTTCTATCTATATCCCCCATTAGTGGTGTTGTGAACAAGTCTGTTTTTCAACGAACCTTTAAAGCGAACGACTCAAGTTTACTTTCATGCACTGATTGTCTTTTGTAAAGTGAGGGACCGAATTGGATGCTTCAGAAGTCTCAAGGAAATTGCGTGTAAAGGATTGTTTCGTTTTTTTAACTTTTGAATAAGTGAACGAAGCAGTCAGTGTTCATGAAGGAATTTATGTTGAACCAATAAATTAAAAATGATATGTTTATTCAGTTACTAATGATATAGGTTCAACAATGCGTCCCTACAGGTAAATGATGTAATGCTACTGAAAAGCATGTTTATATAGTAAAATTCTTAAATGCACAAACACAAGCTGGTGAAAAAAAACCTTCTTTTTAGAGAAGATTAGATGCTGTAGTCAAACATATCCTAGCATATTTACATAAAAAAACAAAGGACAGAGCAGAAAAATAACAGCAAATGACAGAGGATTGGAGTGCCAATGACCACTGAACAGTTGAGTGAATGATTCAGTGAGCCTCTCATAATATTTTATTGGTGCCACTTACTAGTGTAATGATGTAAGTGAAATTGGAATAAATTTATGGAGTATTTGATTAATAGATTAAAAGGATTCAAATCAGTGGAATGAAGTAAATGTACTTTAGTTCTGCAGGAACCCACAAACACTATTTGACACACCAGAGTTAAGTTCACACTGTAAGTCCACATCTGATAAATTTTATATTTGAATTTGATATGGATAACTGACTATTCTCTTTAAGTTTCAAAGCTATTCAGATCTGCTGTGTCTAATGTTCATTTTATTATTTTATTTTATGGGAACAAACTGTGTGCTCAAAAAACAGCAACAGTGTTTGCAATATAGATATTATATTACAACATAACATGCTGTCATTGTGCTGGATTATTATTAAGTTCTATGAGGCAGCAGCAGCAGTAACAAAACCTGGCATGCGCTGCATTATTTTACACTTCAATCTTGTGTATAGTGGTGTATGGACCCGACTAACTAGCTGGAGATTGGACTTTTCTTTTCAACACAAAACTTGTTTCTGTAAACACATTCAGCATGCTATTATGAAAACAGCATCTGACATGGTTATGTTTTATGTGACTTGAGAAAATGACATAATTACGGTCAGACTGAAATGGATTTTCAGAAATGCATTCTGAATAGTATTTCGAAGCGCATATCAATGTAGCTTGAAATGGGTTTGTGAATCACATTTGCTGATTATGATAAGATTGCAATGAGATATGCACAACACACTGTTTTGGACTGACAATCGAAACTAGGCTGAAGATGTTTCAATAATCGTGAATGTGCAACTGATATTTCCTTTTAAATGTCCTAGATTACTTAAATAACGCTTTTGCTCTTGTCTGTTTAGCTTCTGCCTGGCTGCCACAATCAGAGATGAGTCGAAGGGAGGCTCGGGTGGGGAACCCTGCGCCCACCGCAGCGCCTGAGGTACCGGGCAACAGCACAGAGGCAGCAGGGCCCGGACCCCGTGAGACCAAAGATGAGACGTTCTCCAAAGTCAAAGACAAGTTCATGAATGAACTGCACAAAATCCCACGTGAGTTAACCGTTTCACCCTCATTGTGCTATATTCAGTTTGCATAAATTTGTCATTGAAAATGAAACCCTGAGTGGCATTGATTGAGATCCAGCATAGGTGGTGAATAGCAAGTTCTGTCAGATCCATCTTTATTATGCTCCGCTTTTTTTTAAACTTCAATTGTTCAGCCTGTGCTGAAACAAAAATAATGAGCCTGAGAAACAGGCAGCCAACAAGCATGTTCCCTCTCTTTCTAATTGTAAATAAGCAAGTAAATGAGTTCTGTTATTTGCATGCCTTGGTCTGTCTAAGTGCCTTGTGGTTTGGTCCGTAACACACTGTAGCTCGTTGTGAGTCATGCTGCTGAATTTAGACATCATATTTAACATCAACTAATTCACTGTACACTCATTCATATTTTCAAGTAAAAACATTGAAACATCTGCAATTGTGCTAATTTAGCTAGGCAATATATTAATTCGTTCATTCATTTTTCTTTTCGGCTTAGTCCCTTTATTAATCTGGGGTTGCCACAGCGGAATGAACCGCCAACTTATCTAGCATATGTTTTATCCAGCACATGCCCTTCCAGCTGCAACCCAACACTGGGAAACATCCATACACACTCATTCACACACATGCACTACGGACAATTCAGCATACTCCTCACAGAAATGCCAACTGACCCAGCTGAGGCTCGAACCAGCGACCTT
>CAIGQQ010031848.1:2744875-2791657 GCA_903798035.1 Danio albolineatus
TTGTTTTATTAGACCGGCTTTATTCTGTAAAATGATATTCTGCCTTCTTGCCACAAATGTAAAATTAGACACAAAACATCAATCTGAGCTGTTATAGTTTAATTATTTTTAGGTATATTTAGGTAAAGCTGGCAGAAAAGAAAGTGGCTGAATGGATCATACACTAACCTATGCGTTATTTGGTAACAGGATGGCACCAAACAAAAATCTAAGACAGAACCATCTAAGACAGACAAGCATATATATGGATGTGAACATATTTACTGAATGTCAGAATGATTCATTGTACCCAAATGACACACATTGTAATGTTGTGATTGATCAATCAAAATCAGTCAAGTATTATAGAGAGCCGCGTAATAATTTCTTATAATAAATCTTTCCTGTAATCAAGTAATGACCTGTGACTGTGTCATATCTACTGTTTCATTTCCACTTCACAATTTGTAACGGGAAAGAATGACTATTTGTTGTTCACACCTGATGTTTAGATATTTAATATTTCAGAATTAATAAAGGCAATTTAATTGCTTTATTCAGGGATAGTTGTTGGTTATGGTAGAAATTACACTACATTTTTAGGAGAGCAAATGTAAATAAACGGACACTTTGTTTTTGCATCAATTTGTTTGTAGTCTCAAATAGTGACACGTGTTCAAAACAGTTTACCCATAACCTGTGATTACCAGCGTTCCCTCAAGCCTCACGGTCACACAACATCACATCCGTTCTACGGCAGCCATCACAAATGCTCCTGCGTGCAGAATCACTGCGACAGGTAGCTCTCTGTACGCCACACTCATTTTGTCATGGCACTCGTCGAGAACATTCCCCGTCGAGCCTCTGGACCAGATGACAGGTTCAACAGTTTGAACCCAACCATCTTGGCTCAAAAAGGTCCACACGCTGCTGCGGTTACACAGCTTGGTTGACTCGCAGCAACAAAAGAAAATGACTGTAACACAACAGCTCTGGTTATTCTCCCAACGCTCCACCGCTCAAGCTCAAGGCGTCTGTTTTCGATGATAATTAACTTCGCCGCACAGAGACAGTTTGAGACATTATTCAGCTGTGCCACAATTAAAATGAATAATGAACACACTTAGTCCAGCCTCTGAAGCACTCTTGCACACTGGATCCTCAACACAATGCCCCTTGATCTCAGCAAATTTCTGAGACGTTTTATCAAACACCACAATCAATGTTCATTTCTTGTTAAAATGCAGACTTTACCGGGAACATGGGCTTTGAACATTAGCTACAAATTAATGGGTTCAGATTTTATAAATTGCCATTATTACGAGAAATCTACATGCATTTGCATTTAAATTTGAGCACAAGCTTGAAAAATGTTGCCCGTCTTGTGATTTGTCACATTGTTGTGCACTTATTAGATCTGATTCAAACCCTAGTGAGCTACCCACTGTAGATGTCTACCGTGAAACCTTGTTAAAGATGTTTAAATTGCCTTCTAGTCATTTGTTTTGCGCCAAAGACAAAGCTCACGAGGGACTCGATGTGAAATACGTCTGACATTAGGAAGTTGTTAACTGAAGAACAATGGAAATAGGGTTTTAATTTAGTAACATATTTTCTGTAGATACTTCTCAGAGGTACACTTCTTTACTAAATTGACATTATTTAATTGTTAATGCAAACACCAAAGGAACTGGGTTAAATTGAACTAGTTTCAATATTTTCTGTTCTTTTTCCTGTTCTCAGATATACTTTGATATTTTCCTGTATTAAATTAAGTTCTTATTAAACCAATCAATTTTATCTTACTGTATATCTACACATAAATAACAGTCACATAATATTGTGCTGGTACAACAATACAGCATCATTCATTTTCTTGTCGGCTTAGTCCCTTTATTACTCCGGGGTCGCCACAGCGGAATCAACCGCCAACTTATCCAGCATATTTTTTACGCAGCGGATGCCCTTCCAGCCGCAACCCATCTCTGAGAAACATCCACACACACTCATTCACACTCATACACTACGGACAATTTAGCCTACCCGATTCACCTGTACCACATGTCTTTGGACTGTGGGGAAAACCGGAGCACCCGGAGGAAACCCACGCAACCACAGGGAGAACATGCAAACTCCACACAGAAATGCCAACTTGACCCAGCCGGGGCTCGAACCAGCGACCTTCTTGCTGTAAGGCGAACGTGCTACTCACTACGCCACCGTGGCGCCCCACAATACAGCATACAGCACAGAAATAAAGCCAATGGTAAATGAGATTAAATGATTCTCAGTGGTGGCTTTTCTAAAATACTTTTCTTCATAATAGAAATTAATAGCCTCCTCAATTATGTTTCAGTAATAATTTTAACATATTGCTAATCTGGCACAAAAATACACAGTATACATTTCAGATACTGGATTAAAGGAACTTTTCTAAGATAGTTTGTTGTATTTAAATTACTCTCTGTAACATTATCATTTACACAATGCACATTTCAAGCTTGAAAAGAGCAGTATACTTCACAAACATTAAAGGATTTTAATCAGATCAAACAATTTAATTTGGTTTTCTGAAATACTTGTAGAAAGTGAATCCCAAACTGGCAGTTTATTTTGATTAACGATTAACGTATTTTCTTAACTTTTTTAAGATGCTTTGTCGTAATTTGAAGTAGATTTTTATTTAATTAACTTACCTCAGATTTGTCTTCAAATGTTAGCATGTTGCTAATCTCTGGCATAGTGCACACATCACAAATACTAGGTGAGACTTTAATTATTGAAAAATTGTTACTTTAATCATCATGTTTTATCCATTTACAACAGATTTTTTTCGTACTGTAAATGTAAAATAAACGTAAATATATTCCTGAAAACTCATGACCTTGTCAGCTAGACTGTCATGTTCAGCTAGCCAAGCTACACAAATGACAAGACATGTCAAGTTGTGTGTTCTCCGCCTATGTTTGTGAGGTGTGACGTGTTTTGCGGGACTGTGTTTGCCAGTTTGTAGAAAGCCTCAGTCATGGTCGGCAACAGGAGGCGAACTGGAGCAGCATGCCAAACACATCACCAGCCAATAGATGACAGATGGATCTGCTTGCCCTTCCATTCTGCTGACTTTTGACCTATTACCATCTCCCTCTCTTCCCTTCTCCCCGCTGCCCTAAAACTCGCTCAGAGGAAATCTGAAGGTTACCAGGCCTGTCAACCCAGCAACTCTGAAATCAAATTATGTAAACAAACAAAAATAAAAGGCCAGCCCTCTCCGTCTGCCTGCTTCACATTATAAAAGCCTGTTGGAGGACGAGATAATCTCATTTAAAACAAGTTAAAACTGCATTATAGCAGTAAACAGACATATGAGAAAAGACATTTTCCCTGCGGAGTAGCAGTGAAGCTACTTTTAAATTTCTCATTTATAAAGCTAAGAGGCAGTAAGACATGCGTATGTTGCAGAAGATAAGATTTTAAAGCTATTTTTAATAAACGCTGTTGTTTTGAATGTTTCTGTTCATCGAAGAATCTTAAAATGTTTCTGTAAAATTATTAATAGTATAGCTGATTAGTAGCATAATAATAATAGTACTTTTTGTTGATCACCAAGTAAACAAATAGCAGTTACTTAACTGTCCAAATGGGCATTTTATATATGTAGCAATGTAAAAATGTAGAGACCACTTGCTATTTACAGTTTTTCTGGATTTATTTTTTGTAATTAAGTGTCTGAGTGAAGTTTTATATATATAATATAAATAGTTTTTAATGTATTTCTGTACACTAAATCTGTGTTTCTACATTTGACTCCAAAAGCGATACAATAAAATACTGAAGTCATTTGAGCTCTCAAATGTTAATAAAGCAAGCATCAAATGTAATATAAGTAACCTTAAAACAAAACTCACTGCAGTGAAGAAGGAGGTAAAAAGAAACAAAGCAAAAACGCTGAGTAGCTTCACAGTCAGCTGTCCAAAAATGGCAGAAAATGTACCAAAGTCTAGACTGCGAAATCACAGTGGAGAGCTCAATCTCGCTTCAGACATTAAGAGAGGAACTGCAGGTATCCAGAGAAGCAGTGCTGGGGCAGCTAAAAGCTGAGATAATGACTTTGTTCAATGATATCAAAGCAAATATTTTCTCTTTGTGCAAAGAGTTGAAAGCAGACATCCATGCTATATAAGAAGAGCTAACCAGTAAGCTAGCATGTTTTTGCTACTAGATTACTATGTGAATAAATGTGGTTATGTGTTTGAGTAAAGCTTTTTGTATATAATTTATCTTATGTATATAATTTTTTTTATTATTCTGAAGAATTTAGGTAAGCTTATGTGTGTTAAGGGAGCTCGTGTACATATTTTACCAGACATGAGACTGGAAGTTGCCAGATTGCACATGGCTTGAATCGGGTGTAAAGAAAACTCTGCAAAGTCAACATCACATATAGCCTATTTTATCCAGCCAGGCTTAAATGAAAACTGGTCAGAATAACAAAATAAATAAATAAATAAATAAATAAACTGTTTAAATAGTTTACACTTAGCTGAAGTACGATTATAATTCCCTCGACTTATTTATGGTTAATGACAGATTAAAGGATAGCTATAGAGAGAACCACTGCTTACTAAGAGCTCGTCTATGGTGCCAATTTGGTATGGTCAATTTACTTATATCACATGTTTTTGGACTGTGGGAGGAAACTGGGAAACCAGGGAGAAACCCACGCAAGCACGGGGAGAACATGCAAACTCCACACAGAAGTGTCAACTGGCCCAGTAAGGACTTTAACTGGTGACATTCTTGCTGACAGGCAGCAGTGCTAACCACTGAGCCTCCATGTCACCCGATCTAGAAAAGGAGGGAGGAGTAGGGGTGGGAGGGGGGATTCTTTAAGATGAAGATAACTGAGGAAAGAAAGTCTGGTTATTTATGGTGAGTTAAGGCTGGTTTATACTTTTGCGTTGTGTGATCAGCATGACTCACGGCACCTGCCTTGCACCTAGCCATGCATTTATACTTGTGCATGCTGTTTGTGTTGCTCAGCAATAACACTTCCCAAACGCTAGCTGCCAGTATCACTGTAAAAACAAATTGTTCACTCAGTTTAAAATTGTAAGTTAGGCGGACATATTTTTGAGCACAGAGTTGTATTTACTCAGAAAAATTATTCAACTGCATGTTTGGAACTGTTTGTTCAATGAAAGTAAAAAAATCAGTTTAAAAAGAATTTAAGTTTTGATTTCTCCATATCTTCAAAACATAAAAAGTTGAGCTAACTTATTCAATTTAAAGCAAGCAAATGCAAAGATATTTTGAGTTTATTAAGCTTCAGTGTTTGAAGTTGTGACAAATTATTCCGTAAAGTATACTTGACTTAAACCAGCCTTGGCGCCACGGTGGCCGAGTGGTTAGCACGTTCGCCTCACAGCAAGAAGGTCACTGGTTTGATCCCCGGCTGGGTCAGTTGGCGTTTCTGTGTGGAGTTTGCATGTTCTCCCCGTGGTTGCGTGGGTTTCCTCTGGGTGCTCCGGTTTCCCCCACAGTCCAAAGACATGCGGTACAGGTGAATTGGGTAAGCTAAATTGTCCATAGTGTATGTGTGTGAATGTATGAATGTGTTTCCCAGAGATGGGTTGTGGCTGGAAGGGCATCCGCTGCGTAAAACAAATGCTGGATAAGTTAGCGGTTCATTCCGCTGTGGCGACCCCGGATTAATAAAGGGACTAAGCCGAAAAGAAAATTAATGAATGAATAAACCAGCCTTTTTGGTCAACTTAACAAATTTATTTGGCACAACTTCAACCACTGAAGCTCAATAAACCCAAAATATCTTTGCAGCCAGTTGCTATAAAATGTTAAGTTAACTCAACTTTTTATTTTTTTTACAGTATCGAGTTTCTTTACAGATGTTTTACGTTTTCTGTACTACTAATGTACTAGTAGCTAAAACTTGCTCATTCTGAGGTGGGAACTGGCGAACATTTTAATAATAATGTAAATACAAAGCAACAGTTTTCTACCTGGAGCTTCTTTATGGGACTCGATACTTGTAAACACTCGCTCCAACAGGTTCGCTCAGCTCTCACTCCCACCCACACTCGTTAGCGCTACCCAGCTGACCAATGACAGAGCTTGCGCTACGCGTTGTTGTGACGTGTAGTTACATTTTTTGATAGGTTCAAGTCTGCGACGGCCACGGCGAGGGTTATGTGACCACACGCAGGCTGCGCCGGACCTTACCCGTGCGCTTCACGCAGAAATATAAATCAGCCTTCAGGAATCAACTAATTGGTCAATCAGGTGTTAGCTAATGCGGTTCCAGCCACAGTCAATCATAAGCATGTGATCCTCTCTAAAATAGTTTATGAATAAACTTCACAATTTTCAGACATATATTCATTTATAGACAACATAGTACAATGCCTTAACTAAATCTGTTCTGTGGAATAACCCTGATTTTTCAATCTCAACAAGTGAAAACACTTGTTATTAATTGGTTTTTCTTGGTAATAAAAAAAATCTAAATAACAATATATTTTTTAAATTCAAAAGAAATACTATTATATAATAAAAACTAATATTAATACTTTATTTAAACCCGTGCCATGAAAATCATTCAAAGGGTTTCTTTCAGTTAGTTTTTTTTTGTCACTAAAAGCATTATCTTAAAAAATGGGATGACAGATATCCGATTAGCAGTCAGCAGATGAGAAGGTACAAATGAGATGGAGAATGAGGGTTTCAGTTTGTTTGTTGTCCCTCATCGCTGTCGTCCCTGATATTCTGAGCACCATAATCAGTGATATTATCAGTTTCCAACCAGAGTCTCATCACTGGTGTCACTTACCATCCCAACACAACGAACATCACAGACCAAACAGCAGCACTGTCTGTAATAACAAAAGATACCATCTCATATGAATGCTGTTGACAGAGGATATGAGAAGGGTGGATATTAATCTGCTGGCAATATCTCATGAACTGTTATCGCACTTGTCTTTTTCCCTTCAAATATCTTTTCTTATATGTGGCTTGTGGTTTGTCATTAAATGCTATAGTATGATTTGACCTACATTTTCTTCTGAGTAGGAAGGCGAAAAAAAAGTGTAGACGGTAATCCTAATGTGGCTCATGGCTCTTTCACCTGCTTTTTAATAAATCTGCTAGGTGAATTTTACATCGCATAATTAATATACATGAGCCAGGCTCCCTTTTCAGATTGTTCCTCCGCCTCTGAAACTTTACTAAATGGATATTGAAATTACCACCCATCTGCTGGACTGAAACGTAACCACATGGCATGATAAATCACTTCCAAGTAATTTTCTTTAACACAGAGAGTATCTTTGGAAGTGCAACAGGGTTGTCTTTCTCTCGTGCTGAATAACATGCTCTAGTACCAGGGTTAATTGACCAACGGCGTGCTGTCAAAACACATTAGTTTGGGTTGCCAGTGTGTGGCGTATTACACCGACGGATCATTTTCTCTGCGCTCGGCCCGTGCGCTCACAATCACCGCGCACTCTCAATCAAATCACGCCTGTTAAGACATTGAGTTTCTCGTTGCGTTTTGGCCTGTTAACAAGTGTGAGAGTGGGTAACTGGGCCCTGCGGCATGCCGCCTGGGGATAGATCATGTTACTGTTAGCTTCCTCGCTAACACAACCTCGCTGGTCAGAGACGCTCACATTACATTCTGATCAGACAAACAGAGGGATAATGAGCCCCGGGCTGCCCAAAAAGAAGGCCAGCCTGCTGTCACTACTGCTGATGACCAGTTTACTCTTATTTAAATGAGAGATGGACCGTTTATTAAAGTTTTGTTGTTGTTGGTTCTAAGATGAATGCTATCAAAACATGCCGATGCCCTAGCAATTATTTCATCCTACAGTTACTTCTCATTTGTAGTTGTGCATGCATTTATTTATTTTTCTAATGTCCATGAGGGTGGTAAATTAACAGCAAGATTTCATTTTAAGGTGAACTATCCCTCTAATCTGTTCATGTTAATTAGTTCATTTACATCAGATGTTAACAAATACAACACTGGCTTTTAATAATGGTTAAGTATGTTAAATCTGCTTAATAAAAAACAATCGTTGTTAGTTCATGTTAACTGATATAGACAACTAATATATATTGTTTAAAAACATTGCGGACACTACACGACTTTTTTTTTCTTGCATTGGAATGTGACAGTACAAACGAAATCAGTTAAACTGGTTTCATTTTCCTTAATGGTTTTATTAAAATATTTATTTATATGACATATTAAATGGAAATGCCTGAGACATATTTTATGAGATTCACTCTGTAGCTTTGCATAACTAATTTCTTTCACCTTTTTTATGTGGGTGTTGTGAAAATTCATTTGCATATTGACAAATCTGAATATCCCAAGTGTCAGCCAGTATCTACAAACTTGAATAAACTCATTAAAAATGAAGAAAAGTTTTGGCGTTTGACTAAAACTTTTTGTCAGAACATTCTGTCAGATGTAGAATAAAAATAGCCATGTACATGCAATAAAGTACATGCATATTTATGATGTTTTCATATGAATGCGTTACCCCATTTTTGCAGTCCTGCACTGCAAGCAGACGATAAGATTCTTGTGTAAATCTGAGATGCCAATCTCAGAGTTCTTATTGTCTGGATTCCCTGGCATGGCTTCCTAAAGCAGCTTGCTACGATTTATGTGCAAGCCCAGTCTGATAAGTCTGAGGCTGTATTCTTTTGTCACGGAAAAGGTGGAGAGTGCACTCCAGATCTTATTCACATACTCGATTGGATGGGGTCGAGCCAGAAGGACTCTCACGTCCTCGAAAGCAATAGCGAGATGGCAGACTTTCTATGGCATCTACCCCCAGTCGTGTCATTGTTCTAAGCTGTGTTTGGCTTTGAGTTGTGCACCACAGCAGTCCTGGATTTGAATAATATTCCTCTGTGATTGGCTGTGCAGTCACACAGTCCAGCTACAAAACCTCATTTTGCGCTCCTTGTTGAGAGTTTATGTGTGCATGTGCACAGCGGAACGAGAGATAGCTGCTTGAAGTTGAAGAGCACATGCTTGCTCTGCAATCCCAAAGGACAATAGACACTTACACAATTGAGTTAATTAGAAAATGTTTCTATTGCTTTCTGGGTCTCGGGTTCTTTTAATTAAGAAACACAAAAGTGTCTTTCAGAATAGGACATTTGCTCGATGAAGAAGATAAGCACTCGAGTTTATTGCAGTGAATGGTGCAACATTAGACTTATTTGCATTTATTAGTGCACAACCAATGCAATTTCACTTCTAAACAACTGAGCCTGATATGAGAAGTATTTTATTTACTTAATTTTTTTCTCTCTCTACAATTATAAAAGTAATCTAATGGCTGCCGCAGACTATGTGATTAAAAATACTGCTAATGTACTCATAGCAGTCAATTTGCTCTGACTCAAGCTGTGCTTGTTGTATTAAACATAATTTTTTCATAAGCTTTCATTATAAAAGTGTCAGAATTGCTCAGTGTCTGTTGTAGCACTAAATGGTTCTCAACATCGACCTTTACAGGTCTTTAATATGAGCACTGCGCTGTCATGTGAGATGCTGCACCATTGCAGAATCCTCTGCCATTTGAAGCCAAGGCATTTCAATTCAAGCTGAATTCTCATTACGTAAAATTCCCCATCAACTTGAAAATAATTCATTTTGTTGATTCTGTAGCACACAGTAGTATTTTAATGATCTGCTTACAGAAGATGACATACATATTAAAATGTATAATCAATTGTGCTCTCAACTTCCACAATAAAATGGAACACTACATTACGGGCATCAAATTCAGTTTTCTTTTTCCTGTTCTTTATTAATGAAAAAAATAAATGAACAGAAATGTTTTACATATCTATTAATGTATATTGAGAGGATAGGGAGAATGTACTCTGCTTCAAGT
This sequence comes from Danio albolineatus, assembly GCA_903798035.1. NCBI lineage: Eukaryota > Metazoa > Chordata > Actinopteri > Cypriniformes > Danionidae > Danio > Danio albolineatus. The sequence goes on from CAIGQQ010031848.1 coordinate 2,754,793, forward strand.
ATTTGGGTGGAGCTAAAGATCTGTTTTGGCCTGTGTTTCTTGATATGTACAGTATCTCTTATTGGTTGATCCACCAATGTATGATGCTTAGCTTCATGGGTAATGTATTTTTTCTGTAATAATTTTGCTGTTAATCAAGATTGTTTCAAAAATGATTTGATTTAATGCGAATAGACAAGTTTATATGACAAGTGCATGTGCATTTGATTTACAACTTCAAATTTGTATTTAAAGAAGCTGATATGTGTAAGTCATGTAAATGTGTTGGCTAGATTTCTTTTATTGGGTCACGGTCATTACATAAAATCTGAACAGAACGGGTAGTTTTTTGGCCAATATCATGATTTCACATAGCATATAATGCCTTTAGTGGCATTCCTGCAATTTTATTCATGTGCACATGTCTGATTGAGCATGTGAGGTAAGCGTCATACACAGATTTCCTTCCACATGTTTTTCGTTAACTATTTCACTCCTACCAGTCCTTACTGTGGACACGCATCCAGCTTGAGCTTGAAATTGGGAGTGGTGGTAATATTTTGTACACTGATACTTTCTTGTCTTAGTAAAGCATGAAATTCCCCAAAAACGTGCTGTATTCCCATGCACTGTAAAGGGATATCAAACAACAGCCTATACTGAGAACAAATAATATATTCATATATAATAAATGCTTCTGACAGATTTCCCTCTGCCATTTTTGAACTACTGAAGGTGATGTTTTGGCTGTGACATCACTGCCGGAGAGAAATCTGGCAAATCTAATGTAAACACAGTTTCCTGCACGGCTGGTTTACTGATTTGCATGTAAATACATATAAAACATTTCTGAAATAATCTGACTGGTAGTTCTTGTGCATGTAAATGCATTTATTGTCGAGCTACATCAGGTACTTATCTTGACAAAATCTGTATTGACAAATTTCCCAGAATGAAAGTTCAGTTTGACATGTTTCAAAGTAGGACGTTTTTGTAAGACGGTTGCATATTTTGAAGTAGGACATTGACAGAATCTCAGCCACGTATTCCTGCAAACACTGCTGCCTTGAAACGTCCAGTAATGATAGTGCTTGAAGCAAAGTGATGGTTCACCGGTGGGTCTAAGTCCAGGATGGCTCAATGCATTCTGCAGCTTGAGTCCCTTGTGGCAGGGTTTGCACAGAGATGAAAGGGGCTCTTTATTCTCCAAGTGATTTGATATTCAGGCCAGTGGTGGAGAAAAGAGCAGGAGAACAGGTTTTAACAGGTTTGAGTAAGGGTCTGAGGCTAGACAAGCTTCAGGAGCAATTATGGTCTAAGCCACGAGCTTTCAAAGAAGATGGGGCAACTGACCAATAAGAGTGGCCTTTAAGATGGCTGACACATTCTCCTTTGTTTGGAAATAGTTAAAATGACAGGGCTTTGGAAAAAGCTTTTTGAAAGCCTGGCGAGAGAGTTTTTACTTTAGGTTTTTTTTTTTTCTCCTTTATTTGTATTATTTTTCCTTTTTTTGTCTCTAACCATGCCAAAATGTTATGTCAAATAAGCAAAACACATTTACTCGGCTATTCAAGATATGCAAACTAACAAATTTGAATGTCTGCAGGAAAAACTTTTCTTTAAAAATATGATGTGAAAAGGTTTGCTGAATAAATGATTTTATCCAGCAGAACTGAATATATTAAAAGTGCATTAAAAGTTTGGTTCAATTGTTGACTTGAGAAAACCACTCATACATTTGAAAAAAATGTGGTGCATTTTTTAGTGCATTTGAAATAACCTGCTAATAAATTTGCTCTTAAATTTAAATAAACCCCATTATGTTTTTGGTTTTTTTTGGAATAGTTTTTTTTCCAATGTAAACATTTTTATTGGTGTTTAACAAGACAAGAAGATATGAAAATCTTCAAGACAAGAAAATGACAGACTATTTTTCTTATTTTCCCACTATCCCCTCAAAATAAAATAAATAAAATGTATGAATTATAAACAAACATATCCTCTGAAAGATAAAAATTTAATAATAATAAATTAAAATAAAAAATTAAAGAAATTATTTTAAAAAATATATATATATAAAATAAATAAGCAAGTTTACAATAAAAGAGCAAAAAAAGAAAAGTTCACCTTAAGGAGTCAATATTTCCTCTTTCCAATAATTACTGTGTATTAGATCTGATATCTGATGATAACTGAACAGGGTAAGCCTTTGATAAGCCTTTGATCCTGTAAGTAAACAACTTAACTTCTTCAAGTTAACTTCAAGTTTTATGTAACTAAAGATTTCTCGGATCCACATGTCATGTGATAGAGGAATCACATGTTTCCATTTGATAAGAATGGCTCGTCTAGCTGAAAGAGTAGAAAAAGCAATAACCTGGCGAGATGCAACAGTCAAGTCAACACTCTCCGAAATACCAAAAAGGGCTGTCAAGGCCGGGGTTAGGCTCTAGATTTATGTTAATATATTTAGTAAGTGTGTCAAAAACACTGGACCAGAATTTTTCCGATTGAGGGCAACTCCAGAATATATGTAAATATGGTTTTTACTGCAAGTCTTTCCATGTGCTAAAGCAATGGATTGATGTACTGGTTGATTGACTGATCGATTGGATAGATGTTGTAAAGCAGTAGTGAATGATACTGTGCTAGAAAAGAAAAAAACAAAGGGAAAAGTAGTGTTGTCACCTCCATTACCCAACAGTCAAACCGAGGCCGTGGGCTGATGATCCCAAAGTTACTTTAGACTATCACTCACTGTTTTTCCTCAGAGGAGAGTGCTTATCGATTTTGTCAACAGCCAATTGATTTTTCTTTCTTTCTCTCTCTCTCTCGCGTGCTCTCTTTATCTTCCCCGTTCGCTCTCTATCTCTCTCTCTTTGGATCCTGCTGTGGGAAATGTGTCCTGTGGTACCAAGTCTAGCCCTCCTGGGAGACAGAAATGCTAGCATTTATTTTAATGTTCCTCTACTGCCAAATCAAATATAAAGTCTTCACATCATGACAATCGAAACAAAACCTGTTATATAGAAGGATGTGTAGAAAAAGAAAAAAAAACTCAGACGTGTTCTCAATCTGAACATCAAACTGTTCTGGCGAATTTATCAATGAACAAATGTAAAAAGTAATGTAACATATCATCACTTCCTGCCGAATTTAATTATTTAAAATTTTCAGATGAAATATGAGCTTGACCAGTTTCTTTAGGGTCACAGTCATGTGAATATGCTGAATATACAAGTGCTGAATACAAGATGCCTTTTGCGCACTGGAGTCTGACATTATTTATACAGTCCTTGACTCCGCATTGTCCTGAAGCAAATCAAGCACATTCAAATCTGGAGTGGGAAAATGGGCTCTTTTTTTCTGGGGAAATCTGCTTTTCTCAAAGTTGTCATTCAGTTGCCAGGTGTTTGTTGGGTTGCACGCAGAAGCCGTAATTACTGTATGAGAGTCTGAATGCAGGATTCTTCCACCACATCTGTCTACCAATTATTCCCAGCAAATGTTGGTTCGGGGAGGAAGCTTCTCTGGCGTCTCGGAAACTGACATTTTCGTATCTGGTGCTTGTGCTCTGTTGACGCATGCAGTTTTAGCCCTGCTGTATAGAGGCGTCGCTCTTTCTCTTGGCAGGAGGCTGTTAATCTTGTCGAAAAGCTGAGGAGCTCGATTGTCCTCCCTTGACAGCACTCGCTGGAGTTTGGAGCTGTATTTATAAAGTCAGGCCTAGAAGAGGAAATACTATTTTCAGTTACTCTAGCACAAAGTCTATCTCGGTCCTCCATGGATGTAAATTACTCACAGATATTTTAAACGAGTATTAAGCAGTTTGGTCAACGTGCATAAATGTTTAAGCCTTATTAAAGAGCATTCTTTATGGAGTATTCTGTTGTGTTTATTTAGATGTCCTTAACAATCAAATAAATAAGTGTTGTAGGTGATTGTTTTAGCAGTGTCAGGCTCTAAATGTCTTTCAAGGGTGTTTAAATGGCAAGTTGTGAATGCCAGCGGCTCCTGTTTTCAGCTAAATTGGATGATTACTCTCACTAGAGCATTGCAGCATCTCTGTCTGAGCGAAGATCCTTAATCCTGTGAGACCGGCAGACATTAAGGTCTCTGGCAATTGATCAAAGGGCGTCAACCATTAGACTGAAACTTTTCACTTTTTGCCTGCTTCTTTTCGGAGAGACATTGAACCGTAAAGCAATCCTGTATACCTACTTGGAGTGGCTGTCTTCATAACAGATTTTTTCAGTCATGCGAGTACAGCTAGTATTTAAATAGATGAAGTTTGATGAACTGCTCACCTCTTGGCGTTTTTGGTGAGATTAAAACAAACTCTGGGGTAATTAGTCTGTTCATGCGGTTCATTTGAATTAGTGTGAACAGCGCTGTCCAAATCTTGGTGTGCAGTAAATAAGATGATCAAGCTGGGTCTGGGTCTGCTTCCAGATGTGCTTTTTGAATGAAGTATGAATATATCATGGACCTAAGACATGTAGTTGAGCCAAAAACAGGAGATAATATCACAACATGTGACCATAAATAGGACAAAATGCTTGTGATTATGGTTGGGTGGTATGGTGTTTTGCATGGTGTGATGTTAGAACTGTTTCGCATTACTGAATTGAAACTGTGAATGTGAGTATAGAATAATTCTGTGTGCAGTATTACTTAAGTTCCCTAGAAAAGTCAGAAATGCCTACTTGTTAACACGACTGACCCGCATGTAGGTGCTGTAAACCTTAGGCCCCGTTTACACTTATACATTTTAGTTTTAAAACGGTGTTTTAGAATGAAAACGATCCACGTCCACACGGCGTTTAACCTAGTGTTTCTAGACAGCTCTGTCCACACGACACCTCTGAAAACACACATTACGTGACCACACACACACACACTCTGAAATATGCTGTTGTTTTCATCAAGGATCTACCGTTGGATCTGATCTCACTATATTTGTTAATCGTGATATATAATTCATCTTATTGCAGGGCTCGAAATTGCGACCGTTTTGGTCGCATATGCGCCTGAAATCTTTTGGTCACTCAATTATGTTATAAAAATGTATTTTCTAGTGATAACGAGATTTCGTTGAGACATATTTTCCTCACGCAAGCATATATATATATATATATATATATATATATATATTTGCTTGTTAGTTTTGATTAGTGTTGATTTCAAATGCAATAAATCTGTTTATATAAAACTTAGCAATGGTGTTCATAATTGGTGGGTGCGACAAAATTTTGTCTGGTGCGCCTACATTTTTAAAGTTAGGAGCACCAGTGCTACCAAGCAAAAAGGTTAATTTCGAGCCCTGTATTGTCTATGTCTAATGACACAATACCTGAATTTGGTCTTTTGAATCCATTACTTGATCTCAGGTAACATGTTTTGGCTGAGTGCAAAGATAATTTATTATAATAATTTATATATATAACCACGTACACGAATTCTGCACATTTGACTAATAACTTGCCTTTATTTCCTATAGTGTTTAAAGTTATTGTACGTTATACTTTTATAATGGCCATTATTGATTATTAAAACTGATATTCAGCAAAAGAGAAAGTATGTTTCATATCTTCAATGTAAATGAAAGAAGGCATTTATGTTAGGCTTCATGGCATCATATAAATATGAAGCTACACAATGCCTCAACATTTTTGGTGTCTGTTAAGTTGTTAATATCAAAATGAAAATTGACAGTTTCTTATATCATGTTTTCATTTTATTTAAGATAGTGAAACAACGTAGTCAGGGTGATATGAATGAGGTTATAAAGTAGCCTACACTGTTTCATTTGAATATTTACCTGACGTGTCCTCTGGAGTTTGTTCTCTATACTAAACTTGCGTAGTCTGAAGGAAAAAGATGCAAGACTGAACTTTGTGTTGGCTACTTAATACTGAGGGAAAAGTCTCAATTAAATTTTTCCCCATCCCCACTGACACAGAGCAACAGCATTTTAAAATGAAAACGGCCTCTTCAGCGTTTTCAAAATGCTCTGTATTTGGGGCTCGAAAACTCCAGGGTACTGTGGACAGAAGGCGTAACCATAGCAAACCTTATGCGTTTTAAAATGAAAACGTATTAGTGTAACAGGGCCTTAGACAACCCAAGCAGCAACTGTCACATGACAGTTTTATTCAGGGGCTTCCGTTACACTGATAATAAAAAAAATGCTAGTTCTATCTAGGAACAAAGCATCAATTGGGGTCATAGATTTACAAGTGAATGCATCAGTTCAGCCAAAAGGAGTTCGAATGTATCATCAAAAATCCAATATTTAGCAGTCCTACTATCGCTCCAAATAAAAGAAAAAGGCTAGTCCTTTCCATTTCTTAAATACTTACGATTATATATCATAAGCCCCTTTGTTTATTTCTGGGATAACTGCCTAAATAAAGTAAAATAAAAAAATTATTAAAAAATAAAAATGAAATGAAATTACTCATATAATGAAACAGAATAGTTGTCATACCACCCATCCTTACTTGTGGTGTTGCAATGTTGCATTACAGTTCAATACAGGTGTAAAATGCATATCCTTGCAGCAAACTTTCATTTGTTTGCATAATGGAGGAAATCCTGGCAAAGTCTTGACTCCTGTAGACCGCTTTAATCTTAATATTCACCTTTTTTCCCCAGTACTGGGAAATACCCATACACTCTCACATTCACTCACATACACTATGGCTAATTTAGTTCATACAATTGACCTGTAGCGCATGTCTTTGGACTGTGGGGAAAATCGAAGCATCTGAAGAAACCTGCGCCAACACGGAGAGAACATGCAAACTCCATAAAGAAATACCAACTGACCCAGCTGGGACTTGAACTAGTGACATTTATGCTGTGAGGTGACAGTGCTAATCACTGAGTCACTGCGTCACCCCTCTCTATCATGTTAATTATGTTAATTCTTATTTACAATTAACAGAATACCCTCCCAGATATTTCCAATCAAACCAGAAAAATTGTTAATGATTTCTCACAACATCTGTTGAATGGTTTCAGAAAGTTTTCGATCAAATCATGAAGTTTTCCCTGTGTTTTGTCTCTGCAGTGCCATCATGGGCTATCGTTGCCATTGCTTTCGTTGCTGTTGTACTAGTTGTCTCCTGCTGCTTCTGCATCTGCAAAAAGTGGATATTCAAGAAGAAGAACAAGAAAAAGGGCAAAGACAAGGGCAAGAATGCCATCAACATGAAGGACGTGAAGGACGGTATTAAAACCGAGGTAAAAACGTTTTTCTTACTACTGCGGGATTAGCCTCATTCTTTAGTTGCATGAATTGAATATTTCAATAAGTATAATTGTACTAATGCATGATGGCAGTTAAGAATATGAATAAGACAACTCAGTCTAGATCTCGTCATCTGCTGATGATGATGATGTTGTTTCACAGCTGACTTTAATTGCAGGACTGCAAACCTGGGCATGTTACAGTTCATTAAAGTATTGAGCTTCTCTGTTTTTCTTGCATTTAGCTTAATTCAGTGCTGCATATGGTTAACTGTGCTATGAAGTGGTATCAACCCAGAGAAATGACAGTAGATAATGAAAACAATAGAAGAACGGACATTAATGCAGCTCGCTTTTTCCCCGCACACCCACAAATTATATGGAACACTGGCACTTTAACCCTAGTTAGCATGCTAATTCCATTAACAAGCTCGCAATAGTACACTTCTAACAGAATAATTGACAAAGTCAGCTTAATTCGCGGTGTAAGGACACTGGCTTTGAGACCATGCCAAGACCACTCAGATCCCAAATTAGAGACATTGATTTTCGAGCACAAAGCACAGTGAAGAGGAACAGACACAGATAATTAGCAACACTCTTTAAAAAAAAACAGTGTGCCATTCCAGAGTGTCACAGTTCATCAGCGTCAAACCAAATCTGAACACTTGCTGGTGGAAAAAAACTGATATACAGCAGCCGCTTTATGATGTTCCAGAGAAAAACACCCTTTGAAATATAGACTCATATTTTGCAACACAACCCTGCTGAATAAAACAGCTTAAACATAGCCTAAGGCATTTAGCTGGTCTCCTGACCTGGCCAACCTTGTTATGCTGGTCTTTTTAATTTTGTTTAACCCCTGTGCTGCCATGTGGACATTTTTTGTGATAAGTCTGGCTGTGTTAATCCAAACAGCGTACATTTTGGCTAAATGTGTATCTTATTGAGTCATAAGCTTTCATAAATCTATTTTACTCTCAAAAAATAGTTCCTCTCAGGACCTTTAGGACAAAAATGTTCTCATTGAAAGGCATTAAATCTGCAATATTTCATCCTAGTTGTACATTTTATTAACAACAAAATGAAGAATTTGAATTAAAATGGTGTAATGAAAGTTATGTTTTTGTATTGTAACCTTTTTAAATGAACGCACAGGAGTTAAAGGAGTTTGGGTGACTTGTCAGATGGTCAGCCGTTGGTTGGGATATCAGCTAACAATTATTATTAACAAACCTACAAACCTGTTCATTTTAGCAGGGAAACAGCCACATGTAGGTTGCGATACCTGTGCTTGTTGGCTAAATGTGAGAGGTCAGTGAATCATCATGCCTTTATTTAGCCATTTAGCACAGATATTAGAGCAATACACAACAATCAGACCGATACGACACAATGCAATGTCCTGCCCGACACAACTCTTTGTTGTACTGTCAGCAGAAGGAGCTTTGAGCTTCACAGCAGTCATTTCTCCTGGTGTGCCCAGACTCATGTCGCCTTTGTGTGTGGTTGTTTTAATTTGTGTCTCTTCCTTCCATGTCCTCCTTATCTATGTTTTGTCTGATGACTTTGCGGGATTGCCACTGGCGGTAGGTTCCCAATTGCTGTTGGATCTTCTATAGCCTGCTGCAATGATTTTAATAGCCTCTTGACAAAAGGTTTACTCTAGTAGAGTAAAATATATGTAACTATGCATACAGTACATGTATATCTACAATATATATGTGTGTAAGTCTACCTATACACATATATATGAAGAGAGAAAATGCACTTGGTATGGCAAGGTTGAACCACATTGATTTCTTTTGTAAACACACTTCTAATTTGAGGTCTGAAGCTGGAAATGGAAATTGCTTAAGTGAAATTACCAATTAAAACAAAAACAAATGGCTGAGAAGACTGTCAAAGAGCGGTCTGCATAACTGCTGGTGATAGGTTCCACTTGTTTGACTGCCCTTGGCCAAATTATCAGTACTCATCTGGTTCACTTCAACTTCAAATTGAAAAATGTCCTAAAGGAGGACAGCACCAACCTCATTAGCAGGACAAATTTGTTCAAGAAGCAATTTTCAGACACAATGACCAGACTGATCGTTAATTGGCTGACATGTTTTTGAAACATCATCTTTGCAAGTCAGATGGAAAGGATTATCATTAAAGGACACTCACAGCTGCAAAAACAAAGTCAAAAAACGACTCCCTCTCATGTTGTTTAAAAGCCATGTGACTTTCATTTCTTTAATTGAACGGAAATATTTTGATATCCAAGCTGTTGTTTTCTGTACAATGAAAGTAAATGGTGATAATATATTTGAACTCTTGTGTAAGGTCTAGAATTTGTGTATAACTTTCATATTGTGGACCAAATTGACCTACACTGTATAAATTAGGCATGGGCCGGTATAAGATTCTGACGGTATGATAACCTTGGATAAAAATATCACGGTTTCACGGTATTGTGTTTACTGCTCTAAAATGTATTATTTATAAATGTCTGGCTAAAAACAAAACCTTTTTCTCCTTAAACACGATATATTTTATTTTCAGAAACATTTGAAACATTTTGGAGCAGTAAATAATTCAAGTGAATCATTGACTTCTGCTGTCTATATTTGTTTCAAAAACACAGATGTCTTTACAATTTACAACATCTTTGTATATCTTTTCTGCTGGAGATACTGTTGTCCTAAAAAAAAAAACTATAAAAGTAATTAAAATAAAAAATCTTACACATACGTTAGGAACGGTATAGCAGAAAATTTTGGCAGTTTTAAAACCTTGATATTTTCAAACCAGAAAAGTTGTGAAGACTACCATAAAAGGTTATTGTCCCATGCCTAGTGTAAATCACCATAAATCACATGAAACCTTCAAAAGTAATAATACATAATTTTTTTTGTAGTTATTTCACAAATTGAAGATTAATTAAAACAGTTTTAAACATGTTATCATGTTAAAAGGAAAAATAATCAATTAGGTTGCATTGAATTTATCATGGTGCTAGTGTTTCTTTTTTAAGTTCTGTGAAAGCACTTAATCATCAAATTAGTTGGTCAGATTGACCCATGAACATCAAAAATATCATTGAAACAAAACTCTTTGAGCATGAGTAAAAAGTCACAAAATATATATTTTAAAAAGCTGTTATTTTTGACAACTGAAAAATCAAAATGGGTCAGACCGACCTGGAAAATAATTGGTGGGTAAAGTAATAAGAAACAAGCTTTCAAAGCTTTAATTTCAAACACCTAATTGTTTCATCGGTACGTTATTATTCAAAATGTCATATGGACCACTGTTTGGTATTAGGCTTACCGGTCATTAATTCCCATCCACTTTCATCGTATGGAAAAAGAACAGCTCAACATATCCTGCTAAACAAGTCCTGCTAAACATCCCTTTTGCATTCTACTTAAGTAAAAAAGTCATACATATTTCAAACAATAACATGAGTGTGAATAGATGATTTCTGGCTCACCCAATCTCAAAAAGCTTGTTGAACTGAAGCATCAACGAGAATAGTCTGGTCTTCAGAAGTCAAGAAATTGGTCGAGAAGACAGTCATGAAATCAATTTCGTTCAGCCTTTTGCTTTCACACTTGTAGCCCGACAACTAATAAGACAGGCCTGGTACACATTATGATCCCTCCCACCAATACCTTCTGCTGGCATGATGCTTATAGCTTCCATGAGCGTGGTGATTATCACCAATTACTAAGGGTCATGACAACTGTGCCACTGTGTGTGGAAGATCACGTCACAGAGAATGAGGGTCATTATACGAGCACTCTTCTTGAGAACGTGAATGCCCTGCATGCTTTACCGATGAGCGAGACTGCCCTTTCTGAAGGCAACTGTTTCACAGTGAATGAACTGAGAGCTGAGTTTGCCTCGACAATCGCATGACAACAAACCTCCCTCAACATCCCCTTAACACTCTCACTGTTTTAGACATTTAGACTATAGCAAGGGAGCTAATGGCACCCCATCCACAACATTTCCCCACTGGATTGTTGATGCCAGAGATTGTTCTGCCTGAAATAACATAAAGGAAAATGTATTGTACAATGTATTTCTTAAGAACATCTGTCTGCTCATCTTTCCTAGGGTTGGGCGGTATGACTGATTGTAGGAGTTTTTTTAATCGCCATATTATTATGTTACACAATGTTTTTTTTGTCCTGTTTTTTCTAAAATACCTTCCATAACATTTCATTATTTGCTTGTTTTTATGTATTTATTTATTTATTTTGATGGACGTGTCATGCATTAAGAAGATTAAGATTAATTAGAAGGTTAATTATATGGAAGATTATTCATAACAAATGATCCGGAAACTTTCCATCTGTGCAGAAATGCTTACTTATGAGTAGAACTGTTGAGGAAAATAATACACATAACACAATATACATTATTTGTGTATGTGTTTTATTAAATGGTGATGCACATTCTTTTTTTTTTAAATGGCAATACTGTACATGTTGTACATGTCTTATATGTAGTCATTAATATGACTATAATAAAATAATTATTATTATAATATATTATTATTACTAGTATTAATAATATAACATAATATAATATAATATAATATAATATAATATAACAATAATAATAATTATTATTATTGTTGTTGTTATTGTTATTATTGTTATTATTATTATTATTATTTCAATAATAATAATTAATTTAAACATTAATAATGCAATAATAAAGTATTTTATGAAGTTATATACTTAAAGTGACCACTGGTCTGCAATTCTCTTTGATAATTTCAAAGTGAAAAATTTTACAAGTATGACTGCATGAGACTTGTTAAAAGTCATTTTAATATATCAATATATAACACCATATGCACAGCCGTTATGTATTATCATACCGTCCAGCCCTAGCCTTGCCCTCCCACCAACCTAAATTGCTTGCACTCATTCAATTCATCTTCTTGCAACTCTATCCACTACTTTCCACGAAAGCACACTAAAGAAGAGTGGGGGTTTACAACCCAAATCCAGTGCATCACTGAGCATGTCATGGTCTTAATCGCTGTGGTGTTTTAGTGCTTGCTCCCCCCCTAATAGAGGTGCGGTTGAAGAGCAGGCTGGTCCAGGGCGGGCCCGGCGCTCTGGCGAGGGCAATCGGGCAGCGCCAGCGTTGGGCCAAAAGGACTGACTGTTAGTGGGTGTCTCCTTCAGGCCTTGAAGGATGAGGATGATGCAGAAACAGGGCTGACGGATACAGAGAAAGAGGTGGAGCCTAAGGAAGAAGAGAAACTTGGCAAATTACAGTACTCCATGGATTACAATTTCACAGAGAATACGGTAAGGGGCTGTCTCCGAATCACTGTCACTGTGTGTGGTGTTTAGTGAGGTCTTCTTCGTAAGTACTGCGTGCATGTCTGTCACAGTGTAACCAGCTCCACTCAAATAACGTCCATTCCTCTGAGGTTATACCGTGTGTCACTTTTACATTATTGAATGCTCACTATAAGTTGTGCGCTGTAAAAAAAACCATACAAACTGAAAATGGGAAGATAAAGAGAACTTTGACAATATGAATCGCTTTTATTGCTGTGCTCTATTATTAAGTGCTATCTCTGAGAGCCAGAGGTGTTCAGACTTAAGAAATAATGCCCATCATTCTGTAAACACACCGAAGTCAAGGGCACGTCACAGCAGTTGGATTTGAGTTTGAATCAGCTTTCTTCCATACTAAACGCTAAGCTGAAATTCATTGCAAGCCTCTTACATGCAGTTGAGCTTGAAAGCCGAGTGACTTCCAAAATGGTTGCACTTCCTTTTGTCAGATACTGGGTGACAGATAATTGAAGCCGTGCATAGTCTCACGCCGAGACAAGCAGGGAAAAAAAAGCAACAAACCTGAAAGAGCCAGATTATCCGCCATCAAACACACACAAATTACAGCTTTTATAAGCACTGCCACTACAGGAGCCTTTTCATTGTATGCTGTCAATGTATGAGTAGCGCTGAAGTGACAGAATGACTGCAAATGACTGGTAATGTGTTCAATTTATGGTATAAGAACAAAAATGAGATGTTCAAGATACTGCGTTTGTTCTATTCTTTTACCGCGTAACAGAATGTTTCAAATATCTAGTTACTGAAGTCTTCGCTGGAGGTAAAAGAATGTAAGGACAAAATGTAGCGTGAACACAAAGGAGCAGATCCACAAAACAGTCGGTTGAATTTTGTGGGGGTTATTTTGGCAAAAAAACCCTGCATGCTAACCACCTGCCACCTCATTTTACCAGGCACTCGAGTTCTAAAACAGCTTTCTGTCGTTTTTTAACACTGCACTATTAAAGTCTGGGAAAGCTAAAACATCAAAGACAGCATGTGCAAATAGATGAAGCCATCAGCTGGCACAATTTATTCTTGGTGAGTTCCCTTCACAGAGTTTTCTTCTTCTTTTCCAGCTTCAGCGTTAAAGCTGGAGATGCTATGAAAAATCCACATCAGTCTGACCCAGATTCAATCCACAAGGCCCACACACACACACTCTCATGTATCTCCACCCTCTGTGCCAGCAGGAAATCTGCGTGCTTTAAATCAAGCCGAGTATTGCTTCAGGGAGACTGAGGTCTGGGAGATTTTTCTGTAACTTTTGCCCTTTCCAAAGGGGAAACGTTCCACGAGCTCAACTAAACTCTGGGCTTGTTTAAAGGTAATCTGGACCTTTCTGACCCTGCTGAGCAAGCCAGAGGGTAAAAATAGAAAAGTACAAAACATTGCTGTCACAAAGTCACACAACATAGTATCTCAGAATCCAGGGCGGCTCCTCAGGGAGACAGAGCGACGGGGTGCAGATAAGGGCGATGTTATTAATGAGGATAGAAAAAGAGGTGTGGATTGAACTGCGAATCCATACACATTCGCTGAGGTGAATCATTGAGATCACAGCCTGTTTTCTAACACATTCCAGGTATTTTAAGGACAGAAACCCTTTACAGTTTGTGCCGAATAACAAACCACCCCTAAAAAAAATTGTTTTCGCTGAAAAACATTGCAGCAGTAATTTAAGATGACAGCTCAAAGCCTTCAGATGAGAGATTGTGAGCACTGCACCCACCGAGGTGAAGTCATACGGCTGAATCTTCCTCCAGCGTGCGCCTGCATCAGTCTGATTCTTCAAACTGTGTGGAGTTTTTGTAGCCTGCAGAGCGATTGAAGGTTATTATGGCCAAAATCTCATCAGGCCCGGATAGTCCTTCACCCCCCATCTATGTCCAAAACATCCAGAGACAGATCTTCCCTGACTCATACTGCTACTGTCGTCCTCAGCTATTCAATCTAACTCACAGCTAGGGGCTACGTACACAAGACTTGGCGTATGTACACGCATCACAAACTTCCATCTAGACTGACAACAGTGACGCTGAGAAATAGTTAAATGGGGCTAAATGTGAGGTTGCTTTACCAAAATATTGTGGGTGCATTTTCTGTTGTCAGAAATGTAATGGTGCATGAAGAACAGCCCACACAGAAGTCAGAAAGCAGCTGTTTATTTGTTAATGTGGCAAATCGATGTGAATAACTTGAACCTGCAGCAAAATCTTTAAAGAAATCACTGGCACTCTTGTGAATTTGCCATGTGTATTTTATCCGTAAATGAATACTTTAGGTCAACATGAATTCAGCAGTATTGAATTAAGTCTGACATCATGTGTCACTGTTTGCAGGTCCAAATGGCCAAAAGCAAACAAGTGTAAATCATGTTTAGAGAATGCTGTAGCATTACCAATAACCATGATCATAGCATGTATCTAAAGAAGAACTAAAACATTTGTGACATTGTGAGTTTTCGATACACCACAACGTAACAAATGGTTTGTGCTCATATACCTTTTTTATCCAAAGTAACAAACATTGCATTCAAGGTTTTTCATCAGTTTATGTGCCCCATGCAAACCAAACTTGCAACCTTGTAAGTGCAATGCTTTACTCCTCATAGAAATAATAGTAATAATATAGATCATCTTTAAAGAGGTGTTATAGTTGGGTTATGCTGAGGTGCTTTCTAGGGTGAACTTGACCTTTACAGTTAATTGGAAATCCCAAGTGATTTACTATCTTGCGATTCCCTATTGCTAACCTGTCAGATTCTGATTCTGGAGTCACAATTTAGTGAACATCTAAAAGTATGCACTAACATCAAATTGTACTATCCAGTTCTCAAAATAATAATGGTTATACTTTAGCAAGACTAGCTAGAGTATTGAATACAACTCATGTTTGTCATTCATTTTCATGAGAGTTATTAAACTGAGCAATGGGCATTATTTGTGGACCATTTTCCTCCCTTCCTCTTTGATTGTGTGTTCAAACAGTATTTTAAGTTGTGCTTCTCTGTCTTGAAGTCTAAAGTTCTTTTTCTTTGAAGTTGGCAATGTTGTAGCAGTAAAACCGCCAGATCTGAAACCCACCACCATTTAATAACAAAAATCAGACACTTCTACAGCCTGACAGGATATTAAAATCTTATTAGTTTCTTTGTCAAAAGACCAATCACAGGGTTCTCTGATGGCCACCATCTAAACCAAGAGCACTGGCAAAGCTTGTTTCTGGCTACAGTCCTTGCTATTGCAGCACAAAAGAAGTGTGACAGCTGGTCAGAGTGAGAGAGAGAGAAGGTGAGAGCAGAGAGAGAGAGACAGAGATCTCTACGCCCGACTGCCTGTGTAGACACAGAGACAGGGCGTTTTATGGGAAGCTGATGGGAGCTTGATTGACTGACTCTAGGACCCATGAGGCCATGCAAGGGATATGGTGACTGGCAGGTCAATCAGGACCTCAGCCCAGCTGGCCAGCCAATCAATTATCAGAGCTGATGGGGAGATAGGATCAGGAGCGCCACGCTTGACATGGCCTGACCCCATCCTTAATGCTGGGACTGTTTAGAGTGTAATGCAGCCCAGGCCTGAAGGACGCATCTCAGCATCATAACTCTGCCTCACCTCTTGGTGGCTTCTCATTTAAATAAGCAGATCCACTCTGAAGGCTTTGGACAGCAGAAAAAGGACAGCAGATATCTTCATATGAATCTGGGCCAACGTTACTGTGAATGCCAGTACATTGTAATGACATAGCAGAGATATCTACAGAATGGTGGTGGGATGATAGTTTAGACAAAAGCAAAGTCTTTTTCAAGGTCTTACTAATACTCTCTTTGACACTTCATAGCTCATAGTGGGGATCATCCAAGCAGCAGAACTGCCCGCCATGGATATGGGTGGTACTTCTGACCCATACGTGAAGGTGTACCTTCTTCCAGATAAGAAGAAGAAGTTTGAGACCAAGGTCCACCGGAAGACGTTGAATCCTGTTTTCAATGAGCAGTTCACCTTTAAGGTAGGTCACAATCACTTAATTGGGCATTGAATGCTCCTATTACAACAAGTGACTTCACACCCCACACATAGAGCAGATCAAGTAATTTCTGACTACTTCTGCCAGATTAATAAGACGTTAAGTGGCACAATGCATTGTTGTGCATGATGCATCGTTACAATTTACATGCAGATGGACTCCTGCAGGTGTCCGTCAGCCAGAAAGTGGCATAATTTCTATTTTAAATATTCAGTAGAGCTTTTTGATTTGTTTTTATGAGACATCATGCAGCGGGAAAGACCTTTTTGTGTAATTACCTCAGCCAGACCTTTAGACTTCTATTAAGTTACCAAGTGAAGTGTTGAATTCCTAAAAAAATAAAACTGAACTTACCAAGGTGGGGTAGAGGACTGTTTTCTTGTTTGGTTCTTGTTTAGCCTAGCACAATTTCAACAATGACAAGGTACTGTACCTTGAGAATCCACACGCCACCATCTAGAGAGATAGCCACAAAGCTCTGACATGCAATCACAAGTGCCTTCATTATTGAAATGAAGAGACTGGAGAGCTGGTGTGTGTGATAGCGTCAAGGACAAAATAGCAACCCTTGGTTCTTATCTCTTTCCTGGCCAATCAAGCAGTTTGTCGCCATGTTGGAACAAGTCCTTCGGGATAATGAGTTTTGTCTGAAAAACAGCTCAATTGGAGGCAATCAAGAATCAAATCTCTCCCTCTCTTTCTCTTTGTCTTGCACACAAGCCGTTGTCCTATATTTTCATCCCAGCATTTTGGTGGGAGATAAGTCCCGTAACTAGAATAGAGAGATTACACTGGTAGGTGTGCGAGCAATTATTTTCACCACTCATATTCTGCAGGTTCCCTACACTGAGCTCGGAGGGAAGACTTTGGTGATGACAGTATACGACTTTGACCGTTTCTCCAAACACGATGCTATCGGAGATGTGAAGGTGCCCATGAATAAAGTCGACTTTAGTCATGTGACCGAGGAGTGGAGGGACCTCCAGAGCGCCGAAAAAGAAGAGGTAAAAGCTGACGTACACGTTGGTATCGTGATTAAATATTAGCTTTGATTGAATGTTCCTGCTTTATTGCCTGACCTTCTTGAGCAAGTGAAAAAGTTTTCCAGTTCCACTTTCACCAGTAGTAATGCTTCACAATAGCACAAACAATTCATATCAATGCCAAATGTTAACTCGTATATTGTAAAGGTTGTACACAACCAGAGTAAATATCATTAAGCTGGAACTTCACGGAAACTCACCCGCTGTAAAGGTGCAAGACTTGAGGGCTATCCGTCTTCAATGGAAATGTCAGTTAATCAGCTGGGCCGTGCCGTTGTTTTATTAATAAAAAGTGTGACTTTCCATGCAGTGGTTGGGGAGATTCAATTTTCATGGTAAATGTCATGGAATATAGCATTTAAGCCGTGGTTTCTATGGGAACCTTGTTTTTGTGCCACGGTTCCTTGGTGTAAAGGTTAATTATGACGCTGTCAAAAGCCTGCTGAGGGCAGAGAGTTGAAGGCTATCTACATACATTGAAAATTGCACTTTGAGTTTGTGTTGCTGTAATACTCCATGTCCGATGAACTAGCGGAGCACTTCAAGCAATGCTTGAGAAAGCAAAAGCGTATTGACTTTTACCAAAGGATCTCTAGAGTGGTATCCTGAGGGTGACACTTTAAGTGCCTGTATGAAAAAGAAATGAAAGTCGGCTGCAAAATGCTGCATCTCCTCGCAATTCCATTCGGTTTGGTTGTCGTTTCTCTTTATCTCCAGTTCTTTGGAGGGAGTATTATTTCCTGTGAATAATTAGGTGATTTTAAAGTGTAGTCAGAGTCAGCAGTCAATTCAAATTATTTACCTTGTAGGGTTCATTTAATTAAGCAAAGACTTTTTATTGTTCTGTTCTGATGACCTTTTAATTGACAGAAAATTGATTGTGTGTAAAATGGCATCAGCCAGTTGAAAGTAAATGATGTAACCTTTTCCCCCTTCCTGCTGTTTTCTATATGTCACATATGTTTGTGTTCATGTTTATGAGAATGGCTCTTGAAATATTAATGGATTGTGTTTACGCGTAAATGAAATTTTACAGTGTAGCTACATTTGTGGAAAACGAATCAGACTGAAAGACATGAAACGCTGTGTTCCTTGTTTCAATTTTTCTGATCAACCTTGTTGAGAGTGAAAAAGTAAAGGAAAATAGGAATATTTATCTCTCTTGCTGCAGACGATTCAGTCTTGGTTTTCGGTCCTGATAATTGTTCATTATTATTAGCAAAGTTCACTCACATTCAAATTTGACCAGCTTTTTGAGTTTATTTTTTGTTTACCTTGCCAATGATGCCTCTGATTGAACTTTTGTCTACCACTCACAGCAAGAGAAGCTGGGCGACATCTGTTTCTCCCTGCGGTACGTGCCCACTGCTGGCAAACTGACCGTGGTTGTTCTGGAGGCCAAAAACCTGAAGAAGATGGATGTCGGTGGCCTGTCAGGTGAGTCAAGCTGTCAGCTGGACCCTGGCATAAAGATTGTGTCATTATGCAATGTTTTAGACAATGCCTGTAGTCATGGTAGTTTGTTTCTTTGTTTTTAAATACAATGTGAAATCCAAATGATTCCTGTTTTATCAACCTTATAAAGCCATGCATATAATAGTAAGTAATCCAAACATTTATGAGACAATATCTAAAGAGAAAGAAGGCATTCGATTTTTGTCACTGGCTATAATATGATATATTGACAGTCTTGAGCTCGAGGAGAAGAGAGAGAGGAAAGAGAACCACATTATTTATAGGACCAAAAATATGTGGTTTATTGCCGATGCTAAATTCAGTAATATAATATAACAGTATTCCAAAGAACAGTGTAAGTTCTCACTGTAAAATTGCATTATTAGTGATCTTTAAATATTTTAGTAAAATGATGATCAGATGATTAAAGCTGTGTAGTTTGTGGTTCAATGATGATTTCTTTGGACAGCCTTTTTACCAGATGTGTTTGAGAGTAAAATACATGTACATTATTATGATTATGACTTTTATAATGTGAAAACAAGTTTTAATTATTAATTCAAATGCTTTTCTGCTAAGTATTAAATATGCTGATAATTTAGAGGCCTTAAATATAATTTATATATTTGATCATTTACAAGGCTGAAGTGGTGATGTTTCTGATTTCATAATGCACATTATCATAATCATTCTTTAAAATATAATAATCTGCTTAGATGTTTTGTTTTTATTTAAGACCAAGCAGATGGGGAAAATATTACAACAACATAATAGCCTAACATAAAACATATTTTGCATCCAACGTTTCCCATATTACATCATCTCCATCATTAAACATGCCCTTTTCCTCTCCTCTCCATTTAAAAACTGTCATTTTGTTATCACAAGACGAGGTTGTCTGTATTTACATGCAAAGTCACTTTTAGTATATCTTTTACTTTTAAAATCATGTAATGCGTATACAGTTATTCAAAGCTACAAATCCCAACGGCACTGAAATGTGGCTTAAAATGATCCAGCACTTCCCGAACCTGCGGCTTCGCTTTATCAGCTGAAGTAATATTCAGCTCTGGTGAATACATGAATACATTTGCGCTGAGTAAATTTACAGCTCGGCATTCAGAAATCAGTCCTCATCTGTGCCGTAACCACTTATGAAAAGCAGCCCTCAGTCTCGTCCGTCCATTCCTCCCTCCCTTCCCACCCTCACGCCAGTTCCCTCGCACCTGGTTCATTTCGGCCTGCTGTCAGAGAGGCGGACAGGCCATCAGTAGCAGAAACACCCGCTGAGAGCCAAGAGGCCTGACGTTTACTTCTCATCACTCTCAGACAGAGAGGAGAACAGCGATTAGCAGCACAGCAACTTTCTCATTCTCTCCTCGCTCCATGAGTAATATAGATTAAGGCGAGACATTATAAGCAAAATGTTTTTTTCATGCACATGTTAGTTTTAAGACTTTGGGCTTTTTGGCTTATAAAGAAAGCATTCAACATATGCTGTAAGTGTTTCTTTTACCACACTTTCAGTTTCAGTTTGTGTCTAAATATCAGAGAAAGTCAGTTTCCTCAAAATGAGTTTTCTTCCTACCTTGTGCCTTTCATCAGCACTTACATAGACTTTACAGGGATATGTATATAATTGGCCTGATTACAAAATATTTATTATACAAAAAAGTCTCTCTGGCTGTTCACATTATTTTCTGTGTTTCTGGATTGATAGTAATGGAATCACAAAAGCCCCTCTGTATAAACTTCTAGTCTAATCTGTGAAAAAACAACTTTTTAACCTGACTTGATCCAACAGTCAGATTTTTTTTTTTTTCGTTATTTGTATGTTTTAATTTTGATTTATTTATTTTTTGCTTCAAATCTCTACAAATAAGCACATATTTGATTAAATAATGCATCGTTAGCACATTTAAACAACATTGCAAAAATCAGCTAGGGAAATACTGTGGTGATAACTAGGCCCACACGGAATCTGCGCGTGCATAATTCCGCAGATTTTTAGCTCTTCGTTGATTTGGTTTATTTACTTGTGTAAATTTATATTTATTCAGGTTTTGAATTAATTTCAGTAATAATATTGAGTAATATGAAAATATTCATATGATTTATTTACAATACAGTTTGTATTGTTATATTTTTTATAAGTCATATTTTCTGTCATTTAGTAGAGATTTTATACGAGAGGCCTGCTTTGTGTACCAAATAAAGTGGATCTAAATGGATTGTCATTGTAAACATTAAAGTTAAAAAGGTATTACTTTTTATTTCAAATATTAAGGTTTTAGTTATGGTACTCACAAAATCATTCCGCATAAATGCGCAGATTTTTAACAAAATTTTGCGCAGAAATAGCAAAAAATGTCCGCAGATTCCGTCTGGCCCTAGTGATAACTATTAGGTTACTTTTTGGTCACACTTCAGTTTAAGGACCAGTTCTTGCCTTTCAACTACAGTATAAGTTATGCCCTAAGCTTCAAATTTGCTGCTTATTTGTTGATTAGTAAAGTAGCTATTAACATATAAAAAGTCTGATGAAATGTAACTTGTGTTGAATGGGGGGTGTTGTATTATAGTTGAAGTCAGAATTATTAACCCCCCTGAATTATTAGCCCCCTGTTTATTTTATTCCCCAATTTCTGTTTAACAGCGAGATTTTTTTCCAACACATTTATAAACATAATAGTTTTGATAACTGATTTCTTTTATCTTTGCCATGATGACAGTAAATAATATTTTACTAGATATTTTTCAAATAAATAAGAAATAAGAAGTGACTTTTAAAGGCTTATTTAGGTTAACTAAGCAGGTTAGGGCAATTAGGCAAATTATTGTATAATGATTGTTTGTTTGACTACTGAAAAAAATATGTAGCTTAAAGACGCTATCAATTTTTTAAAAACTCCTTTTATTCTAGCCAAAATAAAACAAATAAGTCTTTCTCCAGAAAAAAAAGATATTATCAGATGTACTGTGAAAATTTCCTTGCTGTGTTAAACATCATATGGGAAATATTTAAAAAAGAATAGAAAATTCAAAGGGGGGGCTAATAATTCTGACTTCAACTGTATATTTGTATTATTCTGAATTGTTTTGCCATGAAGACACTCAACTCAACTCCCAAAAATGAAAATTATGTTAATAATCTGTGATGTTCCAAACCCATGAGACCTTAAGATAATAAAGTTATTTAAAAATTAAGAAATTAATTTTTTAAATATTTTAGAAATTAAGATATTTTAGGTATCCAAAGACAGCAATGGTTCAGAGACGTTCAAAGCCCAAAAAGGATCCAAAATGATTTTTTTCTGGACTTTGAATGTGTCGGGGTCATAGCTGTGATAGCGCAATTGGATTTCATCTAAAATATTTTAATTTGAACACAAAGATGATGAAGATGAGCAAAGGTATGTCAGAGGGTTGGAATGAAGTAAGTGAGTAATAAATTTCAGAAGTAAATTTTTTTAATGTGAACTAATCTTTCAAATAAAATATACAATACAATGCAATACTTATTTGTTAAGTTTAGGTAAGGTTAAGAAATCTAATTAGTATGCTTTTTAAGTACTATAAGTAACTACAGTACTTGCAAGTAAGAACGGGTACACAAAAGTGTGCTAAAGTCTTATCTTCTTTTTACTTTTTATTCACCTGCAGTATCTGGCCTTAATTTCAGCTATAGTCTGACATTTTGTAAGGTACTCCAACATTCTGCTGAAATTATCACAGTTAACACCTCTATTTAAAGTTTGCATTTGGCCGACTATAGATTTCACAATGTGATAAGTACAAACCCCAAGCTGTTTCATCTTCAGGCTTGCTGAATTGGTTGTTTGCCAGATCAATCAAACCCTGAGTGAAAATTGTGCAGTTAAGGGTGCTTTCACCATCAATTACTGGGATTTTGCCAGACTTTGACAGTCTGTATTGTGATATAAAGCGATTTGACAAAGTGCTCTGTGTTCCCACTAATTTTACTTTGAAAACTGCATTCTCTCTCACTCTGTTTTTCTTCCAAGTTGGTGAAAACGGCTCAGATTTAATTGTTGTTACAGGGGGAGTCGTTCTCCCAAAGGAATCACTTGCGAGCATGTCCAAAGAGCTGTCACATGATTAGAAACAATAGGCCCGCATGGATCATGCCAATAATTAGTGACTGTTTCCATTGTGATTCAGCTACAGGGAGGACGACTCATCAGAACACTATAATTTATCCTTTTCTCCTTTCAAACCCTGTTTACTCTGCCTAATCACACAAGACATGGTTGTTGCAGCTAAAATAATTGTAATTTGAATTAATTCACAAGAGCACTGCTCACCAATCTCCGCATTTTTCCTCATTATGTTTTTAGGTTTGGATTTGTGGTTTGGATTATTAATTGCATTTGCATTTAAAGGGATAGACAGACAATTCTGTCGAACCTTTCATTTATTCCAATCCTGTTTGACTGTCTTTATTCTATTAAACCCAAAAGAAGACATTTTGAAAAATGTTGGAAACAGGTCATCATAGTCTTCTATAGTATTTTTTGTTACCTAATATGGAAGTCGATGGTATGGAAGTTTATGCAGACAGTCAGAATAAAAAAAATCATAAATGTTTGGAATCTCATTGAGGGTCAGTATTTTTGGGGAAACTATCCCTTTGAAAAATGCTTGCAAGCGCTGTTTGAATGTCATTAGAATTATATTTGAAGTATTATATCTAATAGCGTTAAATATAAAAAAATGTAACTCCCAGTTATTTGTGATAGCCTGAAAACAAAATGTCAACTGGCTTTAAAGGCAATTTTAGCAGATGCCACTTTTCTAGTCATTTTAAACAGCACAACATCAATGTTTAACTTCAAAAGACTTAAGAAATCAATTTTTGGTAGTTATTTTGGTGGCATAATCCTGATTCGCAATCATAACAACAACCAATAATAAATATATAGAAACTGAATTTTGTCAAATTATTTTTGTATAATGACATATTTGTAGTAAAATTGATATTATCCTGGTGTTACGAGAAGAAGGTGACTTGTGAGGACATTGTCCATGTCCCTACTTTTTCAAAAGACTTAATAATGATACAGAATGAAGATGGTCTAGGGCAGGGATCACCAAACTTGTTCCTGGAGGTCCGGTGTCCTGCAGATTTTAGCTCCAACCCTAATCAAACAAACCTGAACAAGCTAATCAAGCTCTCACTAGGTATACTTGAAACATCCAGGCAAGTGTTTTGAGACAAGTTGAAGCTAAACCCTGCAGGACACCGGACCTCCAGGGCCGAGATTGGTGATCCCTGGTCTAGGGCAATAGAAAACATAGTTTGTACAGTATTAAAACCATTACACCGATGTATGTATGTGTGCCAATGTGTATTATATTATATTATATTATGCTTATTTTTTATTATAAAATGTGAGCTGCTGTGTGAATTGTGATTCAGAGTATAAAATCTTTTATTTTATCATTCATTTAATTAATATAACAGTGGTAAACATTGACACCAAACAGCATCTCTAAAGTTATAGGTGTATGCAGTATATGCAGTCCACCACTAGGAGACATCTATGAGTCTGTAGACTAAACATGACTGTAAGCCTATGTGCCAGAGCCAATGAAAACATACCCCATCAGAGACAAGAGCCAGCTTTCTTTTCACTTGGATTTTCAGTATCGCTTTTAGATGAGCTTCTCGAGTGGCTACAGTATATGAACCAAAAACACAAGTCATTACAAGCAATGCCAGCTCCTTGAACCACAAGCGTCAGGCTTGGCTGCAGTGTGAGTATAGATTACCGCAGATTTCCTAAAGCAACCTCAGACCTCTGCCGCTTTGTTGGCCAAGCAGCCGGGCGAAAGCACCACTGTTAATAGTGTGAGGCCTGGAGGACTTCTGCTTTAGTTCAACATCATAAATAGCCATTCTACAGGTTTTCACCTTATTAAAAAGCAGATGGAGCAAGCAGCCAGAGCTCTGGAGATTGTGCAGTGTTAGAGTCAGTTCAACAGGAGGTGCTGTGCTGCTCTGTCTTGAGAAATCTACCTTTGCATATCATATAGGCTGAATTGCATTCATGCATATTAGATCCCACTGTGAAGCTGTGAGAAATGCACGATGTTAAAATGCTGAAGTTACAGGGCAATGCACTGTACAAGCTATACAAATGCTTCATATCAGTTCATTAAATTAGTATAAATTATAAATGTATAAATTATTAGGATTAATGTTGGATTTTGGATTATTGCATATTTGTTATCACGATGACCTCAATAATAATATCCATAACATTAATGTATTAAATTCAAAATAATGTATGTATATTCTTCTGTTTTAAGGTTTAATGAAGTTTGTTAATGTTGAATCAAAATAATAAATTTTGTGAAATATTATTAACATTTTTATAAGGATTGCATTCCTATTATCTTAGTTGAATTTTCAACATCAACTCTCCAGTTTTCATTAGTCATTACATTAGTTTATTGTCATTGAAATAAATCTTATTGAGCTATCATAAAGTTTAAACAGTATTGTGATTCGTGTATAACATAAAAATATGATGATCTTTGCTTGCAGGCAATTAGGAAACTTTTAAAAGCATGTATGTGAGTTAAAGATGAAACATTTCAATACTTTCAAGCGATTGTGAAACATTTTCTTGTTGCTCATTCCTCTAACCAAACATATTTTTCTAAGTCATTTTGTTCATTTCAGCAGAATATTATTTGAACTGTTATTACTTAACCCAGTAAAGCAGATAGGAAGATGCTTAATCATCTTTTCTATGCTAGAGGCTAAATATGCACATTGTATCTCACACTTTATATACAGTATCCTGTCTGCGAAGCCCATGACGCATGCTAAAATCTTGAAGGGATTCACTGTTGCCACCATTGAGAGTTTGCTCACATTGCATACAGTGTAAACAATTTAGGGGACTTGCATCAGCATCTCCATATAGCTTACTATCATGCAGTATAAGAATGTTGCTTCACGTTCATTAAGATTCATTAAAATTGAAGCTACACAAACTGTTATATTATTTTCAAATTCCCCAATACACCTCCTTATGAGACCTCATGATCAATAATCACATTCCCAATAAGAAACAAAAACATAAATATTCAACCAAGGCCAAACCATGCCATTTATATTAGTAATCTTTATGGATAATAGTGAAACTGACTCTAAAATAATAACTTCACACCTTTCCTTATGGTTTGTGAAATTAGTAGTTGTTTTGTCAGATATTCGTGCATTGCACACTCTGCATCTGGCATGTCTTTAATGACCAAATAGCCAAGAGAAACAATTTATGTGTTTGATATTTAGTGGTGTTAAAATTGCGTAGTGTTCATGTCACATTTGCTGATTTGACATTAGTGGTGCTGACGTCACAATAATACATTTCTGAAGCAAACTGTAGTTGTTTATTATTATCATAAGTTCAAGTTATTGTCAAGCCTTCCACTTAGGCCCCGTTTACACTAGTGCGTTTTAGTTTAAAAACGGCGTTTTAGCATGAAAATGATCTGCATCCACACTAGCGGATCTCAACAGATCTCCCTCCACCAGAAACGTATATCACGTGACCATTCGCGCCCTCTGAGCATGCGCGTTCAAGTATAAACAGGAAGCACGTGTCTCGCTCGGCGTTTGGTTATTGTTAGTCAACAAACGCTGGTTGAACGATGAACGCGATGGCAAAGAAAGCAAGAGAGGTCAGAGAGAGACAGACGACGAGGTTGAGTTGTTACTCAAAGTAACAAATGAATATAAAACATCCATGGCTATCGAAAATAGTGTTTACAGTGGAGGCTGGTCTGCCGGTGACATTATAGCCACGTGCGCTTGACGAATAAGGAAAGGATGCGCAATGACCCAAATCCCCAATCACGTAGCGGATCTCAGCAGCCACGCCTCTGTTTTCAAAGGTATCCGTCCACACTAGATGCAGCGGCGGCGTTTTAGGATGAAAACGCCCTCTCCAGCGTTTCTAAAACGCTCCGTTTTCGCACCTCGAAAACTCCGGCGTAGTGTGGACGGATGGCGTATCCGTAGCAAAACTTATGCGTTTTAAAACGAAAACGCACTAGTGTAAACGGGGCCTTAGAGTTAAGTGATTTTCTTACTTCAATCAAGCCACAAGTCATGCCTTGATTCATCATGTGACTCGAGTCCCCCACCTCATATTTATGGATCGTAATACAGGATCGTAATAAATCTTTCTAATAGACTATGATTTGTTATTATTTTATAAGTTAATGTCAGGTTAACTGTTTTAAAATTTTACATTAATATGTTACACCGAATGAATATGGAACCTTATTTTTCAAATATTTTCACACAAATTATTTTAAACAGCAAACAAACTTGTCTTTAATATGCTTTTTGTTTATTAGCTGTTTAGTAAATTGAATTTGATGAGTCATATCTACAGTACAGTATTTGTTTGTTTATTACATCATGACAATGTAAATAAATATGAAGGAAATTAATATCTTTTATAATAAACAGCAATATTTGAGTTTTAACTTTCCACTTTAGCACAGCCGATCTTTACACTCGCTCTCAGCTCATGTGTCATGTGATTTATACTTTCAAAAAACGCATGCCAGAGACTTTGCGCTGCCCTGCTCCTAATATGGTATGAGTGTGAGTACTTTCTCTTTTTCTCTCTCTCTCTCTCTGTATGGAATGTGCTACTCAGACTTTTTTCACAAAGATGAAGAGTATTTAGATCAGTTTTAAAAAAAGGGAATTGGAAATGCCAGAGATTTTAAATATATATTTTAAATTCCTCTTGGAACAGATCAGAAAGAGTGATGGTGACAAAAAGAGACACAAAAGTGTCAGCAAGAGAAAGAGTGATATGGCACATTGGACAAAAGGTAATTCTGAAACACGGCTAAATCTGTCAGGTTCAGTCATTCCTCACCTCAATAACTGCTGCTATATCCTTTATTTTCTGTCCTTTTAGAAAAGCTGAGGAGGGCAGAGGATGTCAGCCCCCCTTTTACAGGATCAGTATAAGATATATAAAAAATGCACATTTGCTCCGCTTTTCAAAAGGAGAGCTTTATAGATCAGATGTTTGGTTGATGTTTCATCCTTTGCGTGTTTTGTGAGGTTTCAATCAAAAAGCGATTCTAAGGAAGGTGAGTATGAATCAGTATTGGCTGAGGTAAACAGATGAAGAGAGATGCATGATGGGAATAGAATATAGATGCTGGAAATGATAGATAGATGGATCGTATTTTGAGGCGCAGACAAGAGATTGATGTGTCTGAATGGCAGTAATGCAACTGGAAAGATTTTCTCTGTGATACCGCAGGGCACACACACACACACACACACACACACGCACCTACACACACCTGTCATGTGAAAATAAAAGCTTGTACTGACGTAAACAAACCACACGAGATTTGTGTGTGGTACCGCTTTAGGTGCCTGCACTGTGCTCAAACAAACAGATACAGTTACAGAAATACAGATACAATTTCGAAATACAATGATTATAAATAGTTTTGTGATTAAATGTAAAATAAAACAAGAACAGAAGGTGGACAATTAAACAAGGGAAATTTGTAATGAATCGATATATTAACCTATTTACCTGTCTATCTATTTAGCAGCTATTTGAATTTCTGAATCTTGAACCTAACAGATTTGCAATGTTTTTATTATTTATTTATTATTACTTTAAGACTATTTGACCACCAAGACTGAATTTGTAAGAAAGACTTGTGCATAAGTTTAATGGTTCTCTCCATGAATATCGCCATAGATGCTGGAATAGCGTTAGGAAGAAAATAAATCTATAAATCTAGACCACCAAGATATGGTCTGGGTCTCAACTCTCCGTTGAAATAATATTCAGAGGCTCATCTGGATATTTTCTGCTGTAAAGGAAATGTGTTATTTGCTAACCTATATTCAGATGGAGAAGTCCTTTCTAATTTTAAGTGTCTTTTAGTCATTTGTGATTAGTCAGAGCATGCAGTGTTTTTCCAATCTTCTATTGTCCTATTTTGTTGTGCCTGTGTGAATTGTGGCCTCAGTTTCCTGTTCTTATCTGACAGGAGTGGTACCAGGTGTGGTCTTCTGCTGCTGTAGCCTATCCGCATCAAGGTTCAGCGTGTTGTGCGTTGAGAGATGCTCTTCTGCATTACCTCGGTTGTAACGAGTGGTTATTTGAGTTACTGTTGCCTTTCTGTCAGCTCGAACCAGTCTGGCACCTCTCTGACCTCTGGCATCAACAAGGCATTTGTGCCCACAGAACTGCCGCTCACTGGATATTTTCTCATATTCGGAGCATTTTCTGTAAACCAAAGATGGTTGTGTGTGAAAATCCCAGTAGATCAGCAGTTTCTGAAATACTCAGACCAGGCCGTCTGGCACCAACAACCATGCCACGTTCAAAGTCACTTAAATCACTTTTCTTTCCCATTCTGATGCTCGGTTTGAACTGCAGCAGGTTATCTTGACCATGTCTACATGCCTAAATGCGTTGAGTTGCTGCCATGTACTTGAATGAGTAGAAATTTGCGTTAACGAGCTGTTACCTAATGACGCGGCTGGTGAGTGTGTGCATGTGTATCTTTTTTTATACTTAACAGCAAGAAATGACTGGGAAAAAATTATATATATATATATATATATATATATACACACCACTTTCAAAAAAAAAGCCTTTTTCCAGTCCTTTCTTTCTGTTAAATATACAGAAAAAGAATTGTGGAAATGTTGTAAGAGTGTGCTGAGGCCCCCTGATTGAGATCCACTGCTGTAGTATATCATTAAACTAATGATTTGTCATGCCATGTCCTGTTTTTGTGTGTTATCAGATCCCTACGTTAAGATCCATCTGATGCAGAACGGCAAACGGCTGAAAAAGAAGAAGACGACAATCAAAAAGAACACCCTCAACCCTTACTACAATGAGTCCTTCAGTTTCGAAGTGCCATTCGAACAAATCCAGGTAATTTTTCTTTGGTGCTTGTACTGAAACCGAGCTGTAATATGGCAAATCCCACACAAATTCCCCTCTTTTCTTGTTTATTCTCATCCAAAAATGTACAGAGACTAATTGACAAGCCGCAGCCAAAAAAGTAACTGGATAAGGCTCTGCATGAGGCTTTTAGAAAAGTTTTGTTGCTAATTAGTTGGAGAACAAAATGGATGCGATTCTTGCTAGTGCAATAAGAGTAAAATTGCTTCCAATTGATTTAGCATTTCACGGTTCAAAGGATACATTTTATGCCTTGAGTGAGCGGCTTTGAATTCAAAGCGTGTCTAGGGGTCTGTTAACCAGAGAGGCCTTCCTCCCTCTCCATTCACACCAAGCAGCAGACGTTTGCGAAAGGCGCCGCCGCGAAACGAACAGTTCCTCGCTCATTGTACATCCCTCAATATTTCATTATATGGCAAATTAGCTCCGGCTTCTGAGAACAATGGCTCAGGGCCTGTTCTCGCCGGTCAGAGAAATGCAAGCGGAGAGGTGGATCGAAGGATAATCAGGCATCTGAAGACGCTAATTCATATTGCCTGCTCGCATTTCGTGCACAGGCGGATGGCACTCTGAGTAAGCAAAGCTAAGAGCGAGCCATTGACCCCAGCGATCAGTTGTGCGCTCGCAGTCAATTTGCCATAGTTGTCCAGAGCTCTTTGGTGGAACCCGCTGGCCTTTCTTTGGCGTTCGCCACTGTGCTCTTCAAAGGCTGAAGCTGCTGCAGAGTTACAGGCCATTCAGCAGACCATCACACTGAGATAATTGTAGTGGTATTTGCACCACTTTGCATTTGTAGTCATTGTTAAACAATGTTTCTCAAGCACAGCAAGCCAAGTTTGGTATTTGTGAAGTTAAAAGCCTTTTCACGTTGTTGTTGTTGGGCTTTATTTTTATTATTTTTTAAAGAAAATATACATTTTATTTAGCAAGTATGCATTTAATTGTCAAAGTTGAAAATATTTATACAGCCCAAATATATTGTATATCAGAACACTGTGCTTGACTAATCAGAATTGAGCAATTGACCAACCACCTCTAGAAACACTGCTACAGTAAATGGCTAAATGTAAATGCAGTCCCGAGAGCCATGTATAATTGAAATTAATAGTAGTGTACTTTTCAATTGATTCATGTCATTGTTGATATGCACATTTTAAAAACCAAACTTAAATAATTTCAATTAAAAGATGTTTGTATCAATTCTGTGTTGATTACAAGAACCAATTTCTGATCAAACTGCATGTTGGAACCAACTGAAAGGCCCAAATGTTATGTGTTTGTCTCTAATTTCTATTACAGAAAGTTCAAGTTGTTATAACTGTTCTGGACTATGACAAGATTGGCAAGAACGATGCCATCGGCAAGGTGTTTGTGGGCTTGAACAGCACAGGCACCGAGCTCCGTCACTGGTCAGACATGCTGGCCAACCCGAGGAGACCCATCGCGCAGTGGCACGTGCTCAAACCTGAGGAAGAAGTGGATGCCCAGCTGGCAGCTCAGAAAAAATAGAGCAGTCCTCGGCCAAACCCCTGCCCCCCCCAATCCCACAGTCCCACCCGTGTAGTGCTCTTTACCCAGTGCGTGTAAATACCTCAGTGATATAAGGATCCATGCACCCTCACTCCTAATTTGGTGTCTAAGAAAACCGCCTTTTCGGACCACCCTTGAGATGCTGTGTTGTTATGTCGTTTTCGACCCTCGGCCCTTTCCTTCTGTCGATAAACTTTTCTCTGTCCTTTATCGTTTCGCCTTCATCCACGACCTTAAAATCCCTGACCAAATGCCCCCTTCTTTTAAGCAATATGATCTGTATAGATAGCGCATGAGTGGAGGAATTTATTGTACCACAGGTGTATATATCAGTATGCAGACGAAAATGATTTCTAGTTTATGTGTTTGTATGTTGTTACCCGTTTCCTAATCTGTGTATATCTCGATGTTTTTAATAAGATGTTCTATTTTAAATTATGTAAATGCAGACATAGAAGAGCCAATATTATATATATATATAACAGGATTTAAGAATTTTAGCTAATTGCATTCCAGTAAAATATACGAGATATACATATATCTATATAAATATTTACAAATGAAAGAAATTCAACCTGCAAGACGCTAGTGGAGGTACACTTACTTCGTAAAGGACGGTTTGCGCTTCATGTTTACCTAAAGAAAAAAAACAAATGCATACAAATGTACCGAACGCGTTAAACACACACACACACACACACACACAAACACAAAGGCCATTAACTGATATGGTTTCATTGTATAAATATTATATGCTGCTGACAATTATACAAGCACATGATTTCGTAAGAACTTTTTGTACTGATTTATCAAACTGAGGACCTGTACGCTTCGCTTAAACCACTTTAATCGAAGAATTACTTACTTGATGAAAACCAATCAGCCTTTTTTTCTTTGATTTGTCATACGGTGATGCTGTTACCTTTCAGTGAAACGGGTCCCCGGGTTGCTTCTTTCTTCTTTTCTGTCCTTTGACTCCCTTACCTGATTCGAAACATTCAAGAAAAAGGAAATTGCTCATACGTTGGGACAGACTCGAGCTGTAGCCATTGTGTCCTAGAAGCTTGATTTTGTGAACGGCTTACTTTGTCGTTACGTCGGACTGATTTTGTTGTGGTTCAGCCTCCAAAATTTGAAACCAAGAGTTTTGGCTCTAGCTTTAAGACGACTCTTTTTTTATTTATTTATTTTTTTAGATTAAGTCAGCGTATGAGTATTTTTGGTAACTGCATGATTTATTTTATGTTTTTACAATCTTTGCTAAACGCTGGGTAAAGGGGGGATTTATTTACACCGGAACGTCTGCTTCAAGAGACTCCCTTGCCTTCAATCAAAAGGTAATCAAAAGGAAACTATGGGAGCGGAGGAGGAGAGGCGAGCTTTTAAACACTGCCATTGTTTTTAGGGAGGAACGAGACGTAAGCTACGCCTCCCTCCACGCACACTCCACTTTGTAAAAGTGGTCGTAGCTTCAGTTCATCGGGGAACAATGTATTTTGGCCGCAGCGGTGCCCTAAACAGCAGTTTTTGCTTTGTGTTGCCTTCTCACAGTGACAATAGAGTTAGCCATGCTTTACTGCCAATCCTTTTCCCCGTGGCTACTGTTTTGCACTGTACCGTCTTTGAACAGACAATAACTGGTCGGGACGTCTGTTCAGTCAAAAGCGCGCGATCGTTAGCGAATCTTTAACAATAACCGTAAAAGTTAATGGTCTGTACAGGTGATAACATTATATTCAAATGTCCTTTACTACGGGTCTAACAAGAGGGCGAGTAGACGTCGAGTCCATTAAACCCATGAGTTATCTTGGAGGAACCTCTTGCGTACACTAGATGCTAGCTTCAGGAGGAGTTTCTAAGTGTTTTCAATGTTACTGTGTAGGTGATAAAACAAAAGAAGACAAAAAAAGCTGTTTGTCATTCCATAGGAGTCTTTAAGGACTGAGTTGTGTATCACTGTGACTGCGGTGTGTGCTTAGCGTTGTAGTTTTCAGTAGGTAGCTGCCATCTTGTACTATAGTGATGTTGTGCTACCATCCCCAATCACACAACGAGAGCACGAGACAGCGAAATCAAGGTTTTTTTTTTTTTGTGCGTGTAATAAACGTTACGGAGCGTGTGCTCGCGCGGGTCACTTCACATAGCGTTTTGTTGAGCACTGTGCAATATTTGTATGTTCATTTCTTTTGGTTGAAACGGACGCCATCGCTCAGTAAGGGGGCAGAAAATATTGAAAAGAAAGAAAAGACACAGCCCCTGGCAGCGAGACGATGCATCCGTAGCCCGGTTAGGTCACGGCACATGTGTGTGTAGTAGGGAGCTCAACATCTGTAAACTTGTTAAGGATTCCTCCGTTTTTCTCCCTGTTGAGTTTTCCCGCACACAGATTTGACCATCCAAACATTCGGGTAAACGTATATGTAGGATGTATCCCAAATATGAGATAATTTATCTACCTATCTATCTCTATATATATAAATAATGATATATATATATATATAAATCCTTCCCTTTCAGAATAGGTGTATATATATTTTTATATTTGTCCTGATATCATTTGCTCATAATTGAGATCACCTGGTTCTAAGAGAATTCTTGTTATCGATCTTGTTATGGAAACTCTCTGTTGTACTATGAATATGATTGGCTGTACCATTTTGTTATCGCTGTTATGATTACGCTCATGACTATTACCTGGTTATCGTTCCTTTAGTGCCCTATTGAAGACCATTTTATATTTATTATGGAACTCAGAATGTACAGTATGGACTGTGTGTTTCGTTTCTACTTTTTATGGTGGGACCAAGTATAGTTGGCACTTTCATTTCAATGTTGCAATAAATATTGATTCATGTGTTTAATCGAGAGGCGATTTGATTTCTTACCCTGTCCGAGAGATCCGAAACGTGTAATCGCGACTATAGGTCCAATTATTAATCGACCACTCCTGCGTTAACCGACTTGTGTACTCTCATTTCTATCAGTATCTACGATATCTTAACGTGAGGCTTGTTTGTAAAACAAGGATAAAAATGCAGTTTTCGAGTCACACTCGTTCGTATTCGTACAGCAGAAGGGTGGTGTTGTACTATCAGGACGAACAGTAGAAGACAGCGTTGCTGGTTGCACCTCAGAGGTCTGTAAGTAGTCCGAAAAGCCATTTCTAGCCCTGCAGAGCAACGCTATCTTTTACTGAAGCCTACCAAAGCACGCAAACAGCTCCGACGACTGCACCCGACAACTTGAAGAAGAAAAAACAAAAAAAACTAAGAAACAAACAAACACCAAGCCCGATCGCTCAGCGTACATGCGTACAGTACAACCTTCCGATGCTCTACGAAGACAAAAAGCCACCTTTGAAGAAAACAAACAAAAAAAGCTGTGTAAAGAATTAGAATCTGATGCTGTAGGGAGATCCTAGTTGCCTTTGTGTATATCAACTGCCTGCTTGAGTATTTTTGTGTGTGGAAATTTTCTCTGTAATCTTGTAGAACTGTTCGGGGTGTTTTTTCCTGCCATACTGCTGGCCCCAGCGGCGAGCCGACAGTTATATTGCTGTGTATACCTTCATTTTTGATGAGGTGTTTTACAATTTGGTTTCACTTTGTGTAGTGATTCACTGTGTGGAGTTTCTGACTGTTGTTATATAACTTCATATACACAAATGTTCAATAAAACTGTTTTATTTCCTGTTGATACAGAACCTTCTCGGGAGCTCTTTTTTTCCGTGTCGAGATTTTTGTTCAGCTTTTGAATATTGAAACATGCATTGGATACATTTAAAGAACAGTAGTTATAGTTGCGGTCAAAACGATTAGCACTCGTTGTAAATTTGGACAAAACACTGTGAAGTATCGTTTATCGAGGGGGGGGGGGGATCTTTATTTATTTATGATTTATTCATTTATTCATTTAAACCCTTCCAAACAAGCTGTGGTGGTGCCGATGCTTTGTTTCTTTGATGTTTTCTGACCTCAAGATGAGCTACTTCAGTACTCCAGCTGTAATGCAGTGTGAATGTAATTCTTTATGTTGGCTTTTGGGCAGATGTGTCACATTTGAATGGAATGTTGATTTGGCGTTGGAAATGGGAATATGAAATGCTTTTCTTTTTTGTCAGTAATCCTTTACTCCATATCAGAGTTGTGTTTGGCTTTACTCGTTGTGATAGATGAGGATCCGGCCTTGCAACTGAAGGCCATTGCTCGATAGTTTCATGTTAATGCTTACCTTGGTGTGGGGGAGAAGCGTTTTTTAAAAATAGTTTTTAGAGTTTTACACTTTATTTTGATGGTCCATTTGAGTATTAGTAGACTGTCTGCTTAATGTCGACGGACATTTAACTGACTATAAGAAACTTTGCAATTACATGTCAACTTACACTAACCCTAACCCCAACCCCAACCTAACAGTCTACTTATAATGTAATGACAACTAGTTGGCATGTAGATGCAATGTAACTTAAACTCAACAAATGGACAGTCAAAAATAAAGTGTGACTGAGTTTGTAGTTGTACTCAAAAGAATTGTAGTCAGCATGTTTTAGTGAAAACATAGATTTCATTAGTAACCCTCCCTTGCCCCCACTTTCAGTTGTTCAATACTTACATTTTTAGGACAAGTTTGTGAACAATTGTTCCTAAAGGTCCCAGTAATTTAGTTGGTAGCTGTAAACCATTGACTTGTTTGAACTTGCTGTAAGTCTGATATCTGTTCTTATTAATAATGGGGTACATGCACACAAACTTTTCATTGTCAGTCAGTCAGGCCAAGAGCTTTCGGTAAACTGTTTTGTAAACACCCTTACAAAATTGCCACATTTAAGATCTGATTTCTTAAAAAAAATAAAAATAAAAATAAGTGGGTGTCAGACCGGACAAGTTTATGCACGAAAGTTTTCTTTGCCATGCATTTAAAAAGGGAAACTGATTTTCAATGGATTTAGAAAATTTGATTAACTGACTGCTGTAAAAGGAACATTATGAAATTGAAAATAATCACCTCAGCCTTTCACCAGAACGTTATGGTTGGCTGAAAAACACTAGCTGTGCATATAGCCCACAGAAACAATCTGTAATGATCAATGTTTTGAAATGTACTTGTGAATACAAGGGTTTTCATATTTATCCTTATTTTGTGTGTTGAGGGAGAGAGTGAGGGAGGGAGGGAGGGAGAGAGAGAGAGAGAGAGAGAGAGAGAGAGAGAGAGAGAG
>CAIGQQ010031848.1:2791667-2801769 GCA_903798035.1 Danio albolineatus
GAGAGAGAGAGAGAGAGAGAGAGAGAGAGAGAGAGAGAGAGAGAGAGCAAGAGCAAGAGCAAGAGCAAGAGCGAGCGTGAGGTTACTTGTTTATGAGGACATATTTGTATAAATGGCATGGCTATGTGAGGCTGGGTTTAGTTGGGGTTAGACAATATGGGACCCTGGACAAGAAAAGCAGCCGTATACTGTAGGTCTACATATGGAAGCTCATCTGAAAGCTGATTAAATCAGTTTTCCGTTGATGCATCTTTTGTTAGGAAAGAACAATTTTCCTCCGAGAAACAACTGTTTGAAGATCAGGAATCTGAGGGTTCCAAAAAATGCAAATAACGAGAAAATCACCTGTTGATGAAATGAAACTGTAATCAAATACATTAAGTTTTGATATATTTATGGTTAGACATGAACAAAATGTCATCCTAGAAGATGATCCTTACTTAATATTCGAGTCATTTATTTCATACCATTAAAAATATATGATTTGACTATTCTTTACAAATACACCTGTGTTGTCCAGGGTCACACATAAGCTTTTTTTTTTTTTTTTTTTAAGTATAAAATCCATAAACGTGTGTGTGTTGCTGAGAGCTAATCAATGAGATTCTAATAGATCTGACAGCAGAGGGGGGAGGTTGTCACATGGATAAATGGTCCTGACCTTCTCAGCAAGGTTCACTTTTAGGGCCCTGGTGGTCGCGTGGATTCCCACAGTAACACGTTGCTTCAGGTTCGAGCAACCCCCATGGACACTTAAAAAAAAAAAGATATGAATTCAGCGCACATAAATCATACTGATGTAATAGCTAGATTAGCAAACTAGCGTTCTCTCTCTGGATTTTCCATGTGGTCATGAGTCAGAGACCTGTACAGGTGATATATGGATTATAATACTTAGCTACTGAAATGAGTGAGTTTTGAGGGTCAAGCGTGAAAGCTGAAAGGCGGAACAGCGTTGCTGTGTCTTTAAATGAAATATCTTCCATTTCAGGCTTAGCGATGGCGAAGTCCACAGAGATATCCTGAGAGCGGATTGGTGCACACAGAGGCGCTGATAATGAAATATGGGCTCCTTCAAGAACAAGATAAGAGCGGGGGCTCGAGGCTATCAGCGCCACAGGATCAAATGCATTTGGCTATACATGACTTTGACCATCGCGCACCATTACGTACATATTCCTGAGCAGCCGGCGCTTCATCTCTGAGCTGATCTTCAAGGTCTGCTTAAGAGCAATGAATACGAGATGAGAGCGCTGTCTGTCTGTGAGCCTCCTCGCAGCTCAACTCCAGCAGGAGTGCAGAATACGGCCATGATCTCCGCTTGCAGATCCCGAAGGTGAAAAGCCTCTTGTTATTTTATCTGTTATCTGCTGAGAAGTTCTTATATAGTTTTGAAGTGGTCGTATTTAGATGTATTTGTAACGCAGTTTCTGCAATAACATGAAAAACAAGATAAACAATGTTCTGTTGCAGCAATCTTTGCCTTACTAAAATGGTTTTCAAATCCTGTTTAGTGTTTATTGCAACATTTAAAGAAGTTCTAACGCATGCTAAAGAGTTTGACTTGAAGGGGGTCTTCGTAAGACTGTCGTGAAACTTTTATAGTAATGACGTCACACATCATGAATATGATGGATACTTTTTAGGTTTATGACAAGTGTCATTAGCATGTCATTTTAAATAAAAAAGGTCATAAAGGTGTCATAAATCTGTCATAAACATGACTATATATTTAGCATTATGATTGGCATGAAGTTTATAACAGCAGGAATATTTTTCTTGACCTCAACTGCAGTTTTACAAATGGAGTTTGTCATTAAAATGGCATTAAATTAAAGTGAAGAGAAAAGTATTCGTGACACAGTTTAGGTGTCATGACGACCATACAGTACAGTTTATGGCAACTTATGTTTGTGTTGGTAATGTGAAAGAAATGTGAAACTATTTTGTCTTGGCATATAAAATGATAAATGTGAGCAAATGACACTTAATAACAGTTTTTTATAAGCATGCAAATAAGTACATATTCATGACGTGTCATGTCATCATTTTAAAGGTGTGCTATGAAATAAGTTGGGATAGGGGTAGGGACAAGTTTGGTGGTATCGGTAGGTTTAAGGGTGGGTTAAGGTGTAAGGCATGGTCAACAGTGTATTTACATAAATTAAGTACAGATGTAATTACATGCAGGTATTTAATCAATCAGAAGTACAATGTAAAATCATGTATTTACATAATATGTACATTGTAATGATGTATTAATTTTGGTGCAAGTACATATTAGTTAAGGCCACTTAATATAAAGTGGGACCATATCTTCTTTTGTGTTTAACAGTATCAAGAAACCTCTAAACGTTTGGAAGCGGTTGATGGAGAGTAAATGAAGAGATATTTTGGAGAACCGTCCCTTTTAGAGTCAATAAGCAGTGACGAGGCGCTGTAGAGTGTAGAAAAGTGCAGCTTCAGTTGTTTATTTTGTTACTGAAATGTCCCATGCAGGCCAGATGAACATTTTGTGAGTCATTGAAATATGAAGTTGGTAAAAGGTAGTGGCCTAAAGAAATGTTGCAATAGCACTGGGAAGCACAGGGAGCTTGAGTCCTGTGCCTGGAAGCGGGATCGTGAAACATCACGAGTTAAGGAGCAGTCAGGGAATTGTTGCTGCTGCTGCTGCTGCTGCTGCTGCTGCTGCTGTAGTAGGACTGAAGCCATGAGCACCGCTCAGCGTGTCAGTCAAGCAAACTCTGCATGATTGTGTTTCTGTGAAGTCAGCCAGTCATATGTAGTAAGATGCGGCAGAAAGGCAATCTTTGCGTAGGATTGTTTTTTAGTTTTTGAGCAGCAACATTTGTATGTGATGTTGGTTCCTGAAAAGAAGTCATTGTAAAAAAAAATAATAGATTTTTTTGTAGATGGGTGGTGAAGGTTGGTGTTTGCATTGTTTTGTCATACACAAGCAGGGTGAAACATCTATGTATGGAAAAAAAAAGATTGATTGGATGTAAATGTAAGGCAAGGTGTTGCAAACAGCTGATTTTGGCTAAACTGAAAGAAAGAAATGTAGTGGAACGTTACAAAATGTAATTACTTTGTTTTTATATTGAAGCCATACGAGTTGTTTGCAACAAGTGTGCAAAAAGAGTTCTTTTGAATGTCCCTAAAGCGCAGTTTACACATTACAAGTTGAGATGAACTAAAGTGAGACTGCATATTTGATGAGTAACAGCATGACGAATGCTAAAGCACAGATGGGACACTGTTTAAAGCATTATATGTAGAGTAGCTGTAGGCTCCAACTTTGCTGACGTCATGAGGATTGTGTGGATCTGAGAAATGGATGAATTGTTTTAGTGGTGTTTGGACGTGAAACGAACGGATGAGGCGAGCTGCGAGAAGAGCTTTGGAAAAGTGAGCTAAGGTTGGAGAAATGGGTCTTAGTTGTAGAAAGTAAGTAAAGAGCGTACAAAAGGCAAATTAGGAACGGGATTGTGCATCCGACAGGCAGTTTGAGGGCTGGTTTGCGTCACGCTTGTCTGCGAGATTGACAAAGGTTATGAATTTGGAAGAATTGTTTGTGCTGGTCGCGCAGGTTTGCAGTGCATCTCCAATTAGAAGCACTTGTTTGTTACAGCAAGTAAATGTGGCAAAAAATATTTTACAACCTTTATTATACAGAAACTATTTTTGAAACGTATTCGCATAATGTTAAATAATGTCATTGAAAAAGGGAAGACTCAATAATGAAGCAACACGGACTGAAGTGTGTGGATTTGTTTGGGCATAGACATTGTGTGGGCCTGGTTTAAAAGAATAGTTGCTCAGGCTTTGGCTGATAACCACAGTGAAGTGGCATTGGTCTGCCACAGAGGCGTTCGTCAGTTCCTATGGAGAAAAAAATATGAGTAAAGAGCCGCCTGATACAGTTGTAGATCCTGAAGTAGAATTGCAACACTGTCAAATTGCAGAGGTTGTGCACATGTAACTTGCTGTTATCATATGCATTGTCATGTGATCATCGTATCATATCAACATCACATGATCTGTGCTGTGGTGTTATTTGGATTATTGATTTATTTGTAAAGGGAGTTTCTGTAGTAATGGAGCACAGAGTGGGAAACAGTGTGAAAAAAGTGGTTTGTGGTAAATGAGCATGGGGTGAAACGCTGGGTTTGCTGATCTTTGAGGCAGCGTTGGCTTATGAGAAGGCAGCATTTTGTAGAACTGAAATGTAATATATAGTAAATAGTAACCATTTGTTTATTTATTTATTGAAAGCTTTCTGAGTTCGTTTGGTGTTGAACAGAAAAGATGTTCTTTTAAAGAAAGCTGGAAGCCTGTGACCTTTGACCTCCACTGTATTTGTTTTGTCCTTGTATGAAAGTGAAGGGTTCCAATGGTTTGAGCGTTCTTGAAAACATGCCCTTTTGTGAACAGAAGCACGCCGTAAAGGTTTGGAAGCAGTGGAGGGAAAGCGAATGGTGAGTAAATGTAAAATGTTGGGTGAGCTATACCTTTAAACAGGAGTGAAAGCAGTCGACTTAATGTGCTCCTGTGCAGTTGTGGAAGTAAAATAGTGAGGCCACGTGAATGTTTTTGCTCTGCCACTGATCATACGGTATGAAGGATGCTCGTGAGCTCCTCTTCTGTTGTGGATGTGTGTGAGAAGACACAGCAGAATCACTATGAAGCACATTAGTTGACAATCAAAGTGTGCTCCCGGTGGATGATCTTAAGGATATGGACGGCCACCCGAGCCTTGGTTTGCTCCAGTGTAGCGAAGGAGATACTATATTGTGATGGAGCAGCAGCAGCAGTGGGCCGACTGTCAGAGGTGTTGAAGGAATGTGAAAGCGGTTGGTTGAAATGGATTTTGAGTGAGAACGACTTGGAGTCCTTGAGCGTTTTGACAGAAAGAAGCAGGATCAGTTTTACACGAGTGTCTGTGAGTTAAGCAAGAAACGCTGTGTAACTTTAACACTCCTCCACCTTTCACAGTGGACGTGTTTGCGTTTGTGTTTGTGTCAGAATATGCTCGGCTGTGTGTCCATAAAAAAAAAGGTAATCCAGACACACGTCTGTCCCGGAGTGGCGTAGAGGAAGCAATTACTAAAGCATTATGACGTTTCTCTCTGGAGGCGAGAGCTGTAATGAGCACAGGGGTGTGGCTTGATTGATATGCCGAGTTCCTGCATCCTCTAGATAGCGAAGCCTTGTGGCCGGCACCCTCAGATGGGTTTTATGAACGGCTCATGAGTTGAATCCCACAGCGGGAGACGCAGGCTGAATTGTGTGTCAGAAAGACGTTGGCATGAAAGCTGAGGGTTAAGAAAAGTTGTGTTGCATTGTCCAGATGTGGAGTTTGTACTGATATTTGGACATTTGTCTATGCAGGGAAAGAGAAGTGGTGTGTATATGTCTGTACAAATGATCCACGTTATGTATAATGTAGTGTGTAATGGTAAATGTAAAATTGTTCGTGCGTGTGTGTGTGCGCGCGCGCGTGTGTGTGTTTTATTTTGAGGAGGCTGGAATAGAGAAGTTGGCTGCTTTAGTTAGCAGTGTGTACGGATGTGTTGTTTGGTAGGGTTCACTGTAAAGAGTGTATTTTGCGTATGTGTGTGCGCGCGCGCCTGCCTTCATGACAATGTTTCCAGATAAGAG
Organism: Danio albolineatus; assembly: GCA_903798035.1. Taxonomy (NCBI): domain Eukaryota; kingdom Metazoa; phylum Chordata; class Actinopteri; order Cypriniformes; family Danionidae; genus Danio; species Danio albolineatus. The sequence goes on from CAIGQQ010031848.1 coordinate 2,797,329, forward strand.
AAATGTAATGCACATAACAAGGCAAAGAGATGTTTGTTTGAAGTTTTATTGAACGTTCTGTACATGCATTAGGTAATGCAGCAGGAGCGCGGTATCTCCCAGCTGATGTAGTGTCAAAGCAAAAGAAAATCAAAAAGTGAAGACCCCTGTTAGAAGTTGTATGTGGAATACGTGTGATTAGCAGTGTAGATCAGCGACAGTCAATATACAGAGGCAAAGGTGTTTATGGAACAGAGAGTGTAAAGGAGTAAATGTGATATCGGTGTCTGTGTGTGGGCTAGGAGAAGCCACAAGGATGTATTTAATAGCGGCTCGAATAGATTTGGTGAAGCGTAGTGACGTGCAGCTGACAGGCTTAAAGACGTGAGGAGTGTAAATGTAGAAGATGAAAGCTTCATGTTGTGTAACCGTTTGATGAAGGTGTGAGAAATGAAAAGGTGATAAGAAATAATAATAATAATAATAATAATAATGTGTCCGTTATTTGTGAGTGAATAATGCTGCTAGTAACGAGAATAATAATAGTAATGAGGATGATGATAATGAAGTATTGAGATGAGAATGTAGTTTGGTGAGACACTGCGTACATTCAAAGTGATCTCCTGTTTGTAGCGTCCTGCATAAAGGGTCATAGGCTATGTACACACACACACACACACACATTTACATTAAATAGAAAGCACATTCCTGTTGGGATCCTGGAAGGCTTGGAATAAGAGCGCAGGGGTGGGCACGCCTCCGGGTTCCAAAGTGTCCGTATGTTGTGCACAGGTCCGAGAGTAACAGACATGCAGAGCAGAAGATGTAAAAGGCAGAGAAGTTATCGAGTAAGTCCTCGTCTGCCACTTCCACACATGCACAAAGAGAGAAAAAAAAAAAAAAAAAATCCACTGGAGCGGTCCTGGGGCGAGACGCTTCTACCTGGTGAGCTGGCCGACCACTTTTAGCAAGGTCTTGTTTTCCTGTTTGAGCTGCTCGTTCTCGTCTTCAATGTCGTCCAGATCCTGTAAAACACAAATGCAGACAGAGAGAGAGTGTTATATTAAGAAAGTCTATGTTGATTGTTTGTTGTGTAAAACTGAAGTAGCTTTGCTCAGTTGATAAATATGAGGGTTAAAAGTGAGGTGTGTGCCATACTTGGGAAGGAATTAGTAGTAGGAGTAGTAGTAGTAGTTGTTGTTGTTGTTGTAGTAGTATGGTTTGTGAATGTTTTGTTTGTGTGTGTGTGTGTGTGTGTGTGTGTGTGTGTGTGTGTAGAGTCAGTTTGGCCCCTGTCATGTGCAGTGTTTTGAAGGGGTGGTCCACTATGATGTCATATTTGAAAGTGTAGCTGATGTGTAATGTAGCTGTGAGAACATAAACATCATCTGTGAACGTAAGACGTTTAAAGCCTACACCAAAAACAAACACCTGGGCTAGTGAGATGGCAAGGGCTTCCGGTTACGGGCATTGACCTTGTGCGCACAGCCTGCGGCAGCGAAGGGGGCGTGGCCAGGGGTGCATGATGAGATGCAGGTGAGAGGAAAGTTCCGTTCAGTGTGTGATGCACGTGTTGTTAGCGGAGGCAGTGAGGGCCATGCGGTTACAGGTAGACGGGGCACAGCGTAACGGAGCAGACGCTTAGGGTGTCCATTTGTACAGTATCTGGCAAAAGTGTTGACACCTCTCCAAGTGGTAGGAAGCAGGAGTAACGAGTTGAGGTGTAGTTGAGCGTCTTGAACGAGAAGTGGTTTGTATAAAAGGCTATGGTCTGTAGATTATGTTGATTAGAGGCAAATAAAGAAGTATCAAAGAATGAAAAATGAAGACGTGATCGAATTGTATTTATAAAATGAGTGTAACGTAATGTGCTTTTGCCGTTCATATAAGCCACTTGTGATTGAAAATGAGAAGGATTGATAGATTGAAGAAGATTGGTTTGAAAAGATGTAATGTTGTTGCAGGAAGGGAGCGATACAGAAGAAACACAAGAGGTTCCATTGGGGCAGTACTTGGAGGCCAGTTTATATACAGGCATACAAAGAGACGATGATGATGATGATGATGATGATGATGCATTGTCTTGAATTGAAACTGGTCTAAACCAGGGCAGGGCCGGTGTGCTGGAGAGTTTATCTCCAACCTGCTTCAACGCACCTGGCAGAAAGTGTGTAGTATGTGCAGTAAGAGCTTGGTTAGCTGGTTCAGGTGTGTTTGATCAGGGTAGGAGCTAACCTTTTCAGGACACCGGCCCTCCAGGACCGAGATTGGACACCCCTGGTGTAAACAGTTTGTTAGGTAGAGTCCTATTGGTCATAGAAGTAAATGATTGACAGCACAATATTCCTGCAACTGGCACATTGAAACCATTGAACTGATTGAAAAGTAGAGTTGAGTGTGTGTGGTTTTATGTAAAAAGAGAACATGTGTATCGTTAAGTTCGTCTTTCTTTAGAAGTATTGATATGTAAAAAGAGTAGAAGTAGAATATATGGAAAGGAAGCAAATTGATTAATCTAAAAAGAACAAGAAAGATGACTTGTGTCATAAGCTGACAGTCACCACACCATAGAGTGCATATGGGCGAAGAGGTGTAAAGTAATATATGAGTGAGATATTGATCGTTTTGATGAATGAGTGATATTTAGCGTAAAAGAAAGTGATGGTTAGACTTGAGCAGCTGCTCTGCTTTGTTTACTGTGCCTCTGGAGTGTTTGGCCCCATTCCTGCTGCTTGCAGCTACATTAGTTGTTTAGATGTCTGTAATGGGCATTGTTGATTATTAGAGGTGACATTCAGCAGGAGAGACAGGGTATTAAAGCATACGCTTTATGAAGTTTGTCGTACCCATGTAGGCTAACACTAAGCACATACTGGGCAAAGCAAACAGTAAGCGTCATGTTGGATGTGAACGAATGTTGAATGAGAAGTAAAGGAGGAAGTGATGTAAATATATGATAGTGTGTACTGAAGGTGTAACTGTATGAAAAGTGAGAAATTGTAAATGTGTCAGTGTAAATGGGCCCTCTGGACAGAGACAGCAGGATAGGAAGTGTGGTGTTAGGTGAAAGCTATGTGCAAGTTGACGGTAAGCAGGGGGAAAGAGGTGGTCTCCGTTGTGTGGAGGGAATGCTTGATGTGTTTGTGGCGTGGAGTGTCACGTCATGCTTCTGAAGGGCAGAAACGCAGGAGGCAGAGGTGAGCAGTGGTGATGCTGCACAAGAAGGCAGAGCTGAGAGAGTGGGTAAATGGGTGAGTGCAAGCGCTAAGCAAATGTGTTGACGGATGGCTTTTGTGAGAGGATTAGCAGAAAGGTGTAGTGTTTTGCGGCGAGATTGTAAGGATGAGTTGAGTTGTGTGAGGGTAAATGGAGGAAGGAGTGAGTTAGTGAAATGTCAGCAGGTTGTACATCAGGTGCTTGTGAAATGTAGCTTTATGTACACACACACACACACACACACACACACACTGAGCACTTGCAGGAATGTATGTATGTATGTGTGTGTGCATACAGTAGACACAGAGTGGTTGAGGAGCTGCAGGTTGTACAGCAGAATAATGAATGAGTATGGCGTAGGGCGTCCTTGTGTAGGCAATCCAGCTTCAGTTTGTGCAGGTGCAAGTCTTGCAAAGTTGGCAGAGCAGTTGAAAGGCATCGTTCCTGCGGAGTAGTCAGTAGGGTGATGTTGGTGAAGGAAGATGTGTGATGATGGGAGATGAGGTTGATGTTTGTGAAAGCACGCAGTGTTGGTGTGTGCATTATGGTGCTGATATATGGGTCTGCCTTGAGAATCCAATGTGGTGCGAGCATTGGGCGCATGTGATAGTCCCGAACGGTTGAGTAGTTGTTGGCAGTGATGCATCTGTCTAGGTCAGGGGTGTCCAAACTACGGCCCGCGGGCCACCTGCGGCCCGCAATAAGTTTAGTGGCGGCCCGCGGGGCTTTTTATAATTATGAATAGAATTTGGGCCGCTGTACAAAAATAAACGTAATTGAATAAATAACCACCAGGTGTCGCTATTACGCGCCTTCAATTAGGCAGTTATGTCTGTTATGACGTGAAAGAAAAATGAACAAGAGTTTTAATTCATCCAAATTTCCCCTGATGAAATGATATTCAAAAAGGATGAGGAGTCTGTTTGGCTCCTCATATATATGTGAGCATATATTTTTACTGATGAATCTAAACAAAAGTTCATTGAGAACCAATCTAACTGACAGCCACCTCTGTGATTTGCTTGGTTCGCATATGTACTTCATGACTCACTCCTGATTTGGCATCAATTCTGAAATCTTAAGCACACCATCACTGTTCAGATTAACAGAGCTTATGGTAAGTGAAATATATATTATTATTTTAAAATATAGAAAATAGTTTCATAATGAAACATATATTAATTCCATAATTAAACATATGTATGTTGTGTGTGTGTGTGTGTGTGTGTGTATGTATGTATGTATG
>CAIGQQ010031848.1:2815261-2840970 GCA_903798035.1 Danio albolineatus
ATATTACTACAAAACAAAACTACATGTTTTTTTGCTCCATTTCAGCATTGACACTGTGCTGACATTTCAGCATCACTCTTGCACAATTTGCTCTCTTGGCATTTCGGAAAAACACTGCAGACAGACAGAAAGGTCAGGACTGTGCTGACACAACTTACGGCACTTTTAAACTGCACTGCCCATTTAGGATGAGCCAAAAGATAGCACAAAGCCATTACTAAAACTAACTCAAATCATCAACTTTTCCCTTAGGTCAAAGGCAATGACCATCCAGTCTGTGTGTGTGTGTGTGCTATAAACTACAAACTAGCCTAGAAAGAGGACGTATGTGAGAAAAGTTGATGGTGAACCTAACTCACCCTTTCCAGCTCTTCCACCCTCCTCTCCAGGGCTGTGGGTGCACCACCGCTGCTGTCCCGTCCGTGTCGATGACGATGTCTGCTTCCGTCTTCATCACTGGGCATAAAACAAACAAAAAAAATAGACTACTGAAAACCACTAATGCCAAACATACTTCCTTTTAACCTTCAACATGTCCACATTTCATCTATACTACATCAACTATAAGGACTCGTGCTAAATAACTAATGGCTGCTTGGGACTCGCTGTCTGTACGCTGCTAATGGAGCTGCTTCTAAAAAGCAAAATAGAGAAGAAAAAACATCAACAACTACCAAAATAAATCATTAAGCGCACAGCTTTCCATTCAGGGATGTGCTTATAAAACACACCTCACTAAAACATCTTTTCACACATTCTTTTTTTTTCATCCCTTAAAATGACACTTCAGCCTTTCTCCATCTTAATGGCTTGGAAAGTGCATCATTTATTCCACACCAGCAGAAATAAGACAACTGAACTCTGACATTATCAGAGTATGAAAAGCCTTTTATGGCACAGTACAAAGCATTACAGCAATGTGCTTTCATTAGCCAGGAGAACAGAGCTGCTCCACGCAGGATTCGGCACTGGGATACTGCTGTGCACCTGCTCACACTAAATAATCCCTCTTAACAACCTCTTTTTACACTCCTTTTCACTCTCAAACTCACTCACTCACATGCACAAACACACACACATAATAATAAGGATTATAATAAGGCTTATAACTCTGCATGAGCATTATGTTTTTTACTGTAAAACTTATTACATATCTCAAAAGAAACCTGTGGCAACCCTTCATTAACTGTTTACATCTATAATCGAATAGTTTGCCTTCATCTGAATAAGACAATAATATGATTACGGTGTTTACATGACTTGCCTTTTGAGTCTTCCTTTTATGATCCCGTTTTACATGTGTAGCACATAATTTAATAAACATCATTGCGTCACCGCACTATCCACTTCCTCTGGAGTTTCATGTCATTTCAGGGGTTTAATTTTTAATATGCAGACTTTAACTGCAGTTTGGCACTTTCATTGTCATTCACGAACATTTCATGCATGCCCCCTGTGACGCGAGTATGAACTGCTGGAAGAGTGTAGTTTTAATGGAACTGTATACGGCAAACCATATGGGATTAAATAACACATTTCACGATGCAGGTGCCTGGAGTCCTTCACTGGCGCAGTAGGTGCAGAGAATAGTGTCAAACAGCCGTGTGTGTATAGACAATACAGCAGCAAAATGGGGCAAAAATCCTACACGACAGTAATACTTTAATTGCGGTGTTTACATGTCTGTACTGCACTTCAATTATGCGACTAAAATCTGCACACTCAACATGTCTTAATCCCATTTTTCTTTAAATTATGACTTTAATCCGATTCAATTAGTCAAATATCTCCGTTTAATTCAATTTAATTCAATTCAATTTACCTTTATTTGTATAGCGCTTTTACAATGTAGATTGTGCCAAAGCAGCTTCACGTTGAAGGTTATAGTACATTCAAACGGTGTCAGTCCAGTTTTTAGTGTTAGCGTTCAGTTCAGTGTGGTTTAATATGCACTACTGAGAGTCCAAACACTGGAGCAAATCCATCGATTCGCAGCTCTAAAAGTCCCGAACCATGCAAGCCAGTGGCGACAGCTAATACTATTTAATCATAGTATTGTGAAATCAAATTATTGGTGTCCATGTGAACATAATATCAAACACCCCATTAATTATAACTTTTTCTTTAAAAGCATTTCAATTACAAGGACACGGGACATGTCCATGTAAACCACCTTAACAGTGTAATCTTACATCATATCCATGTCACTATATAATTTTGTGTCCTTGTAAACCACAAACCAGCATGCACACACACAGTCTTTCTTGCAAATGCACTTTCATGTTTTTTTTTTTCTTCCAAGTCCACACATTTACATCCACAGCAAACACTTCTGGCTGCTCTAAACTGAAAAGATGAAATGACCCTACTCATAACAGCCTGCTATTTTACATTTCAAACACTTACATTTCACAGCAAAAAACAAACAAACAAAACAATCTTTACTCAAAAATTACTATCACATCAGCTCTGAAACTGACAAACGTAACACCATCCCTAAAAGAAAAGGTCCTGCTATCTTACATTCAATTGGAAAAGAGTAAATACATGATTTAGTTCCTACACAAATAGGTCCAACTTTATTAAATTGACTTTACAACAAATTTCTACATTATTTCTATTTTGTACTCTTTGAATGTTACCAAGCCAAATTATAAATCTACAAATGATAACATATTGACTAAAAAAACATTACATAATGTATTCCCCCACTGTTAACTTTCATATATCTGGAAGATTTTATGATTAAAGATGATATGACCTGTGTGTTTTTTTTTTTTGTTGTTTTTATTTAGATGCACCTTTTTTGTATATTCCTTCTATTAGATATTGCCACGCCTCTCATGTTAAATGATAACATGGACTGAACAAGAATGGTGACTGTTTTCTCACTGTCAACTCAAACTCTAGAACCATAAATATTTTATATCTTTATATTTATCTATATATTATATTATATTGTTTTATATATTATTTATTTATTTAACATATATTTTATTTATTTATTTTTTGAATGCTGTGGTTGTGGTAGGGGAAGGGTAACGTACTGCTTTAAATTGTAAATGCTAAATTTCAATAAATAATAAATAAATAAATATTACCCCTGCTCTGAGGGGAACTAAGTTCATTCACGAGGCTAATGGGGACTCTGGAGCTCTGTTTGCAGCATTCAATACACATTTGCCATCTAAGATTGTTGTCCTACCTATTCTCAGAGCATCTTTCATTTCACACACACACACACACACACACACACACACTGCACTTCTAATCCTCCTGTTAATAAAGAGGTACAATAAATGCTTCATCTAATGAAACTTACTGAATTAAGCCTGCAAGAAACTAAACAAGCCCAATGTTTTTGAACCTAAACTGTTTTCCCACATGTCAATGTTAGTAATAATCACTTGTTATTAAGATTCAACGTTTCAACCAACCCCTAAAAACACTACTCCTTAACTACTTCATTGAGATGGGTGCCTCAAATCATCATTAGGCATGGGCCGGTTTAACAGTTTGACAATATTGTGATTACCGCTCGAAAGTATATTCTTTTTAAGTGTCTGTGTAAAAAAAAACACATTGTATTTCATTTTGATAAGCAATTAAAGTATTTTAGAGCAGTAAACATGTCAGGCTAAATAATGACAATAAATCAGTGATTTCCGCTGTCTTCATTAGTTTCAAAAACACTGATTTCTTTACAATTTAAAACGGCATCTTTGGATATCTTTTCTGCTGGAGATACTGTTGTCCTAAACAACAACAACAACTACAACAACAAAAAACATAATCGGTTATCGTCCAATGTCTAATCATCATTTGCACTAACTTCAATTCAGCTAACGTTCCTATCACATCAAAATAAAGGACAAATGCTGCATTTCTCAAACATTGCATAAGGCTTTGTTGTTATCCTCAGCTTCTATTAACAAACTTATGTCCACTTATATTTTCCACACCTAACACTTTCCTTTCTAACAAACTGCCAAACCACCGATGCCCTTGAAACAGTCTAGAATAGTGGCCACAGCTTCTTTTCTTCTCAAAACCGAAAACTGTACTTTCACAACTCAAAATTGGCCTCTTTCAAATGTGGCACAGCACTTATTCAACACAAACAACCACAGAAATAACAATCAAGTAAGCCCAGAGGGAAAGCGCTCAAGTAATGCGTCCGGATAAGGTGTGTGATGTATTTCGCTCGGCCTCTATCAGTGTAGTGTAGTCTGAATCTGATAGACTGGGAGAACGGAGCAGATGTCCAATCTGAATGTTCATGTCCTGGGAGTGTAACAGCCACTCTGCTGCATTAGTCCCCTGTGGAGAGGAAACGGGAGGAGGCAAAGGTAATGATCTGCTCCTGGAAACCCAGCAGGGGTATATGTGTGTGTGTGTGCGCGTGTAATACATAAAGAGAAAGAAGGGCAGGGGCCATCTCTAAATATGTTGGCCATACTATCTGGCTCAACGTTTAGCTTGTTCTCAAAACCCTTCCACGCAACTGTGTCCGTTGCTCAACAATCAATTCTTCGTTAATAATCAACTAACCGTAGTACAGAAATAAACACTGTCTTTACTTGTCTCTGAAGAACTGAATATGGCAATGGAACCTTATGAAGCTCCTCCTTTTGTGCTGATGCATTGTGGGTGCATTGGTAGCGATCTCAGCTGCCCGTTCTGCCGTCCACCTGTCGCACCGGCTGCGGAAAAGCCCTGGGTGTTCGAGTGTGGCTACTGGGACAGAAAGACGGGCAACTAATCAAACGGCCAGACTGTGCTTCAGATGGGCTTTTGTCTGCATGGCTCCCGGACCCACAATGCATCGCCGCTTTCTGTACAAAATGTACAAGGCTGCATCCCAAATACCATGTCTTACCCATCTTGATGGATGTCCAAGAACAGCATGCAACAAAAATAGGATCTCTGAATGCAAAATAAAAAGAGGATGCAGAAAGTGCCTGCATGACCTACAGCAGTACTTCTGCTGACATCCGGCGCACTGACATGAGATCATGGGGACGATTTGTTAATGGCTCTAAAGTGCTGGTTACTCCCATGATAATGACAACATAGCTAACGCTGGATGTCCACAATACATTCATGCTATGTTTACGTTACATACAGTGTTCTTTTTAAAACAAATGCATGTTCTCAACAGCATATACCATTTCAGATGCAGCTCGGCTCTTAACTAACTGGGAGCTCTGATTTTCCTTTAACTCCTTTCCTAGAAACTGGGTACATTTATCAGTAAAATGTCTTTCACAAGTCAACATTTCAATGTGATTTTTACTTCTTCAGGGTACAACACTAAGGATTTTTTCTACTGGCCTGATCGGGCTATGGTTCAGATTTTTACTTGCCCTGCCAAATTTTCACTGGCCCCACCAAAAAAAAGTAGTTAATAGCTGTTTCTTAGCCACATATTTTAATTAATGTGTCAAAAGCCAGACATAATTGTATACATACGCTTTTTATTCATTCATTTATTCTATTGAATCAATCAATCTATTAAAAAAACGTTGGTTAGAATTATGCATTATAGACTCATATTGACAGACATAACAGATGAAGCGGTGTAGTGCCAAGAAACGCACCATGCCGTAAATTGCACCCCCTTCTGAAATGTGCATACATTAACTTAGACAGTGACCGAGGTGAGTTTCATGAATGGAACCCTTACCTTACAGAAGATATATATTTATATAAATAAATAGATTTAATGTAAATACAACATTGATTAGATTAATTAAAGTGAATTGTTTAGTGTGTGGTTTCGTTGAAAACTACAACAATTTTATGTTTTTCGTTTGTTTAAAACCCATCAAAATGCCTAGCTTTAGAAACGGGCTCATTACATACCGCAGTCAATATTTTTATTGTACATTTATTTGTAAACCGACTTTTAAAATGCATTTCACTTCTTGTCCTTGCTTGAACCATCAAAACAATCATATTAGCCTACATTTTAATCAATTATAGCCTTTGATATGTATATATATATATATATATATATATATATATATTTTTTTTTTTTTTTATGTAGACTGAGAATGCTAATGAAAGTCTATGAAGGGGGTGCATTTCTCAGCACAACACCGGGTCTACAGTCAGATCATGAAGCAGATCAATGTTGATTTTTCTTTCGAGGTGTCAGTGCAGAAATGAACAAAACAACAGGCCTAAAACAAAATATTCTAAGATTAAAATATGAAATAACGATCAGATAGTAATTTCGCACAGATAAACAGCTCTCGTAATATTTCAGCATGCTTTTACTTTCATATTCAACATGAAATGCACATTTACCGGTCAGAATGATGACATCCCGACATTCTCATAATTCCCTCTTCATATAGCTATTACACACCCATAATACACTGTGATATAGCCTGGTTCGTCAGTTCGTTGGATTGTTTTGTTTTCTCACTAAAATCAAACCACCCTAGTTTGTTTCAATCGAGCTGAGATCACCTCATAAAGGTGATCTCGGACTGATTGATTTGACGCGAATCCGACCGCGATTACGGGATTTACAAATGCCAGTCGAACCGCGCTTACTGGGCAAACAAGACAGGTTCCCAAACAAACACCTGGGCGTTAAAGCACCCTGTATTTGCACGCAATTGACAAACAGTCGCAGCCAAATTTCACTTTAGTAACAAGGCAGCATTGGCCTGTCTCGCACACTGGCCCCGGGCCATCGGGCAGTCCCTATTGTCGAGCCCTGCTTCTTTTATGTCATGTCCAGTAGTCAAGATGTGATGCTTGTTTGAGGTATTCTAAATCATTGCTACCATACTGCCATGTCATTGTTAATATCCTCTAGGTCAGACGTGCCCAGGGATCTGTGCTGGAACATGTCGGATCCGGAACCACTGAAATCTGATCCGGCACCTCATTTTACCGATTACCCCCCCTCAACCGCCCTCCTCCCCCTCCGCTGTTCACTTTCACTTTCTTCCCGTAACTCCCAACCTTCTTCACTTTCGTCTGCAACACCCACACCCCCCTGCCCCACTCTTCATTTTCTTCTGCGACACCTCTCTATCCTCTGGTAACTAGCCGGATTCGTTACCCCCATCTGTTCTGGGACCTCGCAATTCACAAATTAAGCACTGGGCGTGCCCAAACTCAGTCCTGGTGGGCCGGTGTCCTACATCATGGTTTCGCTACGTTCATTCTTCCATGGCGGTACGCCACAACAAAATTCATTCCCGCCACAGCTACATTACAGCTTCTCATTCAAAGCATTCAGTTGTTGAATGTTGTATTAAAAGGTAGGTGAATTATAACAGAGCAAACTTTTCTGTAATCGTAGTAGTACTGTGAGTTATTTGTTTAACCCTTTAAGGATACATGCTGACTGACTGACTGACTGACTCACAGGGCTGCACAAAGCGTGAGGCTAGCAAACACTGACGTAGCTTTCAGTTATGATGGACAGTTTCCATAATTATACTTTATTTATAGATAAAGGTCTGTGGTTCTGCATATAATGACTTTATATGGCTGGAGTTTATAGCTGCTTCACTTTACTTCAGGACGCATCAATGCCGTTTTGTAGGTCTATTAGAGACATTCATATATATTCCTTGCAAATCTAATAAATGTTGGAGATATACTCGTCACATAAACGCACTAAATCTGTGCTTGAGCAGTGTATATTTGACGGCACAAAAGTAGTTTTATGCACAAACACAGGAAATCAGCGCAAGCAAAGAGATTCGCATGCTCCAATAACATGAATGACATCTCGACATGTAATACTGTGCTCACGACATCCTATGGTGTTATTTCAATCGCCGAAGTTGGAAAATCTGTGATCTGTGCCTGCCGCACCAGCTGGAAAAAAATCTGAGAGGATACACTGTACATATTTCAGTTACAACCCCGATTAAACACACCTGAATGGCTAATCAAGCTCTTTCTGTGTACTGTATACTACAAACTTCCAGGCAGGTGTGTTGAAGCAAGTTGGAGCTACAGTATGCAGGACAGCGGCTCTCCAGGACTGAGCTTGGGCACCCCTGCTCTAGATGGTAGTTCAAGTTAATAAAACACATCGAAGATAAATTTTTTGTTGTTCAAATGGCAGTCATGCGAATAGCACAAATGCTGCTGGGCCACATTTACACCAAAGTTTGTAAAGCAAAGCATGAGGGCTCCACTAAGATAAATGAAATGTGCACAACGTAACAGATGTACTTCCAAATCTTCCTTGCAGCAAATGCTTTTCTGAATGGCTTTAAAACAATCTTTTTAGCAAACACCTTCAAAAATACAACTGGATCATCAATCTCATCTCAAATGCTGCAAACTGTCTCAAAAAAAAAATAGATCTGACATTTAGAAACGTTTAAGAAATACAGCCATTGTGGAGGCAGGAAATGTTTACGTGAGAGGTGACACAGAGTCACGCTGGATGTTTCTTTGTCAGACTCGCTCACTGTTTGCTTTAGGGTAAGGGATGGGAAACTATAGGCTCTAACTTTTCACTTCCTATAACTTTCCTTTTAAATTTGTCCGCTCAGCTTGATACAAACAGTCCACTTGTATCCTTCAAGTGGAAACTAATTCAGGCCTGACTGCGCTGCCAACTGAGAGGACCAAAGCTCCTGGCAGTCTTACAATGGCTCTGAAAATGAGTCCAGTTAAGCCGGCCTGTCCTTTCGCAGGCTTTAAATCTTTCTTCTGACGAGATGCTTCTTTCTTGGCTATTTCGCTAAGGCAAATTTTCAAGCCGGGACACTTTCTTGGAATTTGACAGCAGTCACCAGATGACTGAAGGCTCAAGAGCTGCGGTCATTGGATAAAACAGTTTAATCTCTGACATCTGCCTCTCTGCAAATACAATGTAAACGCATCTCCACTGCTGACAGATATTACATTCGCTCACACTCACCTCTTATGACTTCTGGATCTTGGAGTGTCCTGCGAAAAAAAAAAGAACAAAAAGAAGGCATAAGAATGAGAAATTAGGCTTGAGTGGAAAAACAGACAGACAGGCATAAATACAGTGCATAAGGATAAACATGCAGACAAGCCCACACACAACAGCCTCTCGATCGGTTCTGTTGGCCTTTGAACGATGTGACTCATTTCAATCATACGCCCCTTTCTCTGATATAAACGCTCAATCAATCTAAGTAAATATATAGACGGTAGACGGAGTCGCTGTTACTCATACTAAACTGACCCTTATGATTGTGTTTCTTTGCTCCACAGAATGCATCAAAACAACTTCCATCGCTGCCATGACCTACAGGTTACGTTTAGCATTCTCAAACACTCACTCAGGACTGGTATCAAACCGTTAACACTCGTTTGTTCTAGGACTGCCATGTTTAGTTAATTACAACACAACACGGATACTCAGATATCTCATTATTTTTATTTGTCTGAGTGCGTGCTCCTGTTTTCCATTACATTCAACTAATTGTTTCTCTTATTGCCTCCAACCCCCTCCAAATATTATTTGGCTGAAGCAACATGACGGTAATCTAAATCTGCACCACCGCTATGATATCATCATCTCATTTAATACACAAAGATCAAGGGAAAATGGGGAAATATGCAATTTTAACCATAATAAAGCATAATCAAAAAAGGCCTGAGCCTATTCTTGTTGTGAATCTAGATTGCGGTTGCTGAGAAATTAAACCTCCGAGCAAAGTAGCCTGCAAGTTTCAATCAAATGCACAGCCTAAGCCTTGCAAAATAGTTCAGAGCAATACTGCGTTCTACCTTCAAAATCGGTCCAAACATATGCTCTTACAATCTGTTTCTGCTCTTATTGAGAATGATTCATCCTGCATGTTCAACCTCCTAAATACAAATGCGATTGTCTTCGCAGTATTTCTTCTCATATAGAAATAACTTTCTCCAACCCACATCCTTTCAGTCTGACGTCGTCAATACCCCAACAAATAATGCTTAACAGATAACTTTTTGGGGGAGTTTGTCCTAATCTGACCATATCCTCTTCCAGCCAAAAAGTAGGCACTGAGGTCAACCATGTTCCCCCAGGGTCCTCTCACTTTAAAAAAATTAAAGCCTCGCCATTCGCATAAGAAACTCAACTAAAATCTCAGATCATTAAGATCAAGTAAATTACAAATTACAAGAGTTCATTAAAAGCATGGTAAATTGACATTCAACTACCCCGCTGCTGGAATCAGTTTCCAAAAATGATCAGATGTTCTCCAACATTAGACACATTCAAATCAAGACCTAAAAAGGGTCATAAAAACACCAAAACACATTTTTTGAGCTGTTGAGTCTTATATGTGTCCCACGCTGCTATAAACACTATTAGGACACATATATTTCACTAAAAAGTGAAAATTGGTTGTTTTTGCGTTATTTCGAGCAAATTCGTTCTCCCTGTTTGAAACGAATTATTGAAGCTGCGTCACGCCGATTAGATTCTTGCGTGTATTCCAGCGTGGAGAGTGGATGTCTGTACCTGCGAGTGCATCATGACGTCTCTGAGCTTGCGGCATTGATTCATGAGATAGACTTGGTTCAAATTAATCAGCGCGCTCTATTGTGTATGCGGTGCAACTTCATTAATATGCATGATAGCTTCGAAGATTGTTTACCTGCTACAGTGTTCAGACGGCAGAGAGACGCCACGTTGTGTTGACAAAACAAGTGGTAGAAGAAGAATAGTATGCAGACACAAGTTGCCAGTGTTGTGTTTATAAAAGTATTCCAACGAAAGTTTTGCTTTCATTTCCCCGCTATGAGAGCACAACTGGACTCATGCTGGATTACAGTGCACGCGACAGAAATGCATTTGTAAGGAACATTTTTACCAAAGAGCTTTCTGCATCTGGAAATTGTGAAATCCCGATTTGCCGCTCGTCTCCTTTTGAAAAAAAACAGCCACAGTCCAGTTGGTGTTGATTTCCAGATTTGGGTAAGTGAGAGAATGCTGCTCTCCGAATGTAAACATATAAACACCCTAATCAAACAGTTACCGTTGTGTAGAATTTTCGCCACGTTTTGTGACAGGATATTCTAAACACACACCGCTTTCTGATGCTGCTAAGTTACCGAGAAATGCAGAGGTTTTTTTTTTTACAAACATACGCCGTGCGGTATCAAACACTCCATTAAATCTGCACTTCTCCAGCAGTTACTCACATTTAATATCTCGTTTGTCACACGGGACACTTCCTGAGTAAAAGTGAAAGACCCAAACTGCAGTTAAAGTCGACAAATTAATCATTTGGCAAATAATTTGATTACTGATGTCAATGTAAACAGTCACTGTTTCTCTCCCCCTGCGTCTGTGTTTGTGTGTTGCCTGTTTGAAAATCAGCGCATACCCAAATGGAAACTCCCATTTTTATGCAAAACCTTCCCTCTTTCCCTCCCCTGACACTCCCACCTAAACAGAGCTGGACACACCCACTTTCCTGAGCTTTTCCAGACTGTAGGTGTGAAAACACCCTGCTGAGACAGGGGGGTTTCGTGGCCCTTTAAAACACATCTGTTTAGCTGTGCCTTTACTGAATGAACACTGTGCTACGACCCACAGATCGCACTATTATGTCTTACTTTTCTTTTTCATTGTTTTTTAACCTTTTTAGCACATACCCTTTCATAACACAGTATTTGAATTCAATCTTTGAATCATTTTTGTTTTCCTGTTTTGTTATTGGCGCCACGGTGGCCTAGTGGGTAGCACGTTCGCCTCACAGCAAGAAGGTCGCTGGTTCGATCCCCAGCTGGGCCAGTTGGCATTTCTGTGTGGAGTTTGCATGTTCTCCCCGTGGTTGCGTGGGTTTCCTCCGGGTGCTCCGGTTTCCCCCACAGTCCAAAGACATGCGGTACAGGTGAATTGGGTAGGCTAAATTGTCCGTATTGTATGTGTGTGAATGAGAATGTATGGATGTGTTTCCCAGAGATGGGTTGTGGCTGGAAGGGCATCCGCTGCGTAAAACAAATGCTGGATAAGTTGGTGGTTCATTCTGCTGTGGCAACCCCGGATTAATAAAGGGACTAAGCCGAAAGGAAAATGAATGAATGAATGTTTCGTTATTCTTGTTTATGTAAAGCACTTTTAATTATCACTGTGTATAAATAATAAATAAACTTAATGCTATATAAATAAACTTGCCTTGCCTTGCTTTAACTGTGTGTCAATGGGAAGTGTAATGTAGTGCAATTTCCGTTTCATAATTTGAAGCAAGTCCTATTCAAACCCCTACCCACCATATCATATTTACATTTGATATTCAGCTGTTACTCTTATACACTTACAAATTCAATACATCATTGAAGTGAAATGGCTTGTGAATGAACACTGTTGACTTGCATGCATTATTACGACCTGGTATTGTATAATGGTGATCGGGTAATGATATGTTAATATAGCTATTGCATATTTGCAAAGCTGAAACCAATAAATGCAATGAACAAATATTTTAAAGAGATGAAAACTTGGGAGCAAAGAAACAGAAGATAAAGTCTGAGCAGAGAAAGAGAGAGAGACTGGGAGACTGAGATGGAGAAAGCAAATATATTCATTGTATTCAGCCCAATTTTTTTTCTGATAAACTGCACATTGCTTAAAAAGGAAATTCATAGCTGTTTGCCATCTGACGGCCTTTGTGATTTTGACAGCTAATTTAAAAGGTAAAATCGCAAGATCTCACAAGTCCAGTGTAATAAAGTCCAGCACAGGCCTGCTCTGGCACTCTGGAGCTATGCTCGTGTGCCCTAAATCTTGCTTTATGCCATAAACATTCAAATCGTGCTGGAGAAAAGCCGGCTGGCCCATGCACATTTCATATTTACCCACACTGCCTTCATAAGATTGAATACAAACACTGAAAGCCCTTAGATTACGGTGCAAAAATATAATTTAATAAAATGTCAAAAATAAACAGCAAAGGCTGAGAATTCCAGCTGTTAGGCAACGTTTTAAAAGAAATATGCATTTAATCACACTATGCAAATGTGCTTTTTCTCCATCACATCGTCAACAGGCGCCTTTGTCAGGTGAAAATTACACTGCCACTATCTTGTCGTTCTTCTTGCTGGGGTCAGTTTTGGTGACGCATGGGAAATCCCTCCCAGAGCATCTAGCGTTCTCATACCACAAGTGCTAATTAAAAATGCAAATGAGTATCAACACTTTAAGACTCTAAATTAACCCCATATTGTCGTGCAACTGATGTGTCCTCCTAAACCCTAGTAAGATTTCCACTTGTGTGTCTGATAATACGTCCTAATCAATGTCCAATTGCCACAATCACACAGTAGGAGATTATTGCTCTCACTCTTTTAATTAAGTCATGGATATGACTCAGTTCACACACATTTAGATGCATTTCATCAGTGACAACATCTAGAACTAAAGGTCTTCTCTATATATCTACAGGACTTTTTTTGTGACACCCTGTAGCGTGAACTGAACCATTATAGACAACACGGTGAAGGTTGACAAAGTCATTGTCCTCCTGTCGGAGCTGCTCCTCTCAGTTTTGTGGTCTGCGCACAACTCTAATGCTCCACTCTTTACTGAGATATAAAAGCTGTCAGTTCAATTAAATTATGATTTGATGGATGAAATTGTGCATTTATTCATTTAGAATACACATTTAATCCAAAGGAACTTACAAATGAGAAAAAAAAAACACCAAGCAATTTATAATAAAAGGGGAAAATAAACAGTAATTCATCATAATACTATGACATCATTTACATTAGCAAATCTACAACAGGAATAGTTTAAGAAAAATTAACAGCTAACAGTTTGTTTGTTTGTTTGTTTGTTTGGTTTGTTTTAGTAAGATGTCGTAAACAGCAGAGTGTTGTCAGCTGACTCCTAATTAAAGGGATAATTCAACTAAAATGTCAATCGTGTCATCATTTAGTCATCCTTCACTTGTTCCAATCCTCTCTGTGTTTCTTTCTTCTGTTAAACACAAACGAAGATATTCTAGAGAAAGCTGGAAACCTCTAACCACTGGATTCTATAGTATTTGTTTTTCATACTATGGATGTCTATGGTTATGGGTGTTACATGCTTGTGTTCTTCAGTGTTCTGTTTTTCTCTCTCTTCCTCCATTCTTGTCTGCTTATGCTTTCTTACGTTCAGCTCATTCTTCCATTCACCTGTCAATCATTTACTTCATCAATAATAGGCAAAGACCTTAGATAAAGAGTGCACCACACCACTCTCCAGACCATCTTGGTTGTATGTCTCAGCTTACTTGACAAAACCCTGTCTAAAAGTGTACTGTATCTCTGTTGTGGTTGTTGCTTATTTTCATTGTGTGTTCATGCTCTGTCTGCTCTCTCTATCCAGCCTTTACATCAGGGGTGACCAATCTTAGTCCTGGAGGGCCGGTGTCCCAGCAGGTTTTAGCTCCAACTTGTCTCAACACACCTGCCTGCATGTTTTAAGTATACCTAGTAAGACTTTGATTAGCTTGTTCAGGTGTGTTTGATTAGGGTTGGAGCTAAAATCTGCAGGACAACGGCCTTCCAGGAACAAGTTTGATAACCGCTGATTTACATAATGCATTCCATCCACAATATCCCCATTATTTACAAGACGGAGATATAGTCTCAAGCTTTAAAAGTGGCCATTCCTTTGAGACTGCACTACAGTCGGTCACTGAAGCCCTGTGGATTGCTAAAGCTGGTTCCAAATCATCACTTCTACTGGTCTTGTCTGCTGCCTTTGATATAGAAAATCCTCAGATTCTCCTATCTACCCTCCAATCATTGGTATTACTGGAGCCTCGCTCCGCTGGTTTGAGCCATACCTTCCCGATAGGTCTTTCAGTGTTGTCTGGAGTGAAGAGGTATCTAAAGCACATCAGATGGTCACGGCGGTTACTCAGGGATCAGTTCTTGGACCCCTTCTCTTCTCCATTTACACCGTATTGCTGGGTTCCATCATTCCAGAACATGACTTTTCTAATCCATTGCTATCCTGACGACACACAGCTCTATCCCTAGTTTCATAGAGATGATCCAACAGCAACTACACAGATCTCACACTGGCTGCAAAAAATCATCACCTACAGCTTCATCTGACTAAAATAAAACTTCTTGTCCTCCCTGCAACTCAGACTATACATTATAACTTCTGGATCTACAATTTTCCCTTCCTAATTAAACAGGAATCTTGGTGTGATCTTTGACTTGCAGTTGTCCTTCAAAGATCACATTTCAGAAACACCACGACCTTACAGATTTACACTTTCCAACATTACAAAAGTCAGACAGAGCACTCCGCACAGCTTCTGGTCCAATCGCTTGTCATTTCTAGACTGGGCTACTGTAATGCTCACCTAATTTGACTTCCATCATCCACTATGAAACCTCTCCACATAATCCAAAATGCTGCAATTCATCTGGTCTTCAAAGAGTCCAAGTCACACATCTCTTTATCTCCCTACACTGGCAAACAGTTGATGCCCATAATAAATTCAAAACTCTTATGCTTGCAAACAGAATGGCCACTCTGCACTTTTCTTTCAGTTATTTCTACAAATCTACACCCTCTCCAGAAGCCTTTGATCGGTAAGTGACCGTTACATTTTTGTATCACTTGATAAGAGTCTCTTTACGGTAAATTGAATTGATTGATTGATTGATTGATGTCATTGTAAGTCACTTTGGATAAAAGCATCTGCTAAGTAACTACAGGTAAAGATAAGAGATGTGGTTGACAGATCATTCCACCAGCAACCGACAGTATATGAGAAGCTTCTTCAAAGTTGTTTGTGCCTCACTGTGATGGTCCTCTCTGTAATGCTCTCTACCATCCATTATGTCCAAAAAAACGTTGGATTTCCTTTAATTGTACAAATGAAACTTTATCCTTTTGAAAACGATGACCCGACAAAAACTTTGGGCCATAAGTTCCTAAATATTACTTTAGCTATGCTATGCTGCATAGATCATTCAAGTTATGGACATACTGTATGTGGCTGTCATGCCAAGACTCCTCTGAATGCCGTACTCATGTACTGTGTGCTGCCTCAAAATGTTGTCAAGCTCTTCAGATCACTGGTTCCTGAGAAAGAATCTGAAACAAATCTGTACCTTTCTGCAAAATGAATAATGTGGAAAACTGCCCGGCAGAATTATTTCTAGGTAGGGAGCTTACTGGGTTTGGAGGCAAAGCTTCTAAATATGAAAATACGACTACACCGTGCCCAGATGAAGCTGAGTTTTCCAACTATGAACTGGCGCCACACTGGAGCGAGATGATCCTGTGGAATGCTCCGTACGGTTCTGCGAGTTCTAGCGGTTCTCCGGTATCACTTTGTGTTTTCCTTGTATGGCAGAAAAAAGGTAATGCACAACTAAACAGAAGCAGATGGAGGCCTTGAGCTGATCAGGACTAAGTTGGAGAGAAAAGCAGCAAAACAACACACAAATGGAACCAGAAGGTAAATGCTTGTTCTGGTGTAAAATATCTAGGAATTGTACTCATAAAGCTACGATCTTTAAAATTTACTGCATCCCTAAATTACCAGCGGCCTTGAACAGACTGTATAGCGAATATCCAGATGCATCGTGTGCATCCGACCCTGTAATCGGTGAACCTGAGAGCTGTCAGGCATGGCACTAATACTGCAGACAGCTCGTAGTTTACGACTGTGTCTAGTGGGAGGTCAGAGAGCACTGAAATATGGCATGGTATTCCACAAAAGCCATTCCAAACAACTGATAAATGCAGCAGGGAAAAGGTGGCACGTTTTTGAGAAGCTCTGCCATCACGTGACAAAGATCTGTCATTGTGACGTCTAGGAAAGCACAAATATAATGTTACCTTTGTCGTCACTTGTAATAAGAGGGAACATTCTGAAACCCTTTTGGATGTTGCTCTCATTATGTAACACCGCACAAGCTACGGTCTCACGGAGTGACATTTTCCACAACAGAACAATTATGCTCACCAAAAAAAGCATTATAGGTCAGCTTGTTTTTTGATGTACCTTATGAATTCACAATAAGTGACTTCAAATGCAGTTTAAAAAAAAAGTAAAGGTAAACTGTGTTTACTTGGGAATGTATCAAAAATCATGCTGCACTACTTTAAGCTTAAACACTTACACACCCTTCTTTGCAAAATATTGTTTCTGTTTTACCCCTCTGGGGTCTTTGGTGATTTTGGGGCCCCTAAGACATGCCCTGACATTTGTGCTTATTTTAGCGAATTATTTCATAGTATTGGCCAACATGTATTTTTTATTTAGAACAAACTGTGCTACAATAACGTGAGAAATACTGATGTACAATGCTTGCGTTTTTTAGAAAAGAATTATGAGTGGTTAGCAAATGTAGCTGAAATAAGGTCTAAAAAAACACACTGAATGGGCCTGAACAAGACTTTTGAGTAACTAGGCTACAATATTTACTTCACAACTTTGTAAAAATAATTTTCTTCTCTCATTCAGAGAAAACATTAGAATAATTTACATTTTGTAAAGTCTAATTTTGGGTCATCTCGGCTGTATGGGTGGGGGTGACAACGCCATGATTAATTCACACCTAGAGAGACAAAAGACACTCCCCCACTGGCTAATGTTCACCCATCAAGGACATTGTAAAGCAATGTCCAGCTTACTTGCTGTATCATAACCATGTAAGCTGTTTGGGTAAACAATATACAGTGTTCAGAATATATATCTTTTAGGTTCATATTTTTAATAGGAAGCTATACAATATCACATTTGTGCTTACACATAAGATTAGCCAGTACTAAAGCCAAATCTGGAGCTTATCTAACAAAATAACTTATGATAATGGTCCAAAAACTAGTACACTCAAATGTATATGTGAAAGAAAAATATTGAATACAAATTTTTAAAAATGAGAAAAAAAAATGAAAAAAATCAAGAGAAGCAAAAAAATAAAAATAAAAAAGTTAATTTTGAAGGTTGTAAATGTTTTTTTTTATATTTTGCTTGAATTTAATTGTATTATATTGAATTTCTAAGTATGTTTGGTGACTAAAATATTATTTTAATAAATATATCTGTTCAATAAATCCATTTTGTTTAAATGCACCAAAATACATTGCCTATATTCACTGAGAAATGGATAAATATTTATTTTCAAAATGGGCTGTACTCAATTATGCTGAGCACTGTATGTGCATTTATACAGCATGAACAATATAATATATAAAATATATTTAAAATGGTAAATGTATTAGCAAAAGTGCTGTAATAAAAACTTTCTAATGCTGCTTTTTCTGACCACAGTTTACATGTCACGCATCTCACGTGGACGATTGTAATGATAAAGCCTTGTGGGCACGGTCACATTAAAAATAATGAGCTCAGACAGAGAAACTAGGCATAGTGCTGGTTTCATACTGATTACTTTAATCAAACAATATTTGTTTTCAACATTGCTGCATTTAAAACTACACACTGCAAACTTTATATATATATTTGTTTATATATATATATATATATATATATATATATATATATATAGTGTTTCTTTTGCTTATTTTGCAAAAGCACACACTTTTGTTGCTATTGTTGTTTTGTGTACACAAAAAGTAAACACCTAAAAGATTTGATTGATGTATTGCTCTTATATGTACGATCAAACCTGAAAGTGTAATTTAAGTTCTTTTCGACGTTATCAGAAGATGCCTAACATCACGTATACACGGTCTTCGACCAATGAGGGTTAAGTACTTGTATAGTCTCTCTTAGGTTACATGTATAGTTAACTATTTATAGTATATGTATAGTTATATATATGTATAGTTATATACTCTATATATACACAGTTGAAGTCAGAATTATTAGCCCCCCTGTTTTTTTTTTCTCCAAAATTTCCTATTTTTGTTTTTTATGTTTCTTAGAAAATCTGTCATCTTGAATATCGCACTTGGCCAATGGAAAAAAAAAAAAAAAAAAAAAAGACCAGAACTGTCTGTTGTACAACATCCACGGTCCAATGTGAGCCATGTCCGATACAGCAGATGCCAACATCTGGAGCACTGAGGGTTGGCATTTAGTGTAGAACACGATCAGGATCAGTAGAAACATGTGTATCTGCACTAACAAAACATTTCTTCATTTAAATCTAATTATGAATCCTACTGAAACACATTTCAATGGCTTTTCAGAAAAGCTCTCAGTCACAAACAATTGCTCACTAAAAGTCCTTTCATATTCTGCAATGATAGGTTTGAAATTCTAACTGAGTATACAGCAGTGATCTTTCTGGGAAAAGTAATAGATGACACTCACTCACTCACTCACTCACTCACTCTCACACGCACTCACGCACGCACGCACACACACACACACAATCAATGTGATTATAGTGTCGGAAATCACATACTAATAGATTATGTATACAGTGACCCAAAGCTACATGGACTCAACCACTCAACAGGAGGAAATTAAATATAATAAAACAATGCATTATTTTGAAAAAATATGTCGTTGTTCTCGGAGCTCCAGCATTCGCAGTTAGCACTCCTCATCCCTCAGTGAGCCTCTGAAAATTACAAATGTAAGCAGGACTTGAACTCAATAATGACTTAAAGTTTATGTAAAGCCATCATTTAACTTTATAAGATCTGGAATAAAGTGTTCTGTGGAGTATTTTATGTTGTCTTTTTCAGCCCTGGGTCAGTATAAAAGTCCACTGAACAGAACAAAAAAATACTGTAACTTTTTCAAAACGTCACATACAAGTTGGCTATGTTAAGTTGATTAGAAAATAAAGCTAAACAAAACGCTGCCATACTTTAGAAATTAACAATTGAAACATTTATTTTAATATAAATAAAGGTATTTTTGTAAATTTAATTTGGCTAAAAGTCTTTTTTAAAAGGAAAAAATGATGTAAACTATTACTTAAAAATACTTTATTATACAAACTCGTGTTTAAACATTTGGAATTGGGAAGGTTCTTTCTTAAATGTGCTTTTTAAAATACTGCAAACCAGAATCAATTTTAAAATACTGCTATACATATAAATATTTCTCTGTTCCAAAATATTAAAAAAAAAAAAAATACAAGCTGATTTTGTTTTTTTGATTTTGTTTTAAACATCAATTAAGTTACACATGATTTCTTGGATTTTGTTGTAATATGCTTATATCAAGAAACTTTTTGCATCATTATAATTAGTGGTAGTAATAGTAGTAGTAATATATACAACCGAAGTCAAAATTATTCGCACTCAAGTGTGGTTGTGTTTTTCCCAAATCATGTTTAAAGGGCCATGAAACACCAAAACACATTTTTGAGCTGTTGACAGTCATATATGTGTCCCACGCTGCTATAAACACTAATAGGACACATATAATTGACTAAGGAGTGAAAATTGGTTGTTTTTGCGTTATTTCGAGCAAACTCGTCCTTCCGGTTTGAAACAAATTTTTGATCTATGCATGTACTCCAGCGTGGAGAGTGGACGTCTGTCCCGGCGAGTACATCCTGACGTCTCTGAGCGTGTGGCATTAAGTCATGACAAGGACGTTGTTCAAACCAATCAGCGTGCATGATTTCATTAATATGCATGATAGCGTTGAAGAAAGTAGCTGTTACAGTGTTTAGACGGCAGAGCGACGCCAGGTTGACAAAACAAGTGGAAGAATAAGGATTGTTTAGAGACGCAGGTCATCAGTGTTGCGTTTATAAATGTGCTTCAACAAAGGTTTTGCTTTCATTTCCTCGCTATGAGAGCGCAGCTGGACTCACGGTGGATTACAGCACGTGCGACAGAAATGTGTTTGTGTTACGGTTCGTGGGAGTTTGGATTTTTTTGTGCTTTTTCCCTCTTTGTTTCTCCATATCTCCTCTCGCTCTCTCTCTCTCTATCCCTCCTTGTCTGTCATTCGCTCTTTGTCTCGCCCTATCATCTTTTGTTCCGCTATTTTCGCCTTCACAGGTACCTGCTGGTTGGATCCCGAGCCTGTCACTCTTTATTAGGGCGTTTCCTCGTGGACCAATCAGACTTCGATCCGCGGACTTTAAATCTCACCGGCACGCCTTCTTGGACAGTTCGTTCTCTGTGTGTGTGTGTGTGGGTTTGTGCTGTGTTTGGTTTTCGATTATGTATGATAAATTGGCTCCGTGTTTCTGAACTTTTCAAAAACAGAACATCTGTAAAATGATTTAAGAGTGTATCAGTCCTTTTTGGGGGAAAAGGAATAGGTTAATAGGTCGCGC
Source organism: Danio albolineatus (assembly GCA_903798035.1). Lineage (NCBI taxonomy): Eukaryota > Metazoa > Chordata > Actinopteri > Cypriniformes > Danionidae > Danio > Danio albolineatus. Next base: position 2,836,457 of record CAIGQQ010031848.1, read on the forward strand.
GACATACATTTTGCCCGTAGAGTTGAGATTGTTCAGAATACACTAGGTAAGTAGGTGAGCGCCGCTTCTTGTATTTTTGATTATTTATTTTAGGGAGTGTATTTTTATTGGCGTCGAATATGCTGAAGATTTCGGTTTCTTTTTTACATTTTTATTTTTATTAGTGAGTTAAGAGGGAATCTTGTGTTCTAGTTTAGGTGGCTTTTGGTTTTGTTTATTTCTTTGATTTGGCGCCACTCTAGTTCCTTTTTCCCCTGTAATTTAATTTGATTTGTTTGTTTATTTTTTCCATTGTACATAGCGCACACATGAATTTTGTTGGCTTTATCATTCTTTCCTCATAGAGGAATCAACAAATTAATTGTTACATCTGTGTCCTTGTTTCCTTCCATCCAATCCCTTCAGTAATAATATAATATTCTAAATGTTACGTTTAATCTCCCTAGACAACTTATTGAATCGTAACAGTTTGTAAGAAACATTTTTACCCGAGAGCTTTTTGCATCTGGAAATAGTGAAATCCGGATTTGCCGCTCGTATCCTTTTAAAAAATACACGGCTCCAGTTGGTGTTCATTGTCCTGTCACCTGATTGGTAAGTAGGCGATCAGTGGTGTTTGTTTGTTTATTAAGATGGCAAAGTTAGTTGGTTTTGTTAGCAATACTCTTTCAGTGTTTAAAGACAGACCTTAGTCAAATGATTAGAGCTGTTGCTGAGTTTACAGCACGTTAATATCACTACAGTATTATATACTGAAAGATCCGTGTAAAGTGTAAACATCTTAATTAAACGATTACTGTCGTGTAGAATTTTCACCGCATTTTGTGACAGAATAGTTTACACACACAGGGCTTTCTGACGCTACCTACCGAGTGCATCTAGTTATCGAGAAATGCGGAGGATTTTTTTTTTCCTGAAATACACCGTGCGTTTCAAATACTCCATTAATTGTGCACTCCTTCAGCAGTTACTAACATTTAATATCTCGTTTGTCACAGGGGACACTGTAAGACTTTGAGTTGATGTTTTTGGCAATTCAGAGACATGAGCTGAAAACACAGACAAATCGTCTCTTGCCTTAATTTACATCTGAAGTATATCCCAAAACCCCCTCTGTTTTATGCACCCTCTTCTCACACAAAATGGTCAACTTAAAGTATGAACTGTTCTATATCAATGCAAGTGACTTTATCTATCATGTTTGATATCATTTGAAATGTCTCAGTGCGACTGGTACAATGGTCTCATTCCCTCAGAAATAGCCATAACCAAATAATAAATATATGGCTTCAGGTATCTTTCACACCACTGCTAAGGGTGTGACCGGGGAGTTCAGAAACCCTCACTGAATGTAAATGCCTTTTGTTATTCGACACACACCCCTTTTATCCCTTGGTTTGGATATTTAAGGTTGAGTCCCAAGCTGTTGAGGGCGCTCTTTGTAACTAAAGTGGCCCGTAGCGTGAAGCCCCCTAAAGCTTCACACTATGTAGAATTCGAAAGTCAGATATGCATCTTCTGATCTTGGAATTACCTTTGAGAATTTGATGTTTTGTATTGATCGTTTATGAATTGACTGAATGAATTGGCATAATACACATTTACCTGACTAATAAATTGTTATATTTGAACGTATTCTTGTTACTCTGAAATTATTTACTCAGATAAGTTAAGAATGTGCTAGACTTCATGATAGACTAAACATAACACATGTTAGATGGAGATCCTAGAAATTCCAACTAATCGTCTGATTTTAATTATGTTATTCGTTGCAAATCACTACAGTGAGTCAGAGTAATTTCACTAAGATTAAATGTAATAGAGTTAGAATAATTTCATTAAAGGATAACTACAAAGTTTTCTTTAAAAGGTACTAACGAGCCATTAAATCTTAGATGGTACTGATTTTTACCTCTGGTTAAATATCGTTTGAGTTTTAACTAGGTGTACGTAGATGATTGGAGGAATCAAACGATTACTATTTAAATAATGACATCGTCTGTCTGTCTATTAAATAGTATTAATCACCAACCGCAAATTATTAATCAGGCTAGTGAATCTATGATGCATTACTGCCGGCATAAGGTAGCATAGATTCACAACAAATGAGTAAATAAGAGTCAAAGTACTAATGGAGCTAGATTAATTTCATTAAAGAATGGCTATAAAGTTCTTTGAATGGTACTGGTGAACTAACCGCTGGTTATTGTTTTCGCTAGATTAATTTCATCAAAGAACAGCTACAAAAACCTTCTTTAAACTGGTACTAGCGAACTAACCGCTGATTAATATTTCAATCATAATTACGTGATTATTTCAATCATGGAAAACTGGTGCTATAGGATACTGGTCTAACCCCTGGTTATTGCTTAGGCATTAATTACGTTGTACGTGATTATTTCAATCATGGAAAGCCAGAACTATAAGTTACTAGTCAAAACCCTGATTATTGTTTGAGAATTAATTAAGTTGTACATGGGAAAATTTCGGTAAGAGTTATAAGATTATTCAAATATATACCAAAATGTCTCAAAACTACTAAATTAATAAAGTAATATTAAACTATAAAATGGAGTCAGATAAAACGAGAGCAAACGTATTAACATTCTAAAGCATCCTATATCAAAATTGGAGTCAGATATGAGTTAAACTTGAAGTAAATCAACATTGTGCCCTGGAAAGATAGAACATGCAAATGAGCCTTCATCCAGCAGTAGACACCGCCGTTGGACTATCTGGCTGGACCTTACAACACGCAGGAAATGTTCGTGAATAAACGTGAAAGTGCCAAACTGCAGTTAAAGTCGACAAATTAATAATTTGGCAAATAATTGGATGACTGACAAACACAGTCACTGTCTTTCTCCTCCTGCGTCTGTGTGTTTGTTTGAAAGTCAGCACGTGCACAAATGGAAACCCCTTCCCTTTTTCTCTCCCCTGACACTCCCTACAAGGAGTTGTTCACAGTGAGGAGTTTTTCACAGTATTTCCTATAATATTTTTTTATTTTGGAGAAAGTCTTATTTGTTTTGGCTAGAATAAAAGCAGGGTAACATTTTATTTTGTTGGTCCGTTCTAATTCTCATTAGATTATAAGTGGACTGTTAAGTTTGGGTAAGGGTTGGAGTTAGGGGTAGGGTTAGTGTAAGTTGACATGAACTTGCAAATTTCTTTTAGTAATTTAAATGTCTGTTAAAGGAGCATTAACAGCTGATATTAAGCAGACAGTCTACTAATACTCCAATGGACCATCAAAATAAAATGTTACCAAAAGCAGTTTAAATTTTTTTAAACCATTTAAAGGTCAATATTATTAGCCCCTGTAAGCTTTTTTCAAGTCTACAGAACAAACCACTGTTAAAACAACGTTTTGCCTCCTTACCCTAACTTACCTAATTAACCCAGTTAAGCCTCTAAGAATATCAAGGAAAATATTATGTACAATGTCATCATGGCAAAGACAAAAGAAATCAGTTATTAGAAGTTAGTTATTAAAAGCAATAGGTTTAGAAATGTGCTAAAAAATATCCGTTAAACAGAAATTAGGGAAAAATACACAGGGGGGATAATAATTCAAATTCAACTGTATACAAACACACTTTTTTATAAACAACTATCACTATTTGGCAACTTAATGTGTCCGTGAAGTACAAAAGTAATTTAAAAAGTATATAAATATTACTGATTTACAAAAACTATGAAGATTTAATATAGATTTAATATTGTACACTGCTATTTTGACGATATTATTCTATTATTGCATTTTTGTTTCTTTCTTTAGTAACTTCTTCAATTGTTATAGTCTCTGCTCACCCCTCCAGTTCTACTTTAAACCTATAAACCCAAGTCAAAAACATGATGTTGTTCTGATCCCCTTTGTCACTTCTCCTCTAGATGGGTCGCAACACAAGGTATAGAAAAGACAAAACACTATCAAGGCAGTGTCAAATCATATCATCTTGCTCTTCACTGTGGCTTGAGGCACCGGGAAGTGTCACCTCTTCTGCTTTCAGTTCATCAGTCTGATACCGTTTCATTGGTCAACACTGCCTCTGTACGGCAGACCGGCGACTGCACTATAAACAATACATCTTGTACAAACACTAAAACTCACCTGTACCGAATGAGCCGCTTCGTGTTCAGAGGTCAAGGCCTCGTTCTGAACAGTGTTGTGCAGCGTCAGGTTTTCCTCCATCTTCCTCTCCTTCTCCTCTCCGTCATCGTCATCAAGCTCATCCAGGCTCTGCGGAGACATTTCAGACTTGGTCAGTTTGGGAATTTTTCACATGACGAGAGAGTCTAATTGTGTTCAGCTCAGACACAGGAAGCATGCGAGCGATGTGTGGTGTGAGTCTGGGGGATTTCTGGGAAGTGGAATGTCGCAGTGCACAATGGGAAAGAAAAATTTTGTTTTAAGGTGAGACAATGCTGGCGAATCTCTGAAAAATGTTGTGCATGTTAAAAAAGAAAGTAAAGCATCATCATTATCATTATCATTATTATTATTATTATTA
>CAIGQQ010031848.1:2841478-2932940 GCA_903798035.1 Danio albolineatus
GGACAGCACTGTGGCTGCAGTGGAGTCATTCAGGTTCCTGGGCACCACCATCTCTCAGGACCTGAAGTAGGACACTCACATTGACTCCATTGTCAAAAAAGCCCAACAAAGGCTCTACTTTCTTCGTCAGCTGAGGAAGTTCAACCTGCCACAGGAGCTTCTGAAACAGTTCTACACCTCCATCATTGAATCAGTCATCTGCACTTCAATAACTGTCTGGTTTAGCTCAGCTACCAAATCTGACCTCAGAAGACTATGTCGAATAGTTCGGACTGCTGAGGGAATCATTGCTACAACCCTCCCTACTCTCCAAAAATTGTACTTATCCAGAGCGAGCAGAAGGGCGGACAAAATCACTCTGGACCCCTCACACCCAGCACACTGCCTCTTTGAACTGTTACCTTCTGGGTGACGCTACAGAGCACTGCGCACCAGAACAGCCCGACACAGAAACAGTTTCTTCCCCCAGGCAATCCATCTCATGAACACTTGATGATAATAATCGTGGAACCAACACCACTACTGCTGTACACTCTTACACACATATACACTTATTTAACAACACACTTTACATGCCAATTTGCACATAACAGCTGCACATATAATGTTGTATATAGTAATACACCTGTACATACACTTGTATATTTGCATTTAACACTTACTTCTATTTTTTAAAATATATTTATTATCTGTTTTTTGTCCTGTCTCTTTAATTCTGTTGCACTGTAGAAGCTCTGTCACGAAAACAAATTCCTCGTATGTGTGAACATACCTGGCAATAAAGCTCTTTCTGATTCTGATGTGTCATTATATCATTTTCATCATCATCATCATCATCATCATCATCATCATTAGTAGTACAAGTATTTTTATTAGTAGCTAGCATAGATGTAGTGTACACTGGGTATGTGACATTATATCATCATCATCATCATCATCATCATTATTAGTAGTACAAGTCTTTTTATTAGTAGCTCGCATAGATGTGGTGCACACTGGGTGTGTCATTATATCATCATCATCATTAGTAGTAGTAGTAGTAGTAGTAGTAGTAGTAGTAGTAGTAGTAGTAGTAGTAGTAGTGGCAGTAATAGTATTTTAATTAGTAGCTAGGATAGATGTGGTGCACACTGGGTGTGTGTCATTATATCATCATCATCATCATCATCATCAGTAGTAGTAGTAGTATTTTAATTAGTAGCTAGGATAGATGTGGTGTGCATTGGGTATGTGCCATTATATCATCATCGTTTTTACATCATCATCATCATCATCATCATCATCATAATGATATCATTGTTGCCAACATCACAAAATATTACTTTTCTCATCATCAACTTTAGTATTAATATTATTATTATTATTATTATTATTATTATTAGCATAATCATAATGACTATGAATGCGAAATATCAATATTACTGCGATTGTCAATAGCTACGTTTCCATCCACCTATTTTTATGCGCATTTTGAAGATGCGCATAAAAACGGTTAATGGAAACTCCGAGATGTGCATAAATTTTGAAAATGCGCACAACCGAGTAGGATAAACTTTTTCTCCAATAAGAAAAGATGCGCAAAAACTACGATGGAAACAATTTTACTGAACAAATTCCAGTATGAGCATAACAAAAAGGTCATGTGATTTTGTTAAAAGAAATCATGTGATGATAAAAATGTGTGCGAATGGATAAAGGAGCAGCTGAGCACACTGAAATGTTGTTTTGGTCATTTTAAAAAGCCATAAACATTTCAATATTACTGCTATTATATTATTAATGACCTCCAGCATCAGAGTGTCTGTGCTCTGCGTCTCAAACGCCACCGCACATTCATTGCTTGTCAGGATTGTCTTCTGAGGTGCCAGTCATCTATTAAATAAACAAAAGATTCACGCAGCTTCTCCGACGGCAGGAAATTCTGTTTTTACTATTGATTTTTGGCACCAGTTAATCAGGAAGTGACGATTTTGTTTGCTTTGACTACTTGGATGGAAACGCTGCTTTATTTGCACGCCTCTTATGAGTTATTCTAGTTTTGCTCATAAAGTTAATACGCATTTTTGGATGGAAACATAGTTATTGCTGTTGATACACATTCCTGCTATTTCCATTTATGTTCTATTGTTGTTTATGTGTTCTGTGTTTACTGCAGGTTGTACGTTTTTAAAAAGATGTTTAAATAAGAAAATTAATCAATACTTCATTAAGGATGTCATTTTGTTGAGTATTTTCAGTATCAGTCCACATTTCAGAAAATACTGTAAACAGCCAGAAAAAAAGATATAATTGAATAAAATGTTCTACATAATCAGTCAAATTATTTTTGAACATATTCTTCCGTAAAAACCTACAGATAAGAATAAATCTGTGAAATTTGGTGTGTGACAGATGTACAGATGTGGACATTTATAGCTCAGTGCAGGAGGAAAAACATTCATTTGAGAAAACAGCCTTTTAAAAATATGTTGTTTTGAAATCCACAGGCACAAATTGATGAATTCTGATGGCAGAAATACTTTCAAGTGTATTTTTGCATGTTTTCATTCTATTAGGACTGAGGAAAAAAAACACTTTAAGAAAAGCAAACAAGTCCAAAATCTCTAAATTGTGTTTTTGTCTGTAGCATCTCGCTTTAAAACAGACGGATTAATAAGCATGGTAATTTAAATAATACTAACAGCATAATCAGCATGTTAACGCTATGTGACAAAAGAGCAAAACTAGTTTCCTAAAAACATATAAACCAGTTTGTCCTGTTCTAGAAGAAGCTGGGAGAGTGAAGGTGGAGTCCAGCACTGCACTGAAGGGTAAAAATAACCTTACAAGGCTAAACGGGAATGTAATAATTTACACAAGCTTTCCGGCCAGTCGCTTTTATCAACACTTCCTAGGGTTCGGCCAAACTCTCAAACCTCTAACTGGCACTGGCATACACAAATGAACGCACAAACTTGCGCACACACACTCACACACATTTTGTTGGTCCCCAGGGAACAGTGAGCACAGTTCATCCGCCCTCGCTACAGTCTTAAAGAGGTCACTTCTGCACTCCACTGCCCGTTAGCCAAAACCAGACATTCCCCTGCCTAATGACAATCATTTATGTCAATTATAACAGCTTATAATCTTCAGGGCAAAACAATGTCACAGCAGTAAATGACAAAAACATTGATGTTATTGTACAAATATGCAGCTATATATACATACACACACAATGACACCAGAGACAGAATAAAAGAGTCTGATTTTGCCATTAAAGAGCAATATTTGCCATATAAGGAACACTGGTACTTAATTTTAAAACGCCATAAAGGCAGTATTGGAATTAAAGCTGCAGTAGGTGATTGTCTTTAGAAACATTTATTGTTGTGCTGGTTGAAAGTCTCTTCACATTATCTTTACTCTTCAAAATACGACTGATTAAATTAGACTATCTAAATGTATTTATATGTATTTTCATATTCTGGGTAAGGACTAAAAAAAATTTTCATCTAATTAAATATTGTCTGGCCGACAATTCCAATAATTCTGATAAGTAGCCCAAACTGTCTGTCAACAAATGTAGATTTGTATAGCTGTGCACCCCTGATCACAGAGATCCGCCATTTGCACATTCATGTGCACAGGAGAGAGTGACAGCGAAAAAAAAAAAAAGCTGAATCAAATATATTTTAGTCACACAAAGCTGATGTAGATTGTGTTGTTTTACGAATGGGTTACAGTATATGCACAGAAGTGTTCTTCAGCCACTGAAATCTTCCGGTGATAGATTGATGTGACTATTTTCAGTTTCATAAGGGACCTTTTACAGCATCGATAATGTAGATTTTTATTTAGTTTAACAACAAAACATAAATAGCACTATTCTGCGTAGCCTGCTTTACTGAGCTGAAGTTGCTTTTATATTCACATTGCTTCATTTTGAACAATGACAACATGTGACACGCTCCCTAATTTTTAATTTTCAATTTGGCTTAATATAGGTGTAATCGCTGCACGCCGCTGGCAAACCACTAAGCATACAGTAGTCGCTTTAGGACAAAGCACATAAGAGAGTGAGACCAGCGATCCTTGCACGAATGAAGTATTGCACATTATGAAAAGTTTTGCTTGTTCCACAACTGAAAACGTGCTAGATATAATAAAGGTAATCATTCTGAATAGTAGTACAATAAAGTACTATAAGTCTTGAGCTAGACATGATCTAGCAAGTTGTCTACAGTCATCTTTAATGTGCACGTTCATGATATCAGGTGGCTACAGATCACCTACTGCACCTTTAACGTATTAAGCATAGTGTTGTCTTTCAGGTGTTGTCTTTTATGTCAGATGTTACTTTCATGTAATCCTTTACTTATCAATCAGAATACTTCAAAATGCTGTAGATTTAAGTTGTTTAAATTATATAATTTTCGATATTCTTGTAGAAATCATTAGTGTTATTTAAATAATGATGAATTATATATATATATATATATATATATAATTTTATTTTATTTTTTTATACATTTTTTTAATTATTATTATTTGTGGAAATGTCGAAACAGAAACATGCTTCAGACCTTGATTGTAGTCTCTTCATTTATGCACTTTGGCTAAATTGTTTCTGCTCTTTTGTATTCATAAGCTCTACCAAAATGTGTGATTGGTTATAAATGTCAGCACTTTATAAATACACAAAAGAGTGAGGGAATATTTGCAGACCTAATTGTAATGCAGTGAACCTACATTGTTCATTAATTTTTCAATTTTCACTTGAAGTAGTGACAGTTATAATAGATTTAGTTTAATCATGCAGGGGTAATGTGCATTACTTCTTAAGAATTGTTGAAAAACGATCATTTGAAGGGATTATATTAAAGAAATAAATGTATATATTGATTGCGCTTTCGGTGTATGGCCATAAATGATAAATGTGCTATATATATGCACATGGGCGCCACGGTGGTGTAGTGAGTAGCCCGTTCGCTTCACAGCAGGAAGGTTGCTGGTTCGAGCCCCGGCTGGGTGAGTTGGCATTTCTGTGTGGAGTTTGCATGTTCTCCCCGTGGTTGCGTGGGTTTCCTCCGGGTGCTCCGGTTTCCCCCACAAGTCCAAAGACATGTGGTACAGGTGAATTGGGTAAGCTAAGTTGTCCGTAGTGTATGTGTGTGAATGAGTGTGTATGGATGTTTCCCAGAGATGGGTTGTGGCTGGGAGGGCATCCGCTGCGTAAAACAAATGCTGGATAAGTTGGCAGTTCATTCTGCTGTGGCGACCCCGGATTAATAAAGGGACTAAGCCGACAAGAAAATGAATGAATGAATAAATGCACATTACATTACATATGTATTTTTAAATACAAAATTATAATATACTTAAAATGTTTGTCATAATTTATGTATTGTTTGTGCCTGATCAAATGGGTTTAAAAAGAAACATATTATAATGCAATTACAAATGCAAAAGTTCAAAAATAAATAAATAAATAATAAATGAATGAATGGATGAATAAATGAATGAATGAAATAAAATTACATTAAAATTAAATTAAATTAAAATAAATACAATTACAATAAATACAATTATAATAAATACAATTAAAATAAATAAAAAATATAAAATGTAATTAAATATGGAAATATATATATTAAATTATTTCAAAACAAGAACACTAAAGGTTCTGTATAGCTTCACATTCTTAAAAAGGAAGTGTTTTTGTTGTTTTTAAGTTGACGTCTTAAAGAACCTTAACCTTAAAATAACTTTTTGGCTACGTTCTTAAAAGGGAATTGTTTTAAACACTCAAAACATGAAATGTCCATAACATATGTATATGTACGTCTGTAAACAATCGTTTGTGCAGTGGAAAGGTTCCACAGATTTTAAAGGTTGTTCATGGAACCATAAAAGGCAATTAAGAACCTTTATTTTTAAGCGCATATGGAAGAGGGTCTACAGATCAAGTGGTGGAAAAAATGAGAAAAGAAAGTCTGCAAATTCTTTCCCCTTCCTGTTTATAACGCAAATGAGAAACTGGTTTAGTTTGACATAAGCGTGCATGTGTTTACTCCAGTAAACAGGTTAGATCATCAAGCCTATAACCTCGGTCTGTGTGTCGTGAGGGAAAGAGGCTTCATTTAAAACAGTCCATCTGTGCTCATCCTCTGCTTTATTAGGAATGCATGTGTTGGTGGAAATTTTCTGTCTCGTCTGTGGAAAACAAGAAGATCCACAATCCATCATGTTAATATCCTTTTCCAGGCAGAAGGAATGTGCAACATGTCTGCCTCAAAACTGCTGGCTATGACACCTACAATACTGCAGTTTCAGATCCATGGAGAAAAGACAAGAGCTACAATTAATCTGATTTTCAGATTAATATATTTAATATATTTTATTATATATTTCCTCAAATCATCATTCAGTTTCCTACTGTCTCAACAATAAAAACACAATGAATATTGACTATGCATTTATTACAAAAACAATACTATCTTATTAAATTGTAACTTTTAAATGTGCCCTGAGCTTGATATCATCTGATAGTGATTAAATGTATACATGCATTTATTGATTGGAGCAATAAAAAGAGTCTCAGCAATAAAAGAAGACTGTAATGTTTTTTTTTATAAAACATTATTATTGTTGTTGTTATTTTTCATAATAGTAATAGATTTTTAAAAATGTAAATAACAGTTTATTCAACTGTCAAATATTGCCTTCAGTTGTAGCCTAGCTTTAAGATAATGTAAATGCAAGTGAAATTAAAGAAAGTATACAGTCCTACTAAAAAGCTTGTTGCAGAATTGGTGAAGATGTGAATAATTGTAAAATAATAAGGTTATAATGTTACAAAGTTTTTCAATATTTCATTTAGTGCTGTCCTGAGTCCTATATTTTTCATCAAAGATGTTTACAAACAATTCACAAGAATAACAAACAGTTAAATGAATGATTCAAATAACCCTCTGCAGGAAGGTTTGTAAACTTTTATGCAATACTTACGTGTATCTGTATCAGGACAATTGAGGCACTCATACACAACTATTTAAAACAGTTCAAACACACACTGACGCTCTACAAGGAAACACATTGCATTAAGTGCTCTGGGGTGAAAACTGTTACAATGTAATGTCACAAATATTCATTAAATATATAATTGACATTGATAAATGCTAATTTTATATCATTATCATCAATAAATATTATTGTTTGCGATTAACACTGCCCTTCAGGAGTAACAGATTTGCATGCTTTCCCGAGAACAAATTAAAGGGATAGTTCTCCCAAAATTGAAAATTCTCTCATCATTTACTCGCCCTTGACTTGTGCAAAACCTGTGTCTTTCTTCTGTTAAACACAAAAGAGGATATTTTGAAGAAAGCTGGAAATCTGTAACCATTAACAATGACTTTTGTGTTCATCAGAATAAAGAAAATCATATTGGTTTGGAACAATTTAAGAGTGAGCAAATTATTTATTTTTGTGTGAACTATCCTTACAATTTACCTTGATCTTCAAAATTTCATGGGCTTTCCCCCCTGGCTCTTAACCCTTTGACTGCTGCTCTAACAAACATTTGACCATGTTTTTACTGTTTTAAATAAAGACTGTTAAAGTAATTTAAAGAATGACTGTTTTAAATAATGGTTCACACACACAGCGTTGTTGGTTTACAAAGAAAATCAAACAAACATCATCCTGTTGCACCACTACACTTGATTTTGTTTTATTGTAAAAAAACTAAACAAAAACAAAACAAAAAAAACAGGAAAGCATGTATCTGAAATATTTTATGGCATACTTCAAATAATAAAGGGGATTCAGTGTTCAAAAATGTTTTATTTTGAATATATATATATTTTTTTCAGATTTTTCATAGTGTACTGTATGTATTAATTATGGCACTTTTACTATAAACCGATAAATCAACCATTTGGTAGAGGCTGATTTTTAAAATTTACAGGATGTGTTGAAACAAAATGCATTGAGTGTGTTAACTAGCGACATTAGCAGTTAGGAAATGCAATCCAAACATTTTTTTTCTTGGTGCAGAAGTTAAAGGGTTAATGCATCGTGTTTCCTTCTGGAGCAGGGTTGCTACTTCTAACCACTTTCCGTGCTAGGATGATGAAATGAAGCATGCACCCTTTTGTGAAGCACAGGAGCCCTAAAGACTGTATGTGACTGTTTTCGTTTCTATGGTAACAGCATATCATAACTGAGATGATTTTGTTATTATAACAAAACTTTCATAATTACTAACATATAGCTGGTTTCAAAAAAACAGTGTGTGCATTAATGTAAAATATGTACTTAATGAACAGACAGAGCCATTTTTTGAGTTTAGGTTTGACTGGCCATTGGGCTAGCTTTTGTGATGAAAACATAAGTGAGAGTTTTTTTATTGCTTGCGTTTACTGTAAGTCCCTCATGTGTTCATGGCAGAAAAAGATAGATCTTAAAATAAAAAAGGGTTAAAATATGCAAAAGAGGCTAGAAAACTGAAGTTTCTACAGAACATGGAGGATTTTTTCTGCATCACAAAGAAAAAATATAACCAGGTAACCATAAAAAGTATATTAAAAACCAAGTGTTCTCAATTCCTCGCAAGGCGTTATTTTAATAACTTCAGTTTTATGAACTATATGTAAACCTATTTTATGTACATATGTATTTTATCCTCAAGACAGTACTAAATTAAAAAAATATATATATATCTCTCTGTTTTTTTTTCTTTTTAAGTATTTACATTTTTTACAGATTCTGCAAGGCGTACAGTACATAAACTTTTAAGCACCACTGTATAATCAACTAAAAGTAAATGCGTATTTATTTAGATTATCTATTTGGATTATTTAATTGGATTATTTATTTATTTATCATTAATTTTATTTTAAGAGAGTGCTTTGTATGTCTATGTGAAGTTTATTTAGAAACAAATTTTGAGAGGATCATGTGCTTGTGATTGTTCTCAGCTGTTCCAGTGTCAGCTCATGATCGATTATCCAATCAGATGATTCCTAACTCTCTTAATATAAAGTTTTCTTATCTCAACATCTTCGTCTTGAAGAAGCCCACCCCTACTTTCCCTCCTTTTCAGATGGGTGACACGGCGGCCCAGTGATTAGCACTGTTGCCTCACAGCAAGAATGCCTCTGGTTTAAGTCCCTACTAAACCAGACGAAATTTCTGTGCGGAGTTTTGCTTGTTCTCCCTGTGCTTGCTAAGTTTTCCTCGGGTTCTCCGGTTTCCTCCCACAGTCCACATAACATGCACCCTAAGTAAATTGAACACACAAATTGATACCACAGTCAAGCTATAGCGAGTACACCTCACCTCAGTTCCGTCACTAGCTGGAAATAAGCCGAGGGGGGAGTTCATCGAGATCTACCTGAGCTCAAACTCTCCTCTCACCCTGCAAACAGGAGGGAGAGCCCAGGGCTCGAGGATCTCATAAGCTCAGGGCTCTCTCCTGGGACAGCATGCCAAACACGCTTTATTATCCATCATCATCTAAGTGTGAACTTTTGAAGTTTTATGTCTTTATGTCCATTTGTTGTTGTCACTATGTGAGTTTTTTGTGTGGTACTATTTATGAAATGAGGACTCTCGACTGTAAACCAAATCTACCTTCAGGTGTAAATAGTGTAACCTAACTCAACCTAACCTGATTTACAATCTCTGGGAAAATGATCTAAAAATAATATCTAATCTTGCGTCTTTTAGCTCTATCCAGTACCAGAACTATGTCTTTTAACTAGCTTAATGTTACAATAATTCAATACTTTTCCATACACGATGGTTCCATTGAGGGACTCTCTAAAATATATAAGAAGAAAAGTGTGGAAAGCAAGTTTGAGATGTCTTAGTGCTCTGTGCGTTTGGCCAGTTATGCCGCAGATTAATGGAGGTTGGAGCTCTGGATGCTCTTCTCTCCTGATGTCCTCGGCAGACTGGATTTAATGACTGTGGATTAATCAAGTACTGCGTGCCCAGGCTACACAGGTTCATTAGGATGATGTATTGCAGTCGTGGAAGGTGGAAAGTGTGTGCGAGATGCAGTCAACTGTCCTTTAATCATCGCAAACCCACAGACTTGTGCAGTGACTTAATGACTTTAAGCCAGAATCCCAAGATAATTCTGGGCGCAGCTAAAAGACATTTGATTTCATAAGCGCACACATTAGAGTCAAATTTGGAGGGCCGGGGAGACGTTTTTGGTTTAAGTGTCAAATGCAATTTGGAATACTAATATTTCCTTCTGCGCAAACCAATATGCAATGTGATATTGGTGTTTCAACCTGAGGCCTCACTAAAGACCCTACAGGTCAATAAGAGAAAATAATTAACTAACAGTCATCATCATACTTGACTGCTTGATTGATTACATTAAAATTGCTAGCATGTTTGTGTTTCATAAGCTTAAAGTTTTTAGTCAAACACTAATAACTAAAGTAAAGTATTTTCAAGTGGGCTCTTGATTTTTTACCATAGCTGTAAAACATCTTCTTAAAAGGTTTATAATCACTCAATATATATATATATATATATATATATATATATTGTTCAAACTACACATTTAAAATGAGCTGAAACAACACAATTCTTCAGATTTCATTGGGACAACCTAATTTTTTATGTTCAATCAACATAAATTTGTCAAACATGTTAAGTTAACCTAATCAATTTGTGTTGGGATAAGATTAATGAATTGTGTGGAACCCTGCATTTCATTCATCATTCATTACTAGCACAGATTTCAGCAAAAACTAATTTTTAGCTGCTACTACTCCAGTCTAGTGTTGGGTGTAATTAGTAGGTGAGTAACAAAGTAAAAAAAAATCAACTAGTTACAGTAATTAAACTACTTTCTGCTGAAAAAAAATCAAGTAAGGTCTACTTTTTGTTTTTATTTAATTGAATTACAGCTACTTATAACATACTTTCCTTAAATACTTTAAATTCAACAGTATTGTATAAATCAATTCAGAGAAACAGAGAAATTGTAGTTTCTGTTACAATTTTTTTGCTTATTTACACATAACTGCATAACTTGATTATTCAACTAAAGTGGATTTGTCTGACAACTTCAAATGCACAAAAAAACTATAATTGAGCAGATATTCATTTTATTATATGGTTTATATATTAACACAATTAATTAATTAATTAATTAAATAACTTTTACTGAAGTTCGAGAGTTTAATATTGTCTATATTTTTCTAGCCACAGCTGGGTCAGTTGACTTGGTCTGTGTAGAGTTAGTGTGCATGTTGTCCCTGTGTTAGTGTGGGTTTCCTCCAGGTGCTCCGGTTTTCCCCTCAAGTCCAAAGACATGTGGTACAGGTGAATTGGGTAAGCTAAATTGTCCGAAGTGTATGTGTGTGAATGAGTGTGTGTGTAGATGTTTCACAGTGATGGGTTGCAGACGAAAGGGCATCCACTGCGTAAAACATATGCTGGATAAGTTGGCGGTTCATTCTGCAGTGGCGACCCCAGATTAATAAAGGGACGAAGCCGAAAAAAAATGAATGAGTGAATAATAATAATGATAATAATAATAATAATAAAAATAATAATAATAATGTTTTAATATTATTATTATCATCATTATTATTATTATTAATATTTCTAAAATAAATAAAAACATTATAATAAATTATAATAAATAAAGAAATTGCATTTACAATGCCAAACGGCTGCCTAGAAAGGAGAAAGATCCGCCTGCAAATGTTGTGCAAAAGTATTTGAATGAGATTTATGATGGCAGCCTATCTCTATTCTGCACCGGACCGGAGATTAACCTCAGCGGCTGAACACATATTTACGGCTTAGCCACCTCGAGTGCTCGAAACCGCGCATGCACACACAACCATCTGCCAGATTTGGAGGACAACGTTCTCTAGTTATTAAATTTAATCATAAACCATTTTCTGACAGCCCAGTGGCCACGGTCAGCGCAGCTCTCCATATTTCTACCTTTACTGTACACACACAAAAGCATGCACGCTTCTCGTTGAACTGACATGTCCTTGCCTGTTTTCTGTTCCCTAAAGAAATAAATCAGATTTTTTTCATTTCCTTTCAAACGAAAGTTTGTAGGGAAAGAAGTGTGAAGATTCAGATTGCGTACTTTCACTAGGGTTTGAAATGAAGGCACTAGGCGAGACTTCAACACATATCAATTCATGCTGCTTCCGAAAGCTGAAAAATGAAGCCTCCGCAGGGAGCACATGCAGGTAGGAAGGCAACAATGCACATCCAAATCCAATGATCATGTCACATTCTGTGTACTGAGACACCTTCATCTGATGGGTTTTTTTGAGAACAGCACAGATGCATTTGTATCTCTTTATGCCACTTTCTTGCATGGCTGTTTCTGTGAATTAGGGCTGCTCGATTATGGAAAAAACTATAATCACGATTACTTTGGTCAAAAATAGTAATCATTATTATTTAAAACCATTATCTGTGTTGTATATATGTACACTCACAGGCCACTTTATTAGGTACACCTGTCCAATTGCTCGTTAATGCAAATTTCTAAACAGCCAATCACATGGCAGTATTTAGGCATGTAGACATAGTCAAGATGACCTGCTGCATTTCAAACAGAGCATCAGAATGGGGAAGAAGGGTGATTGAACGAGGCATGGTTGTTGGTGCCAGACGAGCTGGTCTGAGTATTTCAGAAAATGCTGATCTACTGGGATTTTCATACACAGTTATCTCTAGGGTTTACAGAGAATGGTCCGAAAAAAAGAAAATATCCACTGAGCGGCAGTTCTGTGAGCGCAAATGCCTTGTTGATGCCAGAGGTCAGAGGTGATTGGTCAGACTGGTTCGAGCTGATAGAAAGGCAACAATAACTTCAAATAACCACTTGTTACAACCAAGGCAGAAGAGCATCTCTGAATAAACAACACGTCCAACCTTGAGGTGGATGGGCTACAGCAGCAGAAGACCACACCGAGTGCCACTTCTGTCAGCTAAGAACAGGAAACCTGGGCTACAATTCACACAGGCTCACCAAAATTGGACAACAGAAGATTGGAAAAACGTTGCCTAGACTGATGAGTCTTGATTTTTGCTGCGACATTCGGATGGTAGGGTTACAATTTCACATCAACAACATGAAAGCCATTCTGCCTTGTATCAACAGTTCAGGCTGGTGGTGTAACGGTTTGGGGGATATTTCCTTGGCACACTTTGGGCCCATTAGTACCAACTGAGCATCATGTCACTGCCACAGCCTACCTGAGTATTGTTGCTGACCATGTCCATCCCTTTATAACCATATTATACCCATCTTTTGAATCTTTAAAAGTCCTTCAGTCAGCAATGAGTGATTTTCTCTTTGTCTTTTGTTGTTTCATTAGTTATTATAAGCACAATAGGAAAATAGCGCACTGTCACTTTAAGAGCCACACAGTTCTGATTTATGATTACACTTCTTTAAATTTCTCTTTATGTTCGTTTATTTTGATTATTTATTTGAACAATCGCTAAGCACCGCGTTTTGACACATTAATTTGCATGTATTTGAGCACTTAGGCACAGCTTGAGCTAAAAGATGACTTTTATGCGTGTCTTCTGCTCGTTTCTAACCAGAACAGCACGAGTTCTCTTTTGCTCTTTTAAAAATATGAATGAATTGAATGCACTTCAATAAAGGAAGCGCATCTGAAAATCGGAAATTTCAATTAATTGCACAGCCCTGCTGTGAATAGAGCTGAAGAACAAAAAACTGTGTCCGACAGTAACATCTTTCAATCAGTTTGCATTTAAACATGTTTTTAGCCAAGGTCTTCTACTTTCCACCTGATTTCTTACAAGAAATGACTTTTAAAGGAATACTTTACCCATAAGTGAAAATTACCCCGTCATTTGGTTTTAAGCCTTTATAAGTTTCTTTCTTCCGTGGAACACAAAAGAAAATATTTCAGCAAGTAACCCAATGTCAGCTTTTAGCATTTTTATATTTAATAGAAGAAAAGAAACTTAAATAGGTATTAAACTCAAACTGAGCATTTGAAGGATGACGGGTGAGTAAATGATGGCAGAATTTTCATTTTTGGGTAAACTACCCCTTAAATGTAATTGAATAATTAATATTTATAAAGCTCTCTTTATTTTGTTCACTGAATATCTTTACACCAATATGCTGCAAAAATAGCATGCAGCAAAAATGACAGTGTGGAGACAACAAATTGTATATATAAAATTACATAAATGCACATAAAATGGTAATATCAGTTTCATTCATACTAGACACAAGAGGGCATCCTCACATATACAGTCCGCATATGCATTTCAGAAGTAAAGACATTAACTATTCTTGTGTACCAAAGAAAGAGAAAATAGAAACAGATAAACATATTTGGCAGAAGGCAATATTTGATTTATATCATTCTTCAAGACATCCTGCATAATTTTATAAGAATAAAACATATCAATTATGAAAGCTTATTAAGTCCTGAAAAAAATAGTATAAATTATTTGTCTTTCTATAATATGCAGCCATGTCTAAATCACAATAAGAAGTTATTTCAAACACTATTATGTTATTAAATACTACTGCTAATAAATTATGTTAAGAAGTGAATTCAGGCTGAAAATGGCAGGAAATCCCTGTTTGTTATCAGAATAACATGTATCTGTATCGCACACGTCACATTTATAAACTGCACGTTCTCATTTATTATCAGTACCTTCCCATTTAAAACATATTCGGCTTTCATAAAAGCAGCTTTACAGTTTTAAACAGTAAAACAATGACAGTCTAAATTTACAATTTACAATTACTACCGAAGCTCAGTGTCTTCTTGTCTTTAATTACACAGAAGAAATGAAACCATTGAAAAACGCATTACAAAAAGGGTTGAACCTTCAGAGCCATATCCCCCGGCTACATAACCACCTCTGCCCAATAGTAGATCAATGTTAACCTGCTGGAGGAAGCTTTTCCATAAGGTCACTCTGACAAACCTCTTTAAACTCTTGAAACAAAATCACAACAAACTTTGTTTTGGCCTGATTTACTTTGGTGGTGGCACGGTGGCTCAGTTGTTAGCACTTTCGCCTCACAGCATGTGTGGAGCGTCCTGTGTGGAGATTGCATGTTCTCTCTGTGTTTCCTCCGGGTGTTCCAGTTTCCCCCACAGTCCAAAAGAGATGCAGTATAGGTGAACTGGATAAGCTAAATTGGCCATAGTGTATTTGTATGGGATAGTGCATAGTGTGAGAGTGTATGGGTGTTACCCAGAACTGGGTTGCACCTGGAAGGGCATCCGCTGTGTAAAAAATATGCTGGATAAGTTGGTGGTTCATTCAGCTGTGGCGACCCCTGAGAAATAAAGGGACTAAGCCAAAGGAAAACGAATGAATGATTTACTTTGACACTTTTTAATGAGCTTAACGTTTAAAAGGCAGCCTGCGTGTTGCAGATAAACATATTTAATTTACATTTTAAGCAAGTTTATCTAGTGAAGAACGCTGTATCATCATCTGTATGCATGTTGTTTCAAACCCTTTAAGCCATATGGAAATTTCTAATATTTAATCATCCCTTTGGGGCGACTGACAGTCTCCATCTGCTTTTTTATCTAGGTGTAAGATGTCCTATTAATGAAACCATGTACATTTTTGAACATAACAATTAAGTTATGAATTCATTCATGAACTATTTATGAGTCAGAATCTTTTTTGTGTTCTCAAAAAAATCAAAAACATTCAGATTTGTTCATTTCTGGCTCGTGTTCCACAGTGAGCCATCTTTATAATTAGTAGTCGGAATACCATGGTTTCAATAAGCTTTTGCAAGGACATTGTGTTTTCCCAAGTCACCACAAATGGCCCGTTTCCACTGGGTGGTACAGTACGGTACGGTACGGGTCGGTACGGGTCACCTTTATCAGGCTTGCGTTTCCACTGCAAAAGGGTACTCTTTTGATGGGCGTGGTGTACGACAGAAAGTTTGTCGACGTCATTTTCGCTCGAGGAAATGTCTACAGTAAAGCTTTATGGGTCGTTCAAAAATCATACGAGAAGCACTTCTCACAAAACAGATGCTTTATTATACACAAAAACATTGGTGTAAAAATGTAATTACTGACTGAACATGATCTGATTATAACTGCAGATCATTGATGCGAAATAGCCTACGGTCCGCGATTATATCAAATAAATAAATAAATGCAGCATATATGAACATACAGCCCCACACAGTCTCCGATGTTACCAAATTACAGAAAAACTAGACACAGCAGACATTTATGCCTCATTTAGGTTCAAAAACAATACGAAATAGAGCCCCGTCTGTGCAAACCTCTCATCTGTGTCTTTTATCTTCACCAGTACATGTAGCCTCTCCGTCATTATTCTCTCGTTAGAGAGTAACTCCGTCATTCCCAGTTGATAATAATCCAGGTTAAGATCTTTGTTATTTTAAATATTGACGCGCACGCGATCGCAAGCGACAAAGCGAAAGCACTCGCCCTCTCGCTTATGGGCTCGTAACCCATAACAATCTGCTCTTCTCTCAGCTCTGTGGCCGTTCAAGATGACGACAATGTTTGTTTAAGCTCGGGTCGACCATGGCTCGTTATTATATGCTGATATTATTTCAGAGCGTTGTCTCTTGGCTGTGTATTAAACATGGCAGGTCTTTTGTTTTCATTCTGCTTGTTGCGTGAGCAAATGACGTATCTCTGTAAGCCAATGGCGTTCAGCTGCGCGTGTAGCTCCGCCTTACGGCTCGCTTTCTGGGTTTCGGTACCCTTTCGAAAGGGTGACCAAAAAGGGGTACGGTACGGTTCGGTTCGGTACGCTTTTAGACAGTGGAAACGGCCTTAAAAGCATACCGAACCGTACCGTACCACTCAGTGGAAACGGGCCAAAAGACAAACCTTCACCTCATGACTTGTGTGTGGCCAAAACCGCATGATGTGTTTTCATGGAGAGCAAGCACTGTCAATCTACACGTCCCCAAGCATGCATAACCCAGACAAACATTTGACAAACAGACCCTGCAAGAAATAATAAAAAGCAACAGGAGGAGGACAAAGTCAGGACATCAGACTTAATCCACAGTTTGTTCCGTGCCAGGTCTGAAAGAGCCCACGAGCTGTTTTCCTGCGTTCCAGGAGAGTTGCTTTTAGTGTAACCGCGACGGTCCGCAGGGTGTATTATGAGGTTTTGAAGGAATGTTTGTGAGAGCTTAGAAAGCATTCACAGCTTTGCACCGTCTCTCCTAAAATGGTAGCTTTCTCACTGAAACAACATACTTCTAGCAAACCGCAGAAGCCTCTCCTGGTTAGTTCATAAATCTTGCGTCTGAGAGAATGCTGTGCAGATTTGCAGCCTGTAAAGTTATTTCCGACTTCAGCGCAGTACCTCTGCACCTTTATTTAGCTTTGCTTTTAACCATACAAAAAAGTCAGCAGAGACCAAAGCTTTCATAACAATCTTTTTTTTTATATGTTCCAAAAAATAATTAGAATCAAGGCTGACTGATAGCAAGAAAAAATTCCTTTTCAAATCAAAATGTTTTACTCTTTTATTATTACTGTTATTAAACGTCTCATTTCTGCCTCTGCCCATCTTAAAGAAGCATCTTCCATGGATTTGCTTTTCAAAATTAAACCAAACAAAAATGGGATAGCACAATCCCATTCTGGCAAAAGATGCACAAGTCTGTTCGATAGCATTTTAGATTAACACAACCCCAAAACAAGACCATTTATTCCATTAAAACCATGTTTTTGCTCCAAAATTGAACTATACAAAAGTCAGTGAGGCGTTTAATTAAACAACCTCTTTCTGTGAGCCAATGTAACTAATTATCATAAAATGAGACAGAAAATAAATTATTTAGTGATGTTGCATTTGGCTTTTTTCTTATCAAGACATATAAGAACACACCTAACCCATATATTGTTGTTCTCTCAACAAGTCACAACATCTCTTTCCAATTCCAAACATTATTGTACTGCAGAGAAAGCTTAATGTCTTTGTCCAGGAATGTCAGAAGTGTTTTTTTTTTCACTTAGTCTAGCTGCCCTTCAGCTTCCAGTATGAATGAAACTAGCATTACTTGAGTGTTACTTCTAAGGCTGCACAATATATCGCTTCAGCTTTGGTATCACAATGTGTGTGTCCACAATAGTCATATTGCAGGATATGCAATGTTGAGGTGGGATTATAGCTGATCAGCACAACAGTTGGGAATATACGAGATGTGTGGAGTCATTGCAAAGTATAACTATAACAGAGAATTAGGCCTGTCACAATAATCAATATATCGACTTATCGCACAATACATGGACATGACCTCAATGATTTTTGGTGATGCAATATATATCGCCCATACATAAAAAACAATTCTTGCTACATTTTAGCTAATTGCACAACCTCTCTATCTCTATTGGAGCTGTCAGTATCAGTATGATTAAAAAAAAAACTGTAGTATTTACTATAAATGACTAAAGTATACTTTGATGTATGTGCCTGACAACTGATAATAGATCTAGTAGCTGATATCGCAGCCTCTGTTACTCTTTACCTTGCTTTTTTTGTTGTTCTTAACATTTATGATTATTTGTTTTGGATCTGCGTTTTCACATTCTGATTCCAATGCCTAATCATTAAATTTTTAAAATGACTAAATTAAATTAAATATTCTTAAGAATAAAACACGATGTGTTCTTCTGAAGAGTGTACTTCCGTTATGATGCTATTATATTGCCATTCTGGCATTATATAATGAGGGGCCTAAAATTTCAATTCAATTCAATTCACCTTTATTTGTATAACGCTTTTACAATGTAGATTGTGTCAAAGCAGCTTCACATAGAAGGTTATAGCAGCTTCACATAGAAAATGGTCTTAAAATGACAATAATATCGTTTATCGTGATATATTTTGGTGCAATATATCGTACAACAAAAAATAGATATCGTGACAGGCCTACAGAGAATTTGGCATTTGCATGTGTTTTAAAAGCATCTGGGCACAAAAAAACTGTACATTTGTACACTGTTTATTAGACTTTCTTTTCAATGCTTTACTGTTATTATTTTGCTTTTAATTTGTTTTCTATTTTTTATCAATCATTTATATCTCTACAAAATCACCCCAATTCATTTAAATGACTGATATCTTTCCAAAAAGAGCTATTTAAGCCCTCTGGTGAAATCGTAATCATATAGCAACATCCAGCAGAAGTCAGAATTATTAGCGCCCCTTTGATTTTTTTTCTTCTTTTTTAAATATGTCCCAAATGATGTTTAACAGAGCAAGGAGACTTTTACAGTATGTCTGACAATATTTTTTCTTTCGGAAAAAGTGTCATTTGTTTTATTTTATTAAGCGTCTAGTAAAATATCTAGTAAAATATTATTTACTGTCATCATGGCAAAGATAAAAGTAATCAGTTATTAGAAATGAGTTTGTAAAACTATTATGTTTAGAAATGTGTTGAAAACAATCTCTCCATTAAACAGAAACTGACGAAAAAAAAAAAAACATGGCAGCTAATAATTCAGGGGGTTTAGTAATTCTGACTTCAACTGTATATTGCAGAAAAACAACATATTGCAATGTTAGATTATTTCAATATCATGCAATTGGTTGTTTAAGACAGAGCCCAAACAACCACTACAATCTTACTGAGCATTGGAAAAAATGTGTTTGTTGAGCTAAATGTGCAGGCTGAATATGTGTACATGTTGTATTGTATGTATTTTTATCAGCTGAGAAATAGCAAAGAATTTCCAAAGTGCAGTAAAGGATGCACAGGAATCGAAACAGTGGAAGGAATGGGCTATGTGCACAGCTAGTGTTTTCAGCCAGTGATGAGCGTCCAATAAAAGGTTTATGTGACTATTTTCAATTTCATAAGGTTCCTTTTACAGCATCGATGTGGTAATTTAATTCAAATAGAATCAGTTAAATATGCTTAAGCATCCATTTGGTTGTTAAAGCGTGAGAAGAGATTTAAGTTTAAACGCAGGCGCCGTTATTAGCAGCAAACAAGTGCAGAAATTTCATTGAAAATACTGAGGTAAAATTCATTTCCATATTTTAAACATGCCGCAGAAAGATACCGCCTTTATATCATACCACAGACAGGCAGTGAAGATCGCTGTTTTTTAAAGAAATCAGATCTTAAACGCAGTGATTTTGATTGGGATGACAATTAACCGGAAGCCCTGGGGCTGGCTGACTGAAATAAAAGTCTGTGTGCATACAGTATACCCCATTTCTCCAAAACACACAAACAAACATCTGCAGCAAGGAGACAACATATCCTGCATCCATATGCCTGCTCTTAACTGTAATAGGAAACAACAGTGACTGTGACAAGAAAAAATTTAAACAGGATGTTGGGTGACAAGGCGTCACCTCGAAAAGTACAAAATGTTCAAGTATGGCTGGTTTGTTTAGCTGTCTTTGAGATGTGCTGCATTCATATTTCAGCCAAACCACACCTGAAGTTTATTTCAAAGTAATTTGAAAGAATTGTCTGGTTGGTGAATCAAGCATTAGCTAATGAGGACCAGCTGCTATCAATCATAATCCTCTCAAAATTAGTTTATAAATAAACTTCACTTATTTACTTTATTTATTTATTTATTTATTTTTTATATTTCTGCCATTATTAGGATAGGTTTCCCAGAGATGGGTTGTGGCTGGAAGGGCATCCGCTGCGTAAAACAAATGCTGGATAAGTTGGAGGTTCATTCCGCTGTGGCGACCCCGGATTAATAAAGGGACTAAGCCAAAAAGAAAATGAATGAATGAATGAATTAGGATAGGATAGTTTACTTGATAGGAAGCAAAGTTGGAGAACTGATAGTGACCCATACGTCAGTGCACTGCCCCGGAGGCTATACTATCAGTTCTATCAGTGCTGACAAGATCAATCTTCTTTTAGAGGTCTTGGTCAGCATTTTTGATGCACACAAAGGTTCCGATAGCATCCTTTCACGAATGAACTACTCTAACAAAGCAATCACACTAGAGACATATATTCTGTAGTACTATATACTAAATACATTCTATAGTACTTATAGTACTCTATTTGAAAATCTACTGATCATTTCTATAAAATCTGGATGCAAATTCTTAATGTCTGTTTGACCTGATTAGTTTCTGTTCGAGTTCAAAAAGGGTCAATTTGTCTTTATCTTGTACTTTACAACTTGGCCGTTCATGCAATATCCTACAATTTTTATCTTTTCATCTTTTCTTCATCTTTTTTTTCTTATTATTATTTATTTTGTCATTTTAATTCATGTATTTAGTTAGTTATTTTTATTATTTATGTAATCATATACTTCAATAAATACTTTTTATTGACTATTTTTGTTTTTCTCTAACGGTGAGTCTATTGATTTTCTTCTCACTTCTTCCAGGGGGTTTACAGGTGGATGGTAGTTCTAATTCTCTAGTTCTAATTCAAACTAGGGCATAACAATTAAAATGCAGAAAATGTTGCCTTCCTAATTGTATTGTTCTTTGTTATATTACTATACAGTTGAAATCAGAATTATTAGCCCCCCTTTGTTTTGTTTTTTCTTTTAAAAATATTTCTCAAATGATGTTTAACAGAGCAAGGACATTTTCAAAGTATGTCTGATAATATTTTTTTCTTCTAGAGAAAGTTTTATTTGTTTTATTTTGGCTAGAATAAAAGCAGTTTTTAATTTTAAAACCATTTTAAGGTCAATATTATTAGCCCCTTTGAGCTACAGATTTTTTCGATAGTCTGCAGAACAAACCATCGTTGCAATAACTTGCCTAATTACCATATCCTGCTAAGTTAACCTAATTAACCTAGTTAAGCCTTTAAATGTCACTTCAAGCTGTATAGAAATGTCTTGAAAAATATCTAGTCAAATATTGTTTACTGTCATCATGGCAAAGATAAAATAAATCAGTGATTAGAAATTACTTATTGAAACTATTATGTTTAGAAACGTGTTGAAAAAAAAACTTCTCTTCATTAAACAGAAATTGGGGAAAAAATAAACAGAGGGGCTAATAGTTCTGACTTCAACTGTATATTTACCTGTCTGTGTAATAAAGCATATATACTCGTTTCAAAATACTTTTTTTGTTCAAAAATGTATTCATAAATCACCTTATCTAACAAATCCATCAGTTCAAGGGTACAGTTCTCTCCACTGCAAAGAATGGGTACATTACCCAACAGAGCATCCACAGACTGATGCAATTATTTGAAAGCCTGAACTGAATTGAAAGCTACAAAACTCTGCATGGTTTTTGCAGGCTAAATTCAGTCACTTAAAAAGAGACAATAAGCTGATAATATCACAGTGACTCAACTTTTAAATGAAAAACATCTAGCGTGTCAAACTCACAGCAAATATGTCCCATCATTTGTTCAATCTGATCCAGATTGTGATGTGACTCACACGAAAGCTTATTTTAGAAGAATTTCCTTTACTTTATAACCTCAAAACCTCAGCACCTACCAAATCTGATTAAAAGATTAGATCATCCACAAATTATCTTTTAGTTTTTGTCTAAAGTGCTCTTTTGCACTCAATGAAACACAACGACAACCATGTCCTCTTTCATTATAGTAAAAGAACAGCTTGAGCAATCTGCTAAATATCTCATTTTAAGTAATTCATACAAACTTGGACCAAGATGAGGATGACTCGATGAATTTAAGTCTCTTTTAAAATGGGCACTCTATTATAGATCTAATATATATTACAGCGATGACTGACAGTCAGAAAACAGCTTTGTAGCGCCCCAAAAAATAAATAGAGCAAAATATTATGAATGCATGAAATTCGCTGATCGCCTGCTCCACTCTGTAATTTTCCAGTCATATGGAGAATTGGCTAATTACATGCCTCCAAATTCTCACGCCTAATGGCTGCTTGATGTTTTGCTGTATTCGTCACGTAGAAGATGCGCATTACATGGATGAAGAAACATCCAGGGCTCTGAGGTAAACTTGAGACTTCCGAACGCAACAGAACATTCAATAGTGGCCTGTGACAAAGCGTTTACATATCACATTTGTTTATGATCAGGGATAAACAACAGCTTGAACAAACACAGTCCAAATGCTCGCTATTACGAAGTTTCGCTGACCGCAGGAAGCAGTAAATAGTCTTGCAAATTCCCTACAGCTTGTAGAGTGCAGTTACGGTCAAGCGGAGTTCATTTTGATTCAGTTGGTTCCTCCATGGGGACTCAAAGGGGCATTCGGTGTTAAATAACCCTTGAAGGGGCTTCTGACCAAATCATTTTGGTAATCACACTGGGTTAATCTAGACATGAGTTCTCCTGACGCATAGGTAAACACAGCGAGATTGCATTTCCATTACAGACAATGTTTATTCTTGCCCATGTTTGACTAGGGAGGTGAGCGTTCCGTCACTACAAACAGAGAAGTGGCGACAACACAGATCAGCCACCCAAACATGTGACTCAAACAAAGCAGTGTGCAAGTGACCACTCAAAAGGCAGGGCCACTTTTCTTTTTTTTGTGGGCTTCTAATTGTGCCAATTGGAAAATAAAACATTTTAACATCTTTAGAAATCAAACCTCAAATTCGACGACTAACTAGAATTATTAATAGCAAATAAATGTATTAAAATAAAAGCTAATT
The DNA here is from genome assembly GCA_903798035.1 of Danio albolineatus. Classification (NCBI taxonomy): domain Eukaryota; kingdom Metazoa; phylum Chordata; class Actinopteri; order Cypriniformes; family Danionidae; genus Danio; species Danio albolineatus. Next base: position 2,865,121 of record CAIGQQ010031848.1, read on the forward strand.
CGTTGCAATTGGGCACCATTGCCACAAAACGTCATGTAGTTACACTGTAAAAAATGCTGGGTTCCACACAGTTGACTTGTGTTGAGACAACATGAAATAATTAATTATTAATTAAAACAATAATAATATAATAATAATTATTAGTATTTAAAAAGATAATATTAACATCAGTTTTTTGCAAATGTAAGTAGCTTGAACTTAATACAGTACAGTCTCCAGTAAAAACTCAATAATTGTGTTGTTTCAGAGGATTATAAATAGGTAGTTGAACAAACTGCTGTCACGGTCACACAAGGAAGACAAAGAAGGATAACTCTTTAAAGAGCCCATATGGTGGGTTGAGAACGGTTAAATTTCACTTTTTGAAGTCCCAAACAACAGGATGATATGTATGCAAGCTTAAAAAACACTTTCGATGTCTTATAATATCTATTTATTTTTACCTCATTTTCCCACCGACTCCCATATGAATCGTCTGAGCGAGTCTTTTCCCCCAAGCACCTCCTTTACGTGACGCTACCACGTCACGTCACCACGTCACGTCCGTGTCAGCAGCCCGATGCCAGAACATATTGAAAACAAATCACTGCTTTTGTACAACAGCGTATTGCTATATTCTTCATCATAACAACAAACATTCAGTAATAATTAACACTTCATGGACTATTGTAAGCCAACAAATAGTTACATTCGGCAGTAAGCTAAATGGCTACCGCTACATGCTGCACGGAGCAAACACAATACAGACAACTACATCCATATTTACCTTGTTAGAGTCAACACGACTGGAAGAACATGCTGGTCCAAATAAACTGGGTATTGATCCATCCTTTAACAACAACCGTGCAACAAATCCCGCGTCGTAAGCTGGTAGATTTGTGTAGCTCTCTTCAGAGAGATGACGTGAACACAGCACCGTGTTGGGGATGTAATTCTCAGGTATTTTACGAAATAAACCTCAACCACTCCAGGTAGGGAAAAGAGGTTTCCAGGTAGGGAAAATAACACAGCTTTTCCCTCGCACTTCAGAGCATAGCGTCTACGGGACATGATTTAACCGGAATGCCGATAAGTTCAGTAAAGTTAGCAGCAGTCGTGTTTTCCGGATCAATAACTCATGACCGAAGCATTGTTCCTACACAAATAGCACCTCTTTTCAGCCGTTGCAATGTATACAATCACCTACAACCTTATTTTCCTAAAAATGAGCTTTGCCTTAGCGCTGGATGCATGATATTAAACTCTGTGCAGGCGGCAGAGAGACCGGTACTTAGGGACCGTCTACAAAGAGCAAAACGCGAAAACCAACACTGCCAAAGCTGTCAATAACTTCTCTCTAAATCTTTATACTGCCATCAAACAGTATAAAGATTTACTTAGATATTACTCAGATCACACGTCACTGCTGTCCCGCTGGTTATGCTACAACACTTACTGCAATACAGTGCTTGTAGTCTTCCACTTTTCCTTCCTGTCTGTGGGCGGGGCCGGGCAGTTCAAATTTGCGCGCGCAACTATTATGTTTCGCGTTGACGTCAAGCCGAAACGGCTAAAGACTCGTTCTAATAACGATTCATTTAAACAACAATGAGTCGACTCTTTTATATATGAATCAATCGTTTTAAACACTTTGCACTTTCAGATTTAAGCCTTAGCTGGACATTTCACTTTACTTAGAGCTGTGTAACACACTGCATGGAAGGTCATTTTCAAAAATCCATAATATGGGCTCTTTAAGTGTATTTATTGTGCAATGCTACAATAGCTTAGAGATAGGCAGGTTTGTTTGCATCCACAGGAGAATAGGGACATCCACGGAACAGCACAGGAGAGATAAGGAGAGCCAAAGAGAAGAACCATCTGACTTCGATTCCAGCCAGTGAGTGACTGGAAGAGGTGAGACTTTATTGTGCACTGGTGATTGTGGGTGCAGGTGTGGGTTATTAGTAATTTGGTGAGGGTTCACGTGAGTGGTATGTGGCGACTGGTGATTGGGTGCGGCGATTGGGACTGCAGAAATGAGCCATGGGTGTGACAACAGCAAATGTCATTTTTTGAATGTATGAATTATGAGCTAAATTATGTCCACAACAAAAATAACAATTTATCAAAAGATTTCAGGCAACATTTGTTTCTCTACATGTTTTACATTAAATATCAGTATGGAAAGCAGTAAAATGTGGTTAGTTAATTTTTCCCCCCAGAAAACAAATTATTCATTTTAATTCATTAGACAGAAATGTTAAGTTTAAGTTTAAAAGCTTAACATTTTTGGGAAATGCCCATTCATTCATTCATTTTCTTGTCGGCTTAGTCTCTTTATTTATCCGGGGTCGCCACAGTGGAATGATCCACCAACTTATCCAGCATTAGTTTTACACAGCGGATGCCCTTCCAGCCCTTCCAACCCATCTCTGGGAGAAATGCCAATTGAATAAACTTAAATTGTGTGATTTACATGTGAAGTCAATGCCTATTCAAAGACGTGAATAGACATCCTTCGGTGCGAATCGCTTGAGTTGGAAAATCTGAACTTCAGCAGACACTCGTTCCACGTTAACCAATAATGAGCTTGCTCTTGTAGGAGCGTGATTATGACATAGTGCATGTTGTTGGTGTCCAAAGGGCAAATCCTCTTGCAGACACCAGACAACATTCATCACACTGGGCTCGGCTCAGTCTGAAGCGCCTCTAAAAGCCTTCATCATCCAGGAATGGTTTCTGGAGGAGTTGGTGCACCTCTGAAAGTATCTAGTAGACACAGAAATGGCCTTTTAGCCTTCCTAAAGCACAAAAAGCACATCTTCTCTCAATAAAATCAATGTTAGCCATTTAGCAACGAAGCTAGAGTCAGCGGGCAGACAGAAGCCCTGCTCATGATGTGAATCTGAGTCTATTGTAAAGTGAATCTGACATGCGAATAAATCAAATTCGAGTCTAAATGTTCATGTGTCTATTTACAAACTAATAATACGCTTTGTTTGTGCATGCCATGTCTAGTGTGAACACATCATGACACTGCAGTTTAACAAAGTGACTTTTATTGACATTTTTGAATTTTTAAAACAATATTTTGTATAATAAAGTGAGAATTAAGTGCATAAAATAACTGAAAAGGTACTGGTAGTTTATTTACAGCTTTTGTACCATAATTTACAACTCCAACCCAGACAATAGTTCACTTCAGACTAATGACAACGTCAATAAGTCACTTTTTCAAAACTTTTTCCTGACAACATGTTGTTGGAGGAAGACCGAAATCACCTTAAGGCAATTCAAAAACCAAAATAAAATAAAAAAAACATTTAATATTTTTACAGTGTAGTATGAAAGTCAAATGATTACAGGTTTCCAGCTTTCATCGAAATATCTTCTTTTGTGTTTAAGAAGTCAAACAGCGACCGAATTTTCAGTTTTTGGTTGAACTATCCCTTTAATGACACAAATGAATATTAATGTTGAAACTATGAGGTTTAAACATTGCAAATACAACCATGCCCGGAAAAATAAACAGTCAGTGTTGCTTATGGTACTATGATTGTACTATAATCATTGTACTGTTTCATTAGTATCATTATAGTAGTAAATCTCTCCATTACCAAAGAACTATAGTGCTTATTAAAACATACTGTTCTCATTATAACTGTCGCCCTTGGTAAGAACAAGCCTTAAGAGTGTAAAATGAGAACAAACAGACAGTCGCTAGGCATGCTGTGTAGCTATAATGCATGGTCCTTGCTAGCTAGCAGGAAGGAGCAGAAGTGCTGTTTAGTAAACCACCATGACCTCTTATCTTCTTTTAACCCCTCAGATAGTAAATGCTGTGTCAGCGTGTTATGGTTTCAGGCTGTTCTTCATCTCTGAACAGACCTGCTCTTCTGGTTCCAGTAGCTGCCAGTAGTTGAGCTTCCCACAGAGCGCAGCAGCATGTTCTCTCCCTCCACAAGCACACACTTCAGACGGAGCTGCGGTGAGAGGCCAGAGAGCAGCCTACCAATGAGTCATCCAAACCCCCCCTCCTTGCCCTACACATTCTTTCACTTACTTTCCCTCCCCTCCCTTTTTTAGGAAATGGTTTTCCGATTGGCTGGCTTGTTCTGTTCTCATCTTGAGTGTAATGATCTTGACACTCGGCAGCTTTGGAGAACTGCTGACTCATGCTCCAGCGGTGACCAAGTGGGAGCACATAAAGCGCTGGGACAGATCAACGTGTAGCTCTATAATTTAATGGGCTATTGAGAGCTGCGGGAGGTCATGTGTGGAGCAACTAAGCATTCCATTCTCTTCGTTGGATTTGGATTTGACGGTTGCCGGAAAACATAACTATTCAATGTGGTAAATTAACAATCAGAAGTATATGGAAGTGTATACGTTTTAGAAAAAAACATAGAAGCATTAAGGCCTGCACTTAACATTAACTTCCACTGGGTGTAAGCAGACTGCATGAATATGAATGAATGAGTGATGAATGAATGAACGAGTCTGCATTTTGTGTTTTATGTTTACATTTAATCATTGTGTAGACACTCTTATACGCTTTTTTTTTGGCAAATGTATAACATAGCGATGACTACTGTACTATATTTGTTTTTGCAAATTTGACTTTAATATAAACATTGCTTAAAAGAAAAGCTTTACATGTTCATACCATTAGAGTCCACCTTGGTATGTTAAATTAACTAGTACTAATTAATAATTAATTATTTCAAATTAGGAGTGTTGGATCACAACCCACAGTACAGAACGCATGTGACTCATGAATTAATAACTTTGGTGAATTTACTTGTAAATTAATCAATCATTTGTAATGATTGAAGAGAGATTGCCTCCAGCATCATTCAAATCGCATGTGTGAAAACTTTTAGGCTTTCCTGTAAAATATAATGAAAACGGAGGAAGTTGTGGTGGCGTCTGAACGCTTTTTTTAGGTTATTAATCGTTGCAGTTCTTGACTCCAGTAAGCTAAAAGGAAGACACTTTAAGCTTTACTGTCGAAAAAGGAAAGGTTTCTTGCTCAAAAATATAATAAAAGTTATACATTATGAAGTCATGAAAAAAAAAATAGTATTATGTTCAATATTTGTTTTCCGTCACTACTTGTTTAGACTGCATTAATACTTTTAGTGTAAAGCTTAATCATTAAAAGATTGGGATCTCAATTCAAACACCGAAGATCATTTGCATGCATATGAATCCAATCCATTAACTGAAAAGTTTTAATTTATTCACTATTTACTTAGTTAAGTCGTTATAAACCTGTTAGAGTTTATTCCTTCTGTTAAAAGAAAACAGTTTAAAGGAAGCTGAAAACCTATAACAATTGACTTTCATAGTATGCATAACCAATAGTACACAATAGTATTTGTTCTACAAAAGAAAATCTCAGACAAGTCTGGAACCACTTGAGTGTGAGTAAATGATGGCAGAATTTAAAGTTACCAGTAAGAGCCCTTTAGGTACAAACCTTTACCTTTTGAAAAGGCACCACCCCTGTGACCACCTTTAAATCTGAAAGTGTAGTGTTACATGATTTAAAATGCTTCTTTAGTACATAAGAGGCATTTCTTAGTTCATATCATGACATTTGTTTTTAGGATTCTCTAATGAAATAGAAGATTTTACCATTATAATCGTCTTAACTGCCATTTCAATGTGAATAAATTGCCAAAAAAAGTGTCAAAGACCTCCTTAACAGGTGCCATCATACACGCAACATTGTGCCTATTTAGTCAACGTCTAACTGGGCAGCAAGTTTTCAGACATCTCCTAAAAGCGATCTTCTGTCAAACTGACTGACCCTTCTAAATGGACATCGAGTTACACAATAAAACTGATGGCAAACACAAGTGTGCCTCATTTAGCCTGCAGAGTTGCTTTTGGGGTTCTTGGTCATGGCTTTAACGCTTTGACTGAAATCCAGAAGAAGAAAAAACAACAACCACCCATCAGCCTGAACAGTGGGTCATTGTGTCAGTAGTGGCTCACAATGACAAAGATCCAACAATGAGCTAGAGATGTCTTGGCAGGGACAGCCAAGCCAGTAAGACCTTACGATGCTTAAGGAAGAGAAAAGCCATCTGTTCACGCTGTCTTTGATTGGGTTTATCTCACTGAAAGAGCCATCTATTCCCGGAGCCAATCGCATTCAGGCCCGGCTTCTTTGTGAAGCACTCGCAGGTTTCTTGGCTGCTGGTGCTGGGTTTCTTGGCTGTGGAATGAAGGCGTATTGAGAGAAGCTCGGCGCTGGGACTATTCGGATTTCATAGAGCTATCAGAAGAGTCACAGAAACCCTGCGATGTTGCAGTCGGTTACTGCGTGAGAATGAATGGTAACCAGCAGTGATGCTGAGCCTTCCTGAAATGCCCATTTCAATAACTACATAACTCACATCTGACACCGACAAACACTGCAGGCTCTCAAGCTTGCAAGGAATCGGTGAGGTACTTGACAGAGATGCTGCAGTGACAGGTCTGAGTAAAGTAAAGTAAAGTAAAGTAAAGTAAAGTAAAGTAAAGTAAAAAAAAAATAAAGTAAAAGAAGTTAAAAAATTTAATACGTTTAAATATTTGTTATACTTTTAAAATATTTTTGTAAATGAAACAATAAAGAATAATAGAAAAGAATAAAAAAATAATAGAACATACATTAGTACATTTATAAATACACATTTATGAATTCATATTTAAATTTTTCATTCAACTACAACTACTGTTCAAAAACAATGGAATCATTGACATTTTAATGCTCGCAAAAGCTGCATTTGTGTCAATAAAAATACAATAAAACAGTAATAATGTGAAGTTCTACAATCATTTAAAAGAAGAGTATTCTGGTTTGACTCTTGTGGTGGCAAAGACTTTAGTTCAGCATTATCTGCTAATTAAGTGCACAAGAAACATTATTATTATTATTATTATTATTATTATTAAAGTTGAAAATAGATCTTAAATGGAAAATAAATAGTCTTGCATTTGCCATTTTCTCCGCACACTGACAGGTCATCCCTCTAAGTTCTGGGAAGGACTGTAACCCTTTCAAAGCTTAAACCTAAATTGTAATTGAACAGACAAGATGTTAAAGTGGTAGACACATTCCTCTGGCAACAAACTAACACATCCTGCTCTGTGATGTTAATCTACTCCAGTACAGAGCGATTCATTACTCCTGAACAGCAGAACTGTACTCCTGCAATCAAACTGTGTTATTTAACTGGAAACCCCAGCATAAACCATTTACGATGTTCATGTTAGTTCCTTCCTTCCATGTTTGTTCCTTCCAACAGAACTAAACTTTGATTCATCTGCAGGCCACCATAAGAGTGACAACAGTTCTAAACGATGGACATAAACTTCCTTTATACCATCAGTTTTAACTTGATTTAATATCTCTATACCAGTGATGCACGGATAGCGGTTATATCCACAGGCGCTGCGGATAATCCACATGTCGGGCGGATCGGGTGGGAATTAAAAAATACATATGATTCATTGTGGGTGGCATGTGGGTAGATGAGTTTATTATTAATGATTTTTGACACATTTTGTGAAATGAGTTTTGTATACATTTTTCATGAAGCAAAAGAGCCCTAATTTACAGACTAATAAAAAAAATATACGCATGTGGTGGAGGTCCGTTTGTTAAAGAAGAAACAGAGGCAAAATCGATCCGAGAAAAACTTTAAAAGGGAGAATTAAAAACATAACAAAATGGAAGGAAAGAAAGAAAGGTGCTGTGTGAGAGCTTTTTAGCAAAGTGGTTAACGAGGGTGAATCAGTGCTGGGTGTGTAATATGCAGCGGCTGTGAAACGCTTTATGTATATGAAAGCCACAAGACCGGTACCTCAAATATGAAACATTACGTGTTTGATAAATCAAACGGCCGGTCAAGTCAGACAAGCACTTTACGTTCTTACATTCGTCAGGACAGAAAAAAAAAACAAAAAAAACACTGGAAGTTAAGTCGTTTCGTGGATGCATGTGTGGACCTGTACTCCCTGTACTGATGTCGTCTCTGGCAAGAGATGCGCAGATAACTCAATAAATCTGCTGTTAATAATTAATCAGCTGATCCACGCATCTCTACTCTATACGCAAGTCGATAAAGTTGGAATTTAAAAAACAGGGAATTTTTTTGTATTTTAAATAAAAGCTACAAACAAATGTTACTTTAAGTCAAGGTGAACAGAACACTTGCCAATTTTCGTTGAAGTGGCCAATATGGCAATTAAACAACATACAGTGTTTTGGTTATTAAATGACTCAACATTTAAAAACAAATTGGTCTAATAAATGATTCAACGACTCACACTGGGTTCCACCTGGAATTAGCATGCAATTGTGTTGATTTGATAAAAAGTGGTCATCCAAGACAGATTACTGTTCCTATGTAGTATTAACATGTGTTGAAATGCGTCTCCTGTGACATAGTTTGCTGACATTTTATTGACAACCTTCCCTCTCATTTCATCATGCTTGGGCATGAGCAACCAGTGCAACACACTGAATGCTGAATGAGCTAACTCATGTTACATGGTTTTAAAGGCAGTCCAAAACCAAGGAAAAGTGTATGGTTACGATGATTTCAATCATAAGCAGGTGTTTTGATACAACACAAAGCATGAATAGTTTGTTTTGGTGGACTTTTTCAAAACACGTCCCATAATGATTGCATGTTAGATCAGCAGCTGGAGAGTTGTTGGTTTTGTGGGTAATCAAAGCAATGCAATCTAATGCATTTTCAAAAATGGTCGAGAAGATCAAAGTATTTTAGATCCTGATTACACCTTTATTAAGACATAATCCTAAAAATTACCATGTAAATCCCTTCACCAGCATAAAAAAAAACAATCTAATATATTCAAATTACCTTTAACAATTTATAATTTCCTTCAGTACTGCACTGTAGCTGATGTATTTTCAGACCAAACCTTTGAAACCTTTAATGAAAGACAACGACTGTGTGCACTTTTAAAGGGATAGTTCACCCAAAACTGAAAAATAAAATGCTAAATGAAATGAATGAGTTTCTTTCTTCTGTTGAACACGGCAAGAACATTTCAATAATAAACATACAAATAAAAACAACAAACAAAAGAATACATAAATTACATACAATTTTTAGTGCTAATACGTGCAATTCTACATTTTTTCCTGGTGTCACTTTGTTAAAAATGTCCGTAGGAGAGTTCATTTAATAAAAAAGCCTGTGTCTTCATCTTTAAGCAAAAAGGCATGTGTTAATAATGTCCAATACAGCATCTGGCATAAAAATAATATATATATTTTTTTTTAAGTAAAAATCCACCTGATCAAATCTAGTTTAAAAAAGTCTTAAAACCCTGTTTGAGATTTCAGGTTGTATTTCATACAATTTATTATTTTCAATGCATCCCACTCCTCTTGCCACTTATTTAAAATGTAAACGTTGATAAAAGGTCTCATCTCTGAAGGAGAAATTTGGCATTTGTTCTCCACTTGTTACGAATGGTCCTTAGCGGCTGCATCAGCTTTCAGCTATTGACTTCTATCATAGCCGAGCACAGACCATTTGAGGAGCATGTACCATAACTAAAAAATAAATAAATAAATAAAATAAAATGCAGTTACAGCCAGGTTTTTGAGCGACAATTTGCATTTTGTCCCTCATTTAAATGGTGGCAACACATTACATTATTATCAGCAGGTTACAAAGCTTGTTGCAGCTACAAATAAGCCTGTTTTTTCAATCCATTTGGCCAAATCCAATTTTATTAAAAGATAAAATGTGACTGTATGGACAGGCTATTTAACGTAGATGGCACCTGTCCACTCTCAAACCTCATATACATAAAATGTGACCTTTATAAACACACTGCTGCACTTAGTCAATCAACAAGATATATAATTTACTCTTGTGAGACAGATGTTCAGATGCTGCTGAAGTAATTTCAGTTTGAGCAGAATCCACAAGCTTAAGGCACAAGCTATTTTTAATACACTTCATTGACTAAACTATACTGTATACTAGACATGCATAAAAAGTGATTAATAGCATTGATTTATTGAAGAAGAAGACAAAGAAACACCTGTAAAAAAAGATCACTTTGGAGTTTAAGGACAAAAAGGAAACGTCCATAGTATTTTTGTTCCTACTTTGGATGACTACTGGTTTCCAACAAATTTTTTCCACAATCTTTTGTGTTCAACAGAGAAAAGAAACTCAAACGGGTTTGGAACAAGTGGAGGATGAGTAAACGATGACAAATTTTTCATTTTTGGGTGAACCATCTCTTTAAATTCACTCATGTCTATTGGACAATCCGCATTAGCCTGTGAGAGACCCTGTCACTGTGATTGACGAGCCATACAAAAACAAAGTCCTCCTGCGCATCCTCCATTTCTCCTTTCATTTCCTCTGTTCCCTTCAGAATCTGAGGAATAACAGAAGCTGAGAATCAAGAGAAGGAAAAACAAAGAGCTTTCAAACCAAAAGTCCAGATTAGCTTTGATGTTTATTTATTTAAGAAGCGACCCAAAGCTTGGAATTCCTTCGAGCTAGCTAATGAAAAAGAGAACGGAGCAGAACTCAATCCCACTTTGGGATTTGATGGATTACAGGCCCAAGGGCAACATGGTGACATGAAGCTCCTTCGGGAACCAGAGAGAAGCATGTTACTCTGCAAACACAGTCAGAGGGTTTGCTTTGGCTCTTCGTGTGCTTGTCGTGGACCGGTTGGGAAAGAGCAACAGCAGACGCTACAAAAATATATAACGTTTCCTCCCCCAGCCACCAAAAAGGATAGTTTGCTGGAGAGATTACATCTGTGTGGTGAGGAGTCGACCACTTACTGGGACGACAGTGGGCTGTGGAGAAAAGCCAAAGTGCATGCTCTATGACAGCAGAGCTGTAGACGTCAGACCATGGTGGTGGGGTTGGAGGAAAGCCAATGCGAGCGTTTGTGTTTTGGGGTTTTGAGGCCTGTTGTTGCAGAACCGCTGGCAATTCCAAACTGCACAGCAAAAACGTCATTGACCTCTTATGAAGCTCAAGCTTAAAATGCAGAGATGAGAAAACCAGCAAAAACCAACCTCAGACCTCACAGCAACACAATATCCAGACGAGTTATCTCTGGGAAATGAATTAGCTTTGCAGATTCCTAAAAGAAGTGAATGTAACGTGACTGTAAGATGATAATCAGAGGGTTTTGGATCGCCAGACTGAGCCGCAAACACACCAAATTACATTAAAAATACTCAGCAACACAGTATTACTCTGAAACCTACAGACAACAAGAAAGTACATACAGTAGTTTTCTTACACATTGTGAACGTGTCCTACTTTCTCAGTGCAAAAAAAAAAGATTTATGAAGCTGGCTCTCAGTATGATGACTACCAAGAAATCACTTTGAGAATTGCCAAATCTGATTCCAGCATTTTACCAGAAAACATGTTTTTACACACACTTTCAGCATTAATCACTCAAAAAGCCACATCAAAGTATAACAAAACAAATATTCCAAAAACGTACATAATGAAATACTAGAAAAAATTATTTCACTTCGGTCCTGGGACGTTTGGCAACACATCTAATTAATATTATCAATTACTAATAATAATAATGTTAGTGTTATTATTATTAAAAGCTGCACACTTTTATTAAACTATTTATTTAGCCAGGGTGGCATGGTGGCTCAGCGGTTAACACTGTCGCTTCACAGCAAGAAGGTTGCTGGTTCGAGTCCCGGCTGGGTGAGTTGGCATTTCTGTGTGTGTGTGTATATGTATCGTTATATATATATATATATATATATATATATATATATATATATATATATACACACACACACAGTATGTCACAAAAATGAGTACACCCCTCACATTTCTGCAAATATTTATTTATATCTTTTCATAGGACATCACTGTAGAAATGACTCTGACACAATGAAAAGTAGTCCGTGTAAAGTTCGTTTAGCGGTGTAAATTTAGTGTCCCCTCAAAATAACTAAAAATACAGCCAATAATAGCGGAACCCCTGGCAACAAAAGTGAGTACACCCCTAAGTGTTTAAATGTTTCCTTCCTCTGTGTCATGTGACTCATTATTATTACACTGTCTCAGGTATCTTCAGAGAGCAGGTGAGATAAATTTTGTATTAAATCTCTTCCACTCTCTCAACCTGGCAACTGAAAGTTCAACATGGCACCTCATGACAAACAACTCTCAGAAGACCTGAAAAAACAAATTGTTGTTTTGCATAAACATGACCAAGGCTACAAGATAGCCTACAGTGTCCAAGACAATCCAGCGCTTCAAGAGGACAGGTTCTTCTCAGGACTGGCCTCGCCATGGTCGGCCAAAGAAGCTGAGTGCACGTTCTGAGCATCACATTCAACCGTTGTCTTTGAAAAACAGACGGATGAGTGCTTCCAGCATTGCAGGAGGTATTGAAGGGATGAGAGGTTAGCCTGTCAGTGCTCAGACCATTCGCTGCACACTGCATCAAATCGGTCTGCATGGTTGTCCTCAAAGGAAGCCTCTTCTAAAGATGATGCACTAGAAACCTCGCAAACAATTTGCAGCAGACATGCAAACTAAGGACCAGAATTAATGGAACCATGTCCTGTCGCCTGATGAGACCAAGATAAACCTATTTGGTTCAGATAGTGTCAAGCCTGTGTGGCGACAACCAGGTGAGGAGTACAAAGACATGTCTTGTACAAGTGTGTCTTGTCTACCGTTAAACATGGTGGTCGCGGAGTGTCATGATGTGGGACTGCATGAGTGCTGCTGTTATGGGGGAGCTACATTTCAATGAGGGAACCATGAATTTTGACATGTACTGTGACATACTAAAGCAGAGCATGATCTCCTTCTTCCGGAAACTGGGCCACAGAGCAGTGTTCCAGCATGATAATGACCCCAGACACACCTCCAAGATGACCACTGGCTTGCTAAATGGACTCAGGGTAAAGGTGATGTATTGGCCAAGCATATCTCTAGACCAAAATCCCTTAGAACACCTCTGGGGCATCCTGAAAAGAAAGGTGGAGAAGCACAAGGTGTCAAATGTCCACCACCTCCGTGATGTTGTGATGGAGGAGTGGAAGAGGATTCCAGTGGAAACCTGGGTCTGGAGACATGGTTGGCCAGTCCATCACCTTTACCCTGAGTCCCTTTAGCAAGCCAGTGAGGTGTATTTGGGGTCATTATCATCCTGAAACACTGCTTTATGGCCCAGTTTCCGGAAGAAAGGGATCATGCTCTGCTTTAGTATGTCACAGTACTTGTCAGAATTCATGTTTTCCTCATTGAATTGTAGCTTCCCAATGCCAGCAGCACTCATGCAGTCCCACATGATGACACTCCCACCACCATGTTTAATGATAGACAAGACACACTTTTGTTTTTGTACTTCTCACCTGGTTGCCACCACACACGCTTGACACTATCTGAACCAAATAGGTTTATCTTGGTCTCATCAGACCACAGGACATGGTACCAGTAATCCTGGTCCTTAGTTTGAATGTCTGCGGCAAATTGTTTGCGAGCTTTCTTGTGCATCTTTAGAAGAGGCTTCCTTTGAGGACAACCATGCAGACCAATTTGGTGCAGTGTGTAGCGTACGGTCTGAGCACTGACAGGCTGACCCCCCATCCCTTCAATACCTGAAGCAATGCTGGAAGCACTTATCCGTCTTTTTTCAAAGACAATCTTTGGATGTGACGCTCAGAACGTGCACTCAGCTTCCTTGGCTGACCATGGCGAGGCGTGTTCTGAGAAGAACCTGTCCTCTTAAAGCATTGAATGGCCTTGGCTGCAGCACAGTTTCAGAGTGTTGGCTATCTTCTTATAGCCTAGGCTTTATGCAAAGTAACAATTTGTTTTTTCAGGTCTTCTGAGAGTTGTTTGTCATGAGATTCCATGTTGAACTTTCAGTGGCCAGGTTGAGAGAGTGGAAGAGCTTTTATACCAAATTTAACTCGCCTTCTATCTGGAAACACCTGAGACAGTGTAAAACTAATGAGTCACATGCCACAGGGGAAGGAAAATGTCTAATTGTGCTCAATTTGTACATTTTCACTTAGGGGTGTACTCACTTTTGTTGCCAGGGGTTCAGCTATTATTGGCTGTATTTTTAGTTATTTTGAAGGGACACTAAATTTACACTGCTAAACTAACTTTACACTGACTCCTTTTCATTGTGTCAAAGAGTCATTTCTGCAGGGTTGTCCTATGAAAATATATAAATAAATATTTGCAGAAATGTGAGGGGTGTCCTCACTTTTGTGGCATACTGTATATATACAGTTTAAGTCAGAATTATTAGCCCCCCTTTGAATTTTCTTTTCTTTTTAAAATATTTCCCAAATGATGTTTATCAGAGCAAGAAAATTTTTCACAGTATGTGTAATATTTTTTTTTCTTCTGGAGAAAGTCTTATTTGTTTTATTTTGGCTAAAATAAAAGTAGCTTTTAATTTTTTAAAGATCATTTTAAGGTCAAAATTATTAGCCCCTTTAAGCTATATATATTTTTTCTCGACAGTCTACAAAACAACCCATGGTTATACAATAACCTGCCTAATTACCCTAACCTGCATAGTTAACCTAATTAACCTAGTTAAGCATTTAAAAGTCACTTTAAGCTGTATGGAAGTGTCTTGAAAAATATCTAGTAAATTATTATTTACTGTCATCATGGCAAAGATAAAATAAATCAGGTATTAGAAAGGAGTTATTAAAACTATTATGTTTATAAATGTGTTGAAAAAATCTGCTCTCTGTAAAACAGAAATTGGGGGGAAAAAAACAGGGGGGCTAATAATTCTGACTCTGATATATATATATATATATATATATACACACAGCTACGTAGCTGTGACTCCAAAAATAGACTTGTCAGTGTTAATTAGGTTATATATAATTTAACATGTTGTTTTAAGATTGAAAATAACAAGTGAGGCACTGCACATTGGGAAAGTGGTTATTTACACAAGAACATTTTCAGCTAAAATGGAAAAAATGTTTCCAGACGTACACAGATGCACTGCGTATACAGAACTCCAGACGTACACAGATAGACTGATACACAGAACTTCTGCCTGGCATGCAGAATACAGAAATATATTATATTGAATAAACATTAAAAGTACAACTTTGCTTGCATTTAATATGCCTCATATGTATATAAAATCGCTTTTAAACATTTAATTTAAAATGGGACGGCTTGACTTTGACCCTGAAACAAACACCAGACTGAGGATTGTTCCAAAGGCATCTGTGTCCTCAGTGGCTCAATACAGTGGCCCCACTGAGACACATAATGAGGCAAAATAAAGCCAGTCCACAGACACACGATATAACAACCTCAAAGAGATGAAATGATAAGTGGCAAATCAAGAGGCGGAGAGCGCTTTGATTTACGCCATGCAGTCTTTTTTCATTACCTAAATAAATGTGCAAGAACGGGATTCCATACTGAAGGCAGACTAACGGGTCTATGAACCGATTACTGTTCAAAAGGCAAACGATGTAAAAGAAATCTGCTCAAAACAGGTTAATCTCTTCAGCTTGTTAGAGAATAACAGCGCCTAATTAAATTCATATTACTCTGCAGATATTAAAAGCCATTTGAAGGCTTTAAACCTATTTGCTTACAGCGAGAGAATTCAGAATCCCCTTGCAGTGACGCTTTAAAGCACATGAAACACACTGTTCTCAGATCAAGGCATTTAAAAGTCACCCTTGTTCACCTTTTGAGCTTCATGCTCACACACAGACTTAGAAATATTCCAAAGGGGGCACATAAATATGCATAATTAATAAAAAATCCTAAACTATTTCAGTGACACAGTAAATTGGATGGATGTCTGTACTGAAATCACTTTATGCATGCTAATGACTTTGTGTCTTTTTCCATGTAATAAATGTCCACTAGAAGTGAATCCAACATTCCACGGTGATTATTTCAAATATTAAATAATTAGTAACTTGACTAAACATTGGTAAAAGTATGAACATTAGGGCTGTGCGATAATACGATATTTGATCGTGGACGATCAAAATTACTGCACGATCCACTTTTTCAGAAAAATCGTTGTATCGCCATACAGTATATAGTGCCGTGCTTCCGCTATATTCATTCTTCCATGACGGAGCGCCACACCTAAATTCATCCTGCCACGGCTACATTACTGATTCTCATTCAAAACATTTAGTCGTTTGTCGTTGTTTTTTTGTTTTGTTTTTTATTGCGGGTTACAATCGCACCAAAACGTATTAAAAGATAAGTGAATTATGACAATGGGAACTTTCTGTAACCGCTGTGCATCATTTGTTTAACCCTTTGAGGTTACATGTTGACGGACAGACTGGCTGACAGGGCTGCGCATCTCACCTGGTAATACTGCGCTCACAACATAAGTCACTGAAATAAAGCCATAAGTTGTTGGTAGATCTGTGTACAACAGGGCTATTTAATAAGTTTGTCAAGGGATCCAGTTCATGAAGAGCATCCCAAATGATGGGCCAGAGATGACTTGCAATAAACTGTAAGTGATGATGACACAACAGCAATACAAGAGTTCATATGCTGTTTTTTGCTCCTTAAGACACACACGTTGGATTTTTTTTACATTAAAATGGTAATATGTTGTATTTTGAAACTACATAACATCGCTGCATTGTTTTTAGATTTTGTTTATATAGATTTTGGTTGTATGATTATATAGTCTGAAGAATAATTATGGTTTCATGGTTATCATGATTGTTATGCATTTATTAAATTCAAAACACTACTTGTTAACTTTGTAAAAAAAAATCATTTGCATTTTTGAAGGTGTTGCTGAGGATCTGTCTAATAAGCTATCTGTTTTGAACTAAGAATTGTTAGATTTGTTAAATGTTCATTTTAATGGTACAGTAATTGTAATGCAAGTCTTGTTGAATGTTCTTTCTTTGCAGAATAGCACTTGCATTAAATCTTCACTTGATTAAAATATTCTTAAACGTACATGGTAAGAGTATATTTCTATATGAGGACATTAGTTTAGCTGTATTGTACCTTTGTAATTTGCAAAATAGTCTTTAAAAATCAACTTAAAAAAATTATCGGGATAAAAAACGTGAATCGGGATTTCCCCAGAAAAAAAACGTAATATGATATTTTTTCCATATCGCCCACCCCTAATGAACATCCAATGGAAAAACGTGACATATGACATAAAACGACAAAAATCACAACATGACAACCAAGACAAGACTAATGCTCCAAAACAATCTGCAAATCACCAGATGCCCATTATCGCAGTTCCTATTTCTACGGCTTAGCTGTTGAAGAGTAATTAGCTAGTGAAGTGGGTTGACTAATTGTAAGGTTAGGAAAAGTTATGACGTGCAATTGACATCATAAAATTGTAAGGGGAAGTCTGAACAGATTTCAGTAGATTGTAAAGATTTTAAAGTGAGCAGTTCATTTTTAAATCCCTTCGATTGCTAACAGAAGACAGAAATAAAGACTATAAATAGCAAGCTAAAAAGGTCTAATGAGCCATTCACACACCCTCCATTTTTTTTTCTTTCCAATGCTACTTTTCCCATTGTTGTTCTATGTAAACATGCGCTTGATGAACATTTATTAATGTTATGTTTATTTCTTGTGTTTTTGTAGCACCTAGCCCATGATTGTTGCATTTTTAAGATGACAGGTACATTTAAAATAGTTTTAACTTTAACACGCTGCTCATCAATGTCAGTTTCAAAGCAGAGGACCCATCAGGAGAACTTGGAAGCGAGGCAAGCACTGCAATTTTATTTCAATGGTAGCAATTTTAAAAATGACAACTGTTTTAATTGGCAAAGAAGGCATTTTTAGAAGAAAAAAAAACAGTCTCACGTTTTTTAATGAAAAAGGAGAGTGTATATGTCTGCTAAAGTATTAGAAGTTACCAGTAAAAACAGGATTTACAAGAAGATAGTGAATTTCGTTTTTTTTTATTAAATAGCTTAATACAAGAGGAAACACAAACACCAATGGATGTGAAATGGAAAAACAGAACGTAACGTACAGCTTATAAAGATGAGTGGCAAATAATGGATGATTGTAGGGTGGGGCAGATAAATGATATTATATTGAATCGTGATGAAATTTATGTCAATAACAATGATAACCTTTGTATAATTTTTTACTCTATCTTGATCTAAGAGCCAATCACACAGCAGAAATGTTCAACAATGGGAATGGAAAAATGTGTTGATATTAGAGACGTACCAAATTTTCGGTCACCAAAAATTTAGCGGACGAAAATGTCTAATTTTCTTTGCCTTCAGTCATTGTTGGGGTACTCTTTTAAATCTGGAAGCATTATCAACTTCTATGGAAATATATATCGTTAGTGTTCAATATGAAAAATAATTATCGAGATTGCATTTTTGCCATATAGCCCATCCCTAGAAGATGGACGCAGTAATGTTACAAAACTCATTTACAAATATTAGGTTGGCTTAAATTCTTCACAATTTTCACATAATAATGAAGAATTTATGTCATGACAAGCCTGTTTAGAGCTCCTCGTCTTTAAAACATTTGAAATAAAAATTGATAATTGAGCAAAACCATTTAATTTCATAATGGTTTGATGATGTCCAAAGCCAATAACCCAGGGGTGCCCAAACCTTTACCTATAAAGGGCCAAAAAGCAAACTTGATTGAAGGTTGTGGGCCAGATATGCCAAACCGTATATAAAATTTGTCATGGGTAATTTCTTAATTTATTCTGTATAACTAGTAAATGTTACTTTAACTAATACAGTATAATTTGTAACTTTTAATAATGAAACAATCCAATTTAAAACAAAGTAGATTCAATGCAGAATACACTAGTCAAGCTGCTCCTGCTTTTACCTTGATTTGCTCACAGATATCTTAAGCATTGTCTTCTATCTGTCTGTCAAGTGACAGTATTTACATTTTAAAAGTCTGCTTCATTTACAGTATTTAATTGAATCATTTGATTTCAGTTAGATTTTTTATAGCTTAGCAATAAAACAAAGAAACAAAACGTTGCGTTAAATTCGAAATCTGTCGAAGGCATTTGCCCCAACCAACTCCCCACCATTCCCCCTCTCTTTTCAGATGGGATGGTGGGCCAAAAAAGGTTACCATGGGCCAACTTTGGCCCACGGGCTCTACTTTGGGCATCTCTGCAATAACCTATACATAAACACACTGTGTGTAACTTTAAAAGTCCTTTATTTTCTGAGTTCTGTAACAACTGCTTGTTTCAACACTAAGGGATCCAAACTCACCATACTCATCTGTTTGAGTTTCTCTGTTTTGTTGAACACAAAAGAAGATATTCTGAAGAATGTTGGGAAACAACCACCATTGATTGACACTAGTATTTTTTGTTGTTCAGAATATCATGTTTCATGTACAACAGAAGAATTAATAAAAGTTCAGAATCACTTGAGTTTTTGTAAATGTTGAGGAATTTTATTTTAGGGTGAACTATCTCTTAATAATAATAATAATGCGAGTCAACCTTCTGAATCGAAATAGCACAAAGAGAGATCAGAAATACTGATGTAACATACTGTACTCAACTAAAGTTCTTTTGTTTGTTTGTTTTGTTGTCTTTATTTCTGTTTTATTTGAGTGTAAAGTTAAAACACCCACTGCAAACGGCCATCCAGGTTGCCCAAAATTTTAAAAATTAATCAAATTAACTTTATGATTCCATTAAACTTATATTACATAAACTGACTCAAAACTGCTTGCATAACTTATACAAGTCAGAACATGCTTCACTTAGTTTAATAAGATATAATGAACTAAAAACATATGCGGTCATGACTAATTGTGCATATAATTTTTTACAGTGCAGAAATAATATATTAAAAAAAAAGATGAAAAGAAATAGCACAGTAACATTAAAATTGGCACCTGTTGATGTAACCACTTTCTTTATGTGCGCTGAGCACGTCTTCTATTAAAAACGCTGTTGCCTAACTAGCCAAAATAAACATTATTTTTTTCATTTTTAAAATTACTCAACCATTATTTCCCAGAAAGTAAAACATGGAAAGCTTTTTGGAAACAGGTGTGGGTTGTCTTGTTTAACAATGACCAAAAGAAAAGAGCCTGTCTGTGAGTCACCACCCATGGAGTGTGGTGCAGCAGAAGAGGAGGATGATGGGTAAACAGCGTGCGGGGTGAAGTGAGGAGACCGTGACCTCTCAGCGAGGCTGTCGTCGCCACAAACGTTTATGAATATTGCGTAACTTTCTTTCACTGCTTTGGCAGCTCTTCTTCTGCTGGGAGAGCGATGTGACTCTCAGAGCATATGTTTGGACGCGAATCA
This sequence comes from Danio albolineatus, assembly GCA_903798035.1. Taxonomy (NCBI): domain Eukaryota; kingdom Metazoa; phylum Chordata; class Actinopteri; order Cypriniformes; family Danionidae; genus Danio; species Danio albolineatus. The sequence continues at coordinate 2,885,461 of CAIGQQ010031848.1, forward strand.
AAGAGACGATATTCCGACATGAGGTGCGTCAGCGAGGCATGAAAAACCCTTGATGTGCACAATGGTGGATTTCTTTTAATTACGCCAGTGGAGATTTCTAAAACGCTTCAATCTGGCAATGCAAACACCGTCTAAACACAAGAGACAACAACAAACCGGCTTCTCAGTACCACCAAGAGCCGTTGTTCCATTTGTGCTTTTGATAAAGCGTCGCTCTATAAGAAGCAACATTAGAATGAATGGCTTTCTGAAAGAAAGGAGCAAAAATAATTTCCCAGCAAAGCAGAGAAATCAATAGGCAGAATATAAGCCTTCATTCTGCATGACTGCTGTTCTGTTGTGCTCTGGTGTGATCCTCCTTTTTCATTCAACAAAAAAATAAATAAATAAAAATGTGTTTTGCAATTAAATGGCCACTTGTAGCCTCAGGTCAAATGTGTCCTTTAAAAGGCAGTAAACAAACTTGGACAAACCGAAACAATTACTGAATTACACCATCCTCTTTCCTGCTGCAGTAAACAAAGCAAGAACAATGGCAGATGAATAAGGCAGCATTTATTAGTCGTGTCTCAGGTAATCGGTTTGACCTTTTGTTTATTGTGGATTTTTTAGAACAATTTCATTTGAAAACATGATAAACCATTGCCTAAGTCGTGTGAAAAAGCAGTTTAGTGCTGTTTGCAATGCCTTGGTTTAGTTCGAGTAGTTTCACAATACTAATTTAATACGAGATTAATAAAGGGACTAAGCTGAAAAAGAAAATGAATGAATAATAATAATTATTATTATTATAATTATTATAATAACAATAATAATAATAATAATAATAATAAAATATTCAATTTTGTATCTTTTTTTTAAACCTTTTTATTTAGTATAAAAAAGCTGGATGAATGTCTGGCTCAGTGTATTCTGTATTTTTAGTCAAGAGTATTTTAACAGAAATCGGACAGCAAAAAAAAAAAAAAATCTGACTTTTCTAGTCCAAATAAGACAAGATAAGGCAAATAATAATAAGACAAGTCTTAAATCAAGTAAAAATAATTAGTTTTTACTTTTAGAGGTCATATGTCAAACTTAAGCTAATATTAAGACAAGGATAATAACCTTCTAACAGTGTTGCCAGATTGGGAGGTTTTGAATTTGATTGTGCGGGTAAAAAATGGCATAGTGAGTTGACAAAATTTGGGCAGTTTTGAAACGTCAATTTTATATGCAACTTATTTAATAAAATATAACTGCTCCTACTCTATTCAGTTAGTAGTGACCAAACCGTGTGGGCCCAGCCGCAAGAGGAGGTGAAGGAAAGTTGTATTAAAATCTGACTCCCGGACAAATTTGACCCATCACACAGTGCCCGATCATGACACTTTAATCGATCATTTTTCTTCCAAATTGAGAGCAAGAACAAATACAGAAACGTTGTCTGATTAATGAGCAGCACTTAATTATGTTCAAAAGTATTTAAAACGCCAAATGGGATGAATTTTATCACCCCATTTTGAAAATAAAATACTCTAACAGGTAGTGTAATCTACACAATTAGTGCAGTTTATGGGTGAGAAGGGGCAGTGTTTCAATGTGATCCAGTTATGTTGTGGTTCTGTGATTGCTTGTGTTGGTTGCTGTATGGGTAAAAAATCTGACAGTTAAGGTAACTAGGTAATTTTGATTTAAATAAAATAAATAAATTAAATATCATTGTAATATTTTGGGCATTTTTTGTGCATTTGGGCAGGTTTTGGACAGCTTTGGGTTGGAAAAAGTCAGCTATATTTGGCAACACTGCCTGCCAATGGGTTAAGTAAAATAATCTTGTTTTCGCTTTGAAATTTAAATTCATTGGACTAGAAACAAGTCAAAAATTCTCAAATATAATTCAGACTCAAAATGCTAATGCTGAAATGATATAATGTGCAGCCCTCACAAAATTGATTTAAAATATACATTTATAATAGATTAAGGACTCAATTTAACTGGTCGAAATATATTTTAGTAAACCAAAAGCATGTCAGATCTTTTAAAATCATAAGATATTTTTTAATTTGACAATTTATTAAAAAGTTATTCTCAAACTATTTTTAGCAACTCAAAAAAAAGTTACTTTTGCAGATATTTTATTTCTACTCAACTTAAAACATGGAAGAACGATTTAATTTAGTTTAGATTTAGATTTATAATAGTTTAATTATGCTTTAGAAATAAATGTTTAATTATTACAACAAATTATTACACATTTACATTACACTGCAGTCATAATTGCTTTAAATTGGGTGCAATATTTATTGTAATGGATAGCCATGAAGACTCGTGCATTTCTGTGTATACACGTCATGACGGGAGCTTTTCCTAACCTAAAACATAAAACGTGACTGTCAGAGAAGCTCTGGAGATGAAATTCATGGGTTGATGTAGACATGAGAGAACAGATGCTGAAAAAAAACACAACCATCATACAAGTAGTAAACAAAACCACTTCATTCATCCAGTGTGCCAGATTCCATTAGCTTTCAAGATAAACAACTAGTTGCAAACGATAGTACATTTTGAGCATACAAGCCCTTTCTTCAGATTGTAAATGTCAAATTGTAGATGCATTTTACAGAAAGTGTAAAAGCATAACTAAATTGACCTTTCATCTATGGAGAAAATTCATTATTGTAGCTCATTCTTCTGAACAAGAACATGTCAAAATAATCAAATAAGGCCGTTCAAACAGCAAATGCATGTCGCCTTATACAAGAACATAAATAATTGAAATGGCTTCACTCGCAAGCACATATCACCAGACACAACCGCTATAAAGGAATTCACTGACACCATTCAGAACTTGAAATTGCAAGTGCCAATCATTTTTACTATCATAAATATTCATTAAAGTCTTTCAGCAGAAGACAAAGACTACTGAGAACCGTCTATAAGACCAACAAAAACGAGAAATTGAAGTGTCTTCATTTTTTCTTAAAAGGATGGAACAGAAAACAATTACTTTAATAAGCACTTGAGCACAAGAGTTGTGGCGAACTAAAGACATAAAAAAATGTGTGTTTAAAAGATAAGTGACAAAACAATTGGTTGGATGAATAGTGCTCTCTCCTTTGTTGTTAGTTTTTATTTATATTCATGAATGCTTTTTAAGTAGAATTGCTTCTTTATTTATTATTGATATACAGTATGCAGTGCATAGTCTTTGGGACAGACAGATGTGTTGTTTTATAATTAATAATTTTGAAAGATGAAATGGTTGATCTTAAAATCAACAGATACATTAATCAGCAAAGAACAGGCTTTAAATATCATATAGAAGCAGCCTATTTTAACAATAATTCAATGCATATAATAGGCTTGCACAATATATCATTTCAGCATCGGTCTGCAATAGTCACATAAGGATATGCAATGCTGAGTTGGGATTATAGTTGATTAAAAATTGAGAATTCATTAGATTTGTGGAATACAATTTTATAATTGGCAAGTGTTTTAAAGGCATTCCAATCGAGTTTAAAGCATTCGGGCACAAAATATTTGACACACTAAATCACTACAATGAAGACTATACAGTGTGATTTTTTAAATTTCGTTAAATACAGTTTAATTCTTTTTCTTTTTTCTTTCTTTTTTTGCTCTATTGTAAATATGCTTGCTAACAATTTGTTTCTAATATTTATACATGATCCAGACCATTCAATCTCAATTCATTTTTTTTTTAATTTTTTTTTGTTTACATAGAACCATTGAAGCCATCTGGTGAAATTATTTTTATGTGGTAATACATATTGCAGTAAAACAAAATATCGCAATGTCAGATTTTTCCAATATCGTGCAGCCCGAGCATATAATAAATAAATGACATAAATTGCATACATAAATACATTCACACAAGGGCTGTGCAATATGGACAAAATAATCATATTTTGAATGAATATTGCGATTGCGATTTTATTTGCGATTTTGACAACTGTTTTTGCTTTTTCAAACAAGCAACATGCATTCTAAATGTATTCAGTGCACAAGTGCATAGCAAAACATTTCACAATGCAATAACATAGTATTAAGTTTAAGAAATAAAACTGTAGTAAAATAGTCTTTATAACAGATAATGTATACTAAATTCGACTAACCTCAACTCTAGTTAAAAACACTGTACACAGTAGTACTAACTGCTTCATAAACAAAACTGTAATAAATTGTCTTAAAACAGAGAACATGACAGAGGACCTGATTAACTAACCTCAATTCCAGTCAGAAGAATAAATAAAAACTAGCATAAATCAAAATCAAAAATCAAAAACTTTGTTGTGCGTGGAGTGAGCCCTGATTGGTTAACATCTTTCTCCCGCTCAGCTTAGCTGTAATTGCCCGGTGTGCTGTGTCAGCTCTGATTGGTTAACATATTAAAATCATGCACACAAGAATGTGAACAAAAATCTAAATACATTAATAGATAAAAATCATGATCATGATTTTTTTGCAATTGCGATTAACTACACAGCCCTAATTTACACCCACTTTATATAAACACCAAGTGTTTATTTTCCATTTAATAAATTCAATCCAAGATAATTTATACACTTGAGCAATTTACCAAAAATTCTGAACATTTGCTAAATACATTACTTCACCATTATATTGGTAAAACATTATACAAGCTAAATGAAAATATTCAAAACTATTCCCAACCCTTTAAAAGTTGTGTCTGTAATATTTTTTTTAATGAATGACAAATATCTTCCTCTCATAAACACTAAATTTGAATCCAAAAACAGTAGAAATGTCTAAAATAGCTTCACAAATAAGTTTCACATTAGAGAGGTAACATATATTATGTTATACATGTTACAAGCCTGACTAGGATACAGCAGTCCAAACAGATTATTGTATGGATTTACCCCAACCCTAACAGGACACCTGTGGCAGATTTTTTAATATTAAAATACCCAGTTAGGCCTATAATTTCCAGTATTGAATTATGAGAAAATATGGCATGTCCTCACAAACCACCTCATTGGTTATACCTGTCATTATACAAATTAATGAAAAAGTACAGCTTTTGCTTCACACATTAAACCCTGTGTAGCGACAAACTGGTAGCCCACATAATCTTAGCTATTCAGTGACTCAGTCATTATGACTGACACAGAACTAAGCTACATTTTAAACTAAGCTTCCTTCTCATTCATACCACACAACAAATTGGTTTGAGCAAAAACAATCCCTCCAACTGCCCAGTTGAACCTCTGATAGGTTCTTCTCAAATTTAGAGGCAGATGCAGGACTTATTTATTTTGTGCTATAAAGGCAAAGTGTTTGAATAATTGCTTAAACCAGTAAGAAAAGGACAGATTGAACCCAGGTGATAATTATTTTATCACACCAACACTATGTCTGCAGTGAGTGAACAACTGTTAAATACAGAAAAACACTTTCATTTTTGAACAAAATTAATGATGCATCTGTGTTGCAACATCCTGTGTTGCTGTTTAATATGAACATGCCAATTCTGCTGAATTCACTAGACAGAACGGCTTAAGCATTTACATTATTAACAACAACTCGATTAATCATTTGCATTCCTGTCTACAAAAAGACTTTGATGCCTCGTGGCGTTATTTACAAATGAAAAAAATATTCAATGTTTTCAGAACTTAAATATTGCAAACACAAATACGCATACAAACACACACATTTCTTTCCCATAGTACACTTTAACTGTGAAAGCGACAAATTGTTGGATCTCTTACAGACAAGCCTCATGAAAGTTGTTTTCTATATACAGGTTGTCTCCCTACTGATGCAGAATATTACGCCTTTAAAGTGCTCTGAATAATCACACTGTGATGCTGATTTAAATGGTGCTTGTGCTTTATCTTTGAGGAGAGATGCTCCAGCGATTCAGATTAATGCGATCAATCACACTTGTATTTGCAAAGTGTGTCAAAAAGACTTTTCCCAACTTTTAAAGGGTTAATTTGCTTCAATTTAAATGAAGTCTCCATCAACTCACTCTCATCTTGTTCTCACACATTTGAAAGTTTACTGCAGTTGCTTGCGTTTACTACAGTTTCTGAGTAGTAACTATTGTTTTGGACCATCGTGCCTCTCAAGAACACTTGGATTTGGATTAAAGCACTTGGATTAAAGCAATTTTATGATTTAGTCTTTAGGAAGATTGCAATTTTACTTGAGTAGCACAATTATTAACCAATGTGTTTTCCAACAAGTAAACAGAAAAAAGAACAAACAACAACAAACAAGTTAAAAAAGAGTCACTCTTCCTATCAGCAAAAGCCTTTGAAAACAAATTTCTTTAGTCTAGACCTAAAGATATAGATAAAAGACGCTTGTCTTATTGACTGTGTTAAGGCGTTCCAAAGCCTGAGGGCTGCAATACAGAAAGTACCATCTCCCCTACGTTTAAGTCTTGACTCAGGGTTACACAACAGATCCTGATTGGAGGACTGAAGGGACCTGGTAGGCTGATAAAAGTCACTAGCTCACTGAGATAAACAGAAGTCTTACCATTTAGAACACAAAGTAACATTTTATACTCAACTCTAAAATGAAGTGACAGTGAATGTAAAGAGCGTATACTAGAGTAATACTGTATGCTTTTTTTTTGTCCTGCTCTTTTTTGGAGATGAGCCTCTGCATTTTGGACAAGTTGTAACCAGGAAAGAGCTGTCTGGCTAATTCTTTAGTAAAGCGAGTAGCAATAGTCCCGGCTAGGCGAGATAAAAACACGAATAACCTTTCCAAAAGCTTTAAATGAAAGAAAGGGCTTTGCTTTGGAAAGTAGCCCAAGTTGAAAAAGCTATGACAACTGAGTTTATTTGACGGTCAAACTTTAGGCCTCCAAGGTTTTTAACCCATGGTTTCTCACATAAAGACATCTCATTCAAGCCCAAATTTGGGGAGATTGTGGGATCAGATGGGCTAAAAATTATTATTATAGAATAGAGGGAAATGTAGGTTTCTAAAAATATATATAGTGTTTGGTAGATAAATGTAAAATCTTACATGTTTGAAATAGTATGAGGGTAAGCATGGCAGATTTGCCATATTTGGGAGAATTTTAATTTTGGGTGAATATTTATTAATACAGTAAAGTAAAGGTCTTTGCACACTGCAGCTTGATTTTTTTTGTTATTTTTTTTGTATTCAGATCCGAAAATTGAGTCACATACACAAACCTTGCACACCGAGTCTGATGCATATATTAATTAATCCATTCTGGAAAAAAAAAACCCCGCAAAACTCCAAAGTAGAAACAGAAGACTAGGAGAGTCCTGCAAAAAGCTGCCCTGGATTACCCCCAAATGCAAAGTTTATTTCAGGAAATCATTCGAATTTAGATACATTGCTTTTGATACTTCACACATTTACATCCATAAGCAAATCATGAACAGAGACTGGCAGTACCACGGATGCAGACCATGAGGCGTCAGACTTTCTATTATAATATCTATGGGCAGCACGTCAAATTTATAGACCGACACAAACACACACACACACAAAACAGTAGCAGTGGAGACGTGCGCCAGTCACTTAATCCAGCATTGGAGTTCACATCGCCACATTCTGTCTTTATTTTATCCCAGTGTTTGTTCGTAATGTTATCTGTGGCTCAAGTGACAGCATTCTGTATTTTGCATTTCGCTTGTAAGGTGGTTTTGAACTGTAAAAATACCTTTCAAAACCAGGTTCGAATTTTATTATGAAGAACGAAAGTTTCGGAGGCAGTGTGCCAATACGACTGACACTGTTTTTAACATGCAAAAATTACTAACAAAAGACTTTTACCTCAAGTCTTTCATGAACCATATTGTTTGCATAAACTTTGTAAACTTTTTATAACAAAACCTTTAATTACCTTTACTAATATTTCTTTCTGTATATGATTTTTTTGTTTGTTTGCTTGTTTTCTCCAAGTGCCAGTGACTTCTATTTAATTCCCTCAAGATAATTCCCTTTAATATTCAAATGAAGAAAACAAATGTCACCTACATCTTTGCAAACCCAAGAGTGAGTAAATATCCATTTCTGCATGAAATATGCCTTTAAAGAGAGGGCTGCCCATGCTGATTAAGATGAAATTCAATGTGAATAACTCCTATTGTTTGTCTTGAATCATAGGGAGAAAGATGTACCGAGACTAAAGAGCATCACAAAATTCCTCTCCTCTTGTGAGTGTGTATTTGTGTTTTACTGGCCCCGTTTTCCACTCAACCCCTCACTCTCTGCAGGCGGTGAAAAATCAAACAGCCTAAACATTCTGGGTCAGCTTGAAGGCCATGGTTTAGACCGAGAGAAAGAAAGAATGAGACAATAACAAATTTCACAGAGAGACAGACTTTACAACAACCCAAACACTCCAAAAACCATAACTTCACCTTCTAATACACACTCAACTACTCTTAATCCCACAATCACACAAGAGCGTTGACAAAGGCCGTTGGCTGAGGACGTCACGGCTCATTTGCATATAAATGAGGGAGAGGAATGCAGATCTCTATCTAGAGCCTGGCAGTGACCTGTTAGAGTGGACTGGAGAGATTTCCTCATAAACCCATCAGACCTGCTGACACACACTCGCACACACACACACACAGGGCTCACTCGGGAAATTAGCAAACTAGCTGATCGGCATTACTGAGACGCTTAACCTCCCTGTTGCACCAGAGCACATTTGGAAATCAAACAGGCGATGAGTGCTGCTAAAAGGTTAATGCTTTGTAATTGTTTTCGAATAACAGACCACCTACACTAGTTACTTTCTTTATTTTGTTTATGATGGGAAAGATATAAGAAGCAGACATACACGTCATACACTGATTCTAATCTGGCCCATAATCATAATATTGCATTAAAAAGAATTCAAGTAACAAAAGATATGTTTAGTCATGTGTCTTTGTGTGTGTATGTATGTACAGTTGAAGTTAGAATTATTAGCCCCCATTTATTTTTTTCCTGAAATTTCTGTTTAACAGAGAGAAGATTTTTTTCAACACATTTCTAAACATAAGTTTCAATAACTAATTTCTAATAGCTGATTTATTTTATTTTTGCCATGATGACAGTAAATAATATTTGACTTAATATTTTTCAAGACACTTCTATACAGCTTAAAGTGACTTTTAAAGGCTTAATTTGGGTAATTAGGTTAACTTGGCAGGATAGGGTAATTAGGCAAGTTATTGTATAATGATGGTTTGTTCTGTAGAAAAAAAATTGCTTAAAGGGCTAATAATTTTGACCTTAAAATGGTTTTAAAAAATTAAAAACTACTTTTATTTTAGCCGAAATAAACAAATAAAACTTTCTCCAGAAGAAAAAATATTATCAGACATACTGTACTGTGAAAATGTCCTTGCTCTGTTAAACATCATTTAGGAAATATTTTAAAAAGCAAAAAAAAATTCAAAGGAGGGCTAATAATTCTGACTTAAACTGTATGTATTTATGTATATATTGCGAAATTAATATAAGAATTCATCATTTTACTTTGACTGAGGTTTTGTAGTTGAGTGCATCTGCATAAAACATACAAAACTACCTAAAAATATATCAAATCAACTACTTTATGTATGGGTGAAAGCAAAAAACACAATGATAGAAACTAAATAAACAACACTTTATAGTTTTTGGTGGAGAACTGAGGTGTCTGTATCATTTCTTGTGGCCAAATACTTTAAATTCACTTGAAATCTTAGTCACCGGCCTTGAAAACACTATTTCACACTATTATATCAGAGTTAAACTTTGCAGTCAAATCCTGTGCTCTGAACTAAGGCTGCACAATATATTGTTTCAGCATCAGTATCGCAATGTGCGCATCTGCAGTATTTACATTGCAGGATCCGCAGTGTCAAGTTGGTATAATAATAAACCAGGAACCACAGTTTAGAACATGTGATTTGTAGATTCACTGCAAAGTTTAACTTTAATCTAATAGTGTGAAAGGCTTGGTGTTTTTAAAGCCTGTGACTGTAATATTTTAAGTGAACTTAAACCATCTGGCCACTAGAACTTATAAAGTTTGCCACTTTAACAAAGATTACAAAAATCTATTTTCTGCCACTTTTCTAAATGATCAACTAGAAGTCAAGTTATTATTTGTTGCTCTTACAGCTGGGATTGATGACAAGACTTTTGTCAGGTAGTGTACAGTGTTATGTTAGGTTTATATGTGAATTTCTGTAATACTGTTAGACTAACCACTAAAAACCATTAAGCACAGTTCATTTAATTTTTATCTTTGTTCTGTTGTTTTCATCTGTGCTTTAACTTGTTTATTTTATTTGGAATATTTTTGTATGTTTTATGCAGATGCGCTCTCATTTAGAATCATCCTAACTGATGTAATATTATGAAATCTATCCAAAATCAGTCATTTTGTGAAATTATATTCATATCGCAATGAATCTTGCAGGAAAAAATAAATAATCGCAATTTCACTTTTTTTTCCCCAATATTGTGCAGCCCTACTACTGTAGTTTTTGTGATATTGATGCTGGAACGATATAATCTGCAACCCTTATTTGTATTATAATTTTCAATTTGCATCACAAGAATATATTTGTATTTTTTAAAGTTTTTAACAGTTTTATTTTATTATTAATCTATTTTTACATATTTGTACTTATTTATTAGATATTTTTGCAAACATAATTACCTTTTGTCCTAATGTTTACTACAAGATTTGTGTACTGTAGGTGCTCTTTAGAGGATTAGTTCACAGAGAATTAAAAATTACTCATGATTTCTTCACCATCAAGTGGTTTCAAACCTTACGAGTGTCTCTTTTTCAGCCGAACACAACCGAATATATGTTAAAGAATGCTGGAATATCCACTGAGATTAATACCAGGGGAAATAAATACTATGAAAGTCTATGGAATGGTTCCACCACTCTTCAAAATATCTCCTTTTGTGTTAAACAGAAAAAAAAAACTCAAACAGTTTTGGAGGAATTGGAGGGTGAATAATTGATGACTGTAATGGAGAACCATTCCTTTAACGTTCACCTAAAGCATTTGTAATTTCAGTTTTTTTTCTGTTTTGAAATAAAAAACAATTATTTATTATGTCATGGTGATTTTGCTAGGAAATATTTCCAGACCGCCCAGATTGCTTATATAATTACAGTTGTATTCCACTCTAGATGCGTCATGCTGAGATTCCTACAGCGTCACTAAAGAATCACTAAGCATTAAAGTGCAATAAAAATGCCAGAGGAACAAAAAAAGAGAAAATAAAACCAAAATAGAGACAGAAAGAATAATAAAGAAAAAGACAAAGCATGCCTTTGGGCCAAGTAATATGTTTGTTTTTCATGAGAAAACCACAAGTGTGACTGGTCAGTTTCCCCTTAGGCAATGGGAACCCGTCTCTCTGAAACAATAACCCCGGTGGAGCTTCTGCAGGATGGCCACCGGCATTTCCCACGTCTACAGTCTGCCACCCGGATACAGCTCATCCAGCATAATGGATTGAGAAGTCTCACCTTGGGGAGCAAAAACTCTGTTTAGAGGTTACGTGAAATATTCCAACAGGTCTGTAGGAGATGTTCTGCTCCAGAGGACATGGATCAAAGCTAGAAAAATGTGAGATCTGGTGGATTTGGCAGATATGATTCTGGGTCAGCTCCTGCTTTGGCAACAAATAATAGGGGGTTTAGTAATGAATGGAGATGTGTTATCAAAAACTAGGACACTGTACATTCATTTGTACATTCAAAAAAAAAAAGTCTCAAAGAACATCTGTTTTTAAAACGGATGGTTGTATTTGTTTACTTAAGGTGCTTCAAATCTGTTTGATTTAATATCTTAGCATGGAATTAAAAAACTAAATTAGGCATGTTGGTAATTTTGGTTCCAGTTTTGGTGACTAAATGAATTAAAGAAGTTGCTAGAATGCCTTCATAGATATATACATGGGATATCGCATGCAGACCCAGAGCGTGCATAAATAGCGCCGCCACATTTGTACAGTGCTCCCAGGACAAATGTCATTCAACCGCACTAGTCAAGACTAAAGCCATTGTGAAGATGCTGGACTTTAGCGCTGTGTACGTGTGTAGTAACGAGCAAACAAAGGCATTATATTTTATAGGTAAGATTTCGTTTTGTTTTGTTTTTTTTTAACGTTTTTGTACGTTACAAACTATTGTGCTAAACAGGTAATGTTATTGACGATAATAGAGTCTCTTACTGCACTGACCATAAGGCAAACAGCACCAACTCATACTAAATACAGTAGTAGGCTTATGTCTAGTTTTGTCGAATACAATAAGCAAACAACGTAAACGAAATATGAAATCAAGATGCTGCGGTACCAGAGACTTGTATTATTGCCGCCTAAGTGAAGTCATTCATAACAAAGATTGATTCACAAACGAATCACTCCCTCTATTAAAACTAGATATGAAAGCAGTAGAGGGGGTGCGTTTCAGCACACAGATTAGATCAAATTTAACAGGGAGGGAGGATAATACCTTTCCATGCACACAAACACTCGCTCTTGTCAGCAGTGCCTGTGCGGTCACTCATCCATCGAAGTAGAGAAGTGATGTAAAATTATTGACCTCCGGGAAAACTCCCAATCATAGATATGTGTGTATATCTCTGGCTCTGTATGGCCAGTAATCCACTGCACCTACCATGTACTAAAATGGCGGCTCTATTGATGCATTCCTTCCAATAGACAACAATTGCGTAGGCGACATCTAATGTAAATATCTATAGAATGCCTTTAGCATGGTTAGCATGAATTAACGGCATGTAATTATAATATTTATCATTTTTAATGAATGTTCTTCTCGCTTATTTTGCCACAAATTCTAATATGTCATTAAGACGAAAGAACATGTTGCATATTGTTATCATTAACCAACAAGCATCTAACATGTTTCCAACACTAAATGAAATGTTGCTAGCATGTTTCAAATATAAATTAACGAGTTGTTTCTTGCACATTTAACTTTTGGCTAACATAAATAAATAAATGATTCATTCTCAGTCAAAAATGTTGGGTTCCACACAATTGATTTGTGATGGGATAACATGAAGCAATTAAGTTAGCTTATAAGTTTTAACAGATTTGATTGGATCGAACATAAAACAATTAGGTTGTCCCCAAAAAAACTGAAGAATTGTGTTGTTTCAGCTCATTTTAAATAAGTTTGAATGAACAGCAAACATATTTTTTGAGTGTTCATAACAATCACGTTGCTACAGTATCATGACAGCTAACAACAAAATCTCAAATTGGATGGTTGTACACTAGCGGCACCAAAGCAGCAGCTCTTTTTTGTCGTCTGGCCAAATCAAACTTCATTTCAACAGAAGGAAGTCATGATTGTTTGATGACAGAAATGTCATTTTTGAAAGAACACTATCTCAAGCACCATAAAAACACTTATTAGCCGTAGTTTCACTTTCCTATTTAAGCAATTCAGCGTATGATCTAAACCTCAAGGAAACGCTGTGCTATAAAGCACATCATATCAAGTTACGCGGCCGCTTTACTAGTTACAGCTGAACGATAGCAGCATTAACATTTAATGGGAAAGCAATCTGGGTATTTTTGTCATAGCTGCACTTGAGGGAACGTGAGCAGGGAGAAAGTAGGCGAGCAGATTGAGTTCAAGTTTTAGTGAGAGAAGCTGCTCATCAAGATATCAACAGAGCCACCGGAAACACGCTTGTCAGATTATCGCGAGTAAAGCAACGTTCACACGGAGCCGATTTAATTAACAGATAAGACAGGAGTGCTCGGGGTTAAAATGGAAAGATATTTGAAATAAAAAGCATCGATATTTATTCTGGCATGACCTTGTCTATGGGAGCAACCACATATTAAATATCATCCCGATGATATGCGGGAAATCCAATCTAGATTAAAAAGAAATAAGTCAAATATGTGCTACTTACATTCAGACCAGTCTGTGTAAAGATATGATCAAACCCAAATATATGAAGAAAAATATCATCGCTGTAGAAAACTTTTCATTACTTTTTCATAAATCAGTGATTTTGTTCGTTCTTGTCTGTCTGGTGTTTTTGCGAATATTTAACCAATTTATTAAACCAAGTAATTAAAAGGGCTGTTGACTAAAACTTCGAACTTTACTGTATCCTCAAACTCATGAGCTCCACTGCATCCCTATTTTGACAATTTGGACAATTTCTTGTTTACAATGTTAAAGTGAATGATGTGATGCCCTTAATGATGTGCAAAAGACATGTGACTCGTTCCAGAACTGCATTTACATTCATGTGCTTTCCATAATATATTGTCCTTAAACTGAAATGACATTCAGCAAGTGTACGACTTGCAGTAAACAGAATCAGATTAAGATCAAATAATGCAAAATCCTTCAATGTTATGGGTAACGCTATGTGATTTAGCCTAAAATCAAAATCTTGATTAACTGAACATTTAATGGATTTTGTTTGTTTGTTGAGTGCCCTCATAGTTCACTGACAAGTTTAGTGAATATGCGCACATATTACAAGCGAGAGATATTTAAATGAAGGGTGCATTACTTGTTTTTAATTTAATAAGGAAACGCTATCTACAATCTATGATTATTTATTATATCAACTATAATATTATATTTATTATATAACATCAATGTTGAACAACTAAATTAAAACACATTGCATAAAACCAATAGTCACTTTTATCTTCCAAAAAGTGAAAATAAATTTGCGTATGATTAGGAAATTGGCGCACAAGCAAAGATTTTTGCACGCTCGCGCTCTCAACTAGTAATACTGCAATAATGCCATAGAGATCAGATCTGGCTGCAAAGTGCTCAACATTTTTCACGTGACTCAGTAGGGTAAGTAATCAAAAATATTGTCCTGAAAAAAATGAATGTAATTTTTGATTACTTTTAGATTAATCGCCCTGGTGAACAATTGATTCTGTTATTAATTGTTGTTTAAATTATTTGAGCTAACATTTTCCAACATTTTGTGCTTTAGCATAAGATGCTAACCTCAACCCAGATGCCACATGGCATGTCTGAAGCAGACCTTTCTGCATGATCATCATTTTATTGATTTTGAAAGTAAATGAGAAATTCACTAAAATACCACAATAACATGATAAATTAATCGGTTTGGGGTATATTTTCAATACAAAATGTCCCTAAATTCGCATATTGTTTTTTACAGATAACTTTATATTATTGGTGTTATTATTCAAAACGGTTTCTGAAAAATAGTCGATTAGGACATAAGGTTTTCATTTGACAGAGACAACACAGTAATAACCAATACACTTTTAAAATGGCATATATAAAGTTCACGTAGAAGAGTAGGGGTGGGCGATATGGAAAAAATATTATATCACGATTTTTTCTGGGTAAATCCCGATTCACGGTTTTTATCCCGATTCTTTTTTTAAGTTGATTTTTAAAGACTATTTTGCAAATTACAAAGGTACAATACAACTAAACTAATGTCCTCATATAAAGATATACTCTTACCATGTATGTTTAAGAATATTTTAATCAAGTGAACATTTAATGCAAGTGCTATTCTGCAAAGAAAGAACACTCAACAAGACTTGCATTACAATTACTATACCATTAAAATGAACATTTAACAAATCGAACAAATCTTAGAGACAGATCCTCAGCAACACCTTCAAACATGCAAATGACTTTTTTTTAACAAAGTTAACAAAACTAGTAGTGTTTTGAATTTAATAAATGCATAACAATCATGATAACCATGAAACTATGATTATTCTTCAGACTATATAATCATACAACCAAAATCTATAATCGTTTCATCCCTGACTGCTATGCAGTTCAAAACAACATATGAATGTGTTTGCAGAAGAAGCCTACTTGAGCAATGCACTGATTTTGTTGTGCTTTGCAATACATTTGAATGTGTTTATTAAAAAAGCCACATTGTTATGTTATGTAGTTTATGTTATGTAGTTTTAAAATACAACATATTCACATTTTAATGTAGAAAAAGCCAACGTGGGTGTCTTAAGGAGCAAAAACCTGCATATGAGCTCTTGTATTGCTGTTGTGTCATCACTTACAGTATATTGCAAGTCATCTCTGGCCCATCATTTGCGATGCTCTTCATGAACTGGACCCCTTGACGAACTAATTAAATAGCCCTGTTGTACACAGATCTACCAACAACTTATGGCTTTATTTCAGTGACTTATGTCGTGAGCGCAGTATTACCAGGTGAGATTGCAAGTCTGCAGACGCCCCATAGAGCATGCGGGTAGCCAATCGTCTCCGTGTTCGTGCACACTTCTTGCGCGCCCTCAAATAAATGCTACCGAAATATAATTTAGTGCCTTTATGTAACGCGTATGTCTGCAACGTTTATTAGATTTGCTAGGAATATTTACGAATGTCTCCAATAGACCTACAGAGCGGCATTAATGTGTCCTGAAGTAAAGTGAAGCGGCTATAAACTCCAGCAAGAGAAAGTCATTGTATGCAGAACCACAGACCTTATTTATTAAACATATTTATGGAAACTGTTCATCATAACTGAAAGCTACGCCTGTATGTTGGCCTCGCGCATCGCAGAGTCCTGTCAGCTAGTCTGTCCGTCAGCATGTCACCTCAAAGGGTTAAACAAATGACGCACGGCGGTTATAGAAAAGTTCCGGCTGTTATAATTCACTTACCTTTTAATACGTTTTGGTGCGATTGTAACCCGCTATTTAAGAAACAACAACGACAGACGACTGAATGTTTGAATGAAGCAGTAATAGCCGTGGCGGGATGAATTTAGGTGAGGCGCCCCGTCATGGAAGCATGAATGAAGCGGAAGCACTGCACTATATACTGTATGGCGATACAACGATTTTTCTGAAAAAGTGGATCGTGGAGTCATTTTTATCGTCCACGATCAAATATCGTATTATCGCACAGCCCTATAGAAGAGCTTCTACTGCTCTCAGATGCACTTCTAATGAGCACTCTTAAAAATGCAGTGTTTACTATTTTGTCAAATTGCAGCCTTCAAAATACAATGATCGCATTACCTCATTTGCCAATATCAATTTTACAGTAGAGCAATAAATAATTATACCATTTTCTAGTCTATAGACATGGCTTAAATTCCACTCTCAATCTAAGCCAACACAATTTTCTTTCACCCATTATATTGCCTACCAGCCAGACTTTGTAAATCTGACTGTTTAGAGAAATAGTGTAACTCCTCTCCTCAGTAAACCGCATGTATTGCAATCCCGTTTAGGTCTTCAGCGCCACAGGTGGACACCAAACAATGCACAAGAGTTTAACACTTAATGTTAGGGATCTGAACAAACCACTAACCCAAAGTATGAGCGATAATAACAATCATACCTGCCTTGGCAAACACCACTAATTAAGAAAACATAATGCTTACAGCCCGTTTGGAAAGCATTGCTTTAAGCTCTCCACAGGGAGTGGTGTCATCTTTACCAGGACTGCAAAATCAAACGTGACTCTAGAGCAATGCTAGCTCGCTTTGAGACACTGGTGTTTCCACTGCGCCAACTCATGCAGAGCACATGCACAGACATGCTGCAGAAAACCGAAAATTAAGGGCAACTTTCAACATGCAGGTCAATTCTTAAACAGTAATTATGAGAGAGGGAGACAAAGAAAGTTGGAGGGTAAGAGAGAGGCGTTAACAGATGATGGGATATCAGAAGAGACAGACAGAGAGAGAGAGAGCAATGCACAGAGATATTGTGATTGGGGTGTGATGGGAACTGAACTCTGCTCCAGGCACAAACCAGACTCATTATCTAAAGAATTTTTACTAGCTTTCCTTACTCAGTGCCAGCACAACAGGATAGGTTTGGATTATTCACAATGACAGAGGCTGTGTTTCTTCAGGTGACACACTTTGTACATTCTGTTGACTTTGGCCATGTTTACTCCTTGTATTAAGGTACATTTTCATCAACCCTACCACACTATGGAGAACACAAAATACAAGTGTAAGTGAAGTCTGAAATGATTTGAGCTTGCTCGACTTCACTTCCAGAGGCAGTCGAGAATGTATTCGATCAACTGCTTACAGAGTCAAATGTCTTCAACATCTTCAAACGTACAAAAATGAAGAAGGACATGTACTCTTCATGTTTCTAATCAGATTAGGCTATTAGCATCCAACTCAAATACAAAAAAAAAAGATATTTTTCCATTTTAAAGCTTGCCTCTTCTGAAGTTACATATTATCAAAACTTTTTCTTTGAGATGCTAATGGTCTAATCCGATTCAATGATTTATGCTAAGCTAAGCTAATAGTGCTCCCGCAGGACCCAGAGATCAGCTGAATGTATTTAAAAATCTGTTACTAATTGTTGTTTGAATTATTTGAGTTGACATTTTTTAACATTTTGTGCTTTAGCACAAGATGCTAACCTCAACCCAGATGCCACATGGGAAGTCTGAAGCAGAATATTATGCATTTTCATCATATAAATGTTATTAAAAGGTAAATGAGAAATTAAATGAAATACAACATTAACAGTAGACAAAGTGATCGAATATTGGTGGAGCCTAAACATATCGAACAAATGAATGAGAGAAGAATATTGACATGCCTCAATACATTCCAGAGTTTCCAGATAATTTCTTAATTAATAGCTTGACTCTCCTGAACCTTTTTTGGAGCGAGATGCTAATGGTCTAATCCAATTCAATGATTTATGCTAAGCTAAGCTAAGCGCTCTCCTGCCAGACCTGGAGATCAGTTGAATGTATTAAAAAATGGTTAAAATCAACTGTTTAACTCTAGGCGACTTGTTAAAAAAAACAGATTTTCAAAAAGGCATTGTTGAAATACTCATTGAAAAAAACTGAGAGAGTTATAGGCGTTTATTACAAGACACTTGCACTTTTATGACTTAAAACAAAAACTATATTGTAATCAAATGTCAATGAAGTTACTATACATGATTTCTCACCCAATAAAGCATTAAAAAAAGAATTGCTATATTATAGAGAGAACTCTGTAAAACTGTTTATTTAAAAAAGTAAAGTCTGCCACGTGCCAGAAAAGTTTGTGTTACACTTAAAATGCTCTTATTTCAGTAGTAACACAAACACATTATTCAAACAGAGGACAATATAGTCTAAATCCTCTCCATCCATCTGTCAGTAAAGCTAGATGCAACAAACTGAGAAGGAGGTTGAACAATACACCTGCATACCAGGCAAGCCGATGAGCATTCCACGTGCTTTCTCAGATTCAGGCCAGTCTTAATCAGCGGTTTGGGGCTGGGACCGTTGGTGCATGAGCAGGCCCTCCCTCCCGGGGGCCTCTGTGTATGGAGCCCATTGTGTTGCAAGAGTAACAGACACAGAAGCATGAGTCACCTTCAAATGGTGTCTGGGTATTAACCTCATCCAATCAGAGCGCTGGGAGAGGAGAAGAACCGAGCACCTTCATGCCAATATGTGCAATGCAACTCCTATTTGGCAAAGTAACACTCGAAGGGACAAACCTGGGGTGAAGCCTACATGCCGTTTCATGTTCGGGATTTACCCAAAAAATGTTTAAAGGTTGCATGGAGTGCTTTGAAATGTGTATTTTTGTTTGATGTGTGAGGGTGTGAGTTGCTCCTCCCCTTTATAAAAAAACAGCCAATAGCATTTCGGTTTTAATCACAGCTCGAAATGAAAAGCATCTTGAAGGGGAAGGGACATATACCAGGGGTGTCCAAACTCGGTCCTGGAGGGCCGGTGTCCTGCAAAGTTTAGCTCCAACCCCAATGAGACACACCTGGGCTAGCTAATTAAGCTTCTACTAGGCTTTCTAGAAACATCCTTGCAGTGTGTTGAGTCAAGTTGGAGCTAAAATCTGCAGAACACCAGCCCTCCAGGACCGAGTTTGGACATGCCTGACATATACTATATATACTATAGAGCAGGGATCAACAAACTTGTTCCTGGAGGTCCGGTGTCCTGCAGATTTTAGCTCCAACCTTAATCAAACACACCTGAACAAGCTAATGAAGCTCTTACTAGGTATACTTGAAACATCCAGGCAGGTGTTTTAAGACAAGTTGGAGCTAAACCCTACATGGACACTGGACCTCCAGGACCGAGATCGGTGATCCCCGCTATAGAGCATATGATTGGTCAAAAGATTTGATGAGAAACCGAAGTACAAGGTGATGTCAAAACAACTGTGGATCCATTTAGAAGAGACAAAATGCAAGCTTCGGATGTTTCTATCTTCTAAATGCGTCATTTGTCACTGTTTACTAGCTTACAGATATCCTCAAGACTGACATTCTGAAACTAACATCCAAAAATGTTTATTTTAATGTCACGGGAACTTTAATGTGCGTCAAGCAAAAACACAGCTGGTCTTCCTTTGCTTGCTGTGGATAATTAACACTTACCAGTTACATTAGCGCGCTAGTTTCCTAGTTAAGCACACAATCCTTAGCTATTATTGGCCAATAATTAACCAAACCATAAAAAGATGACAGAAAACAGTCAAAACATATGATTATGAATGAATCACACTGAAGGTCCATAATTATCTTGTTCCAGTAAGATCATTAGCAATATCCTAGAAGAATGCTAAAACAAAGGTATTAGCAAATCTCTGCTATGACATTAGCTGTTGCTGTTATAATAAACAGAGACTGGTAATGTAAATAGGCCCAAGACATTTCCCCAGCAATAAAACATCTTGTTTTTCCATTAGCAGAAGTAAACTAAGAACAGTAATTTCATTAGAGGAAGTCTATAAGGTCATCTGGATAGCATCTGACACAGAAGCACATAGGAGTGTAATGTAATATTATTGCCGTTGTCTGTCAAATACCCTGAGTCTGGTGCTTTAGTTGTCATTGGCTCGGTCCCAGTTGAGGGGATAAATGATTGGGTCTCTCATTCCCTGTCCTCCTCTATCATTTAGATATAAACCACAGAGTCTGTGTTTACTAGACAGTGCAGTTTATTTTTCAGGTCTAAAACAGGGTCTACATAGGCAGTTCCTTCAAAGGTAGTACCAAAAAGACTCCAAATTTATCTTGTGGGCAACACTTGAGAGGGGTGTTTATAAGACTGAAGTGAAGCTTTTATTATCACGACATGACACGTCATGAAGATCAGTGAGATTAATTGCATGTTTATGATGACTGGCTATATGTCATTTAAGTAAAATTCAATCAGTTATGTCATTTTAAATTCAAAGATGACATAGTTTGTGATGTCTTCGCCATGACAACTTGACATTAGGGCAGTGCGATTTGGGGAAAATATCTAATTGTGATTTTTTTTGACAGATATTGTAATTTTGATTTGATTTGCGATTTAATTTTGTAGTCAAGATTCAGCTCAATAAACTGTATCGTAGCTTCATATCTGTATCACTGGCGATACTTTTAGTTGACTTTTTAGCAAGACGCTCCTCATATAGCCACCTGTGGTGCTTTTTTAGGTGCTGGTTGTTGTACTTCCTCATGCGGTGGCAACAATTCCACGACAGCTCTTACGAATGACCTGGTTTTGTTTGGTGTCTGTGCCTTTGAAGCCAAGATATTCACATACAGGGCTCAACAATAAGGACTGCCCGATGGCCCGGGGACAATGTGAAAGATGCTCGGGACAGTAGACAGAATCGTTACTGGCCTGATCAGGCCAGTGCTGCCTTGTCACTAAATTTTAATTTGCCTGCGACTATTTGTCAATTGCATGCATATATAGTCTTAAAATCAAGAAATAGCTTGTGCTTTCAAGTATAGGAATGCTACCTTCTCTGTGAAGTCGTACATACCATATAGCTTTTTTGGGTTCTTCTTATCTGATTGGATGTCGTGAGCACGTTATTTTTTTCCGTAATCTGGTAAAAACCAACACAGCGAAGAGACGACAACAAATTAAGAGGCTAAAAGAATTTTTTTTGTGATGTCAGTCAGGTTTTGATTTGCAATAAAATACCTGCACATTTTCCTTAACATTTTTAGAAATTATTTTTGACACATTATTTAAAATATGTGACTAAGAAAAAGCAATTAACTTTTTTTTGGTGGGGCCAGTGAAATATTTTGGCAAGGCAAGTAAAAATCTGAACCACTGGTCTAATCGGGCCTGTAGAAAAATCCTTAGTGTTGAACCCTGACATATTACAGACGTACTGTTTTTCTTTGATATTAATTCATCCATTAATGCTTCTGAAGCGGCATCATAACCTGTCAGCTGTAACCTGACAACACTATCAAGACAACATAACTTGTCATAAATCTGTCATAAAGATGATTGTCAAATGACTGCTATAATCATAAATTTATAACACCTTTTTTACCTTAACTACAGTGATACAAATTTTATTTGTTATTAAAAATGAATGATGCTGTAATAAAATTATTTGACAAAAGTATTGACCCTTTCACTGAAAAAGTTTAGTGACATATTAACTTTGTTCCACTGAAAAAATTGATCAGAAAAATATTCTTGACAGTTATAATGGCCTAATGACAATCATGTTTATGACAGATTTTTGACAAGTTATGGTTGTCTTGGTAGTGTCAAGTTGTCATAAAGACAGGTTATGATGTATTTGGTTATGTCAAGTCAATGTTACCATGACATTTAAAATGACATAATTGAGCAAATGATGCATAAGAATGCCAAAAATTCCTTCATATTGTTGACTTCAGGTCATGATTATAAGGTGACATGATGTCTTTTGAATGCACCCTTCAAGTAAAGTGTTACCATTTTCTGTTAGCATGCTGCTAAGCTAAAAGAGTGATGCAATCAAAATAAAATTAATATGCAAACATTAAAAGGAGCTAAAAGAGTGATGCAATTAAAATAAAACTAATATGCAAACATTAAAAAAAGAAACTTGTTAAATCTACTTTTAACTACTTATAAAATGTCTTACTTATTGAGCTTGTCACATTGCAACACAGGATCGCATTCTCATACTGTAAATGGGTTGATCCCTGGGATTTGAAACACGTTTAGGCTGAGCGATAAGCAATATCATACAGAGATCGCAACACATTTGTCAAAAACTATGATAAGCTGTGGAGGTCTCATCTCAGAAATAAACAAATGCGACAACCAGTCAGTTCATGTGGCTGATAAGTCAGTATGTTTCTGCGTGAATGTGGAGCAGAGTTTCATCTACTACATATATTTTTAAGACATGCATTATTTCATGCATTAAGTTATACAATTATGCTGTATAGGACATTAACTGATTATTGATTTAACTGCTTAAGTGATTTAAACAGTTTTAAAAGCTTTATCAATCACTTATATTTTGACATTCAATTTTATATTAACATGTATGTATCTTGTTTCATCATAAAACACAACATTTTCAAGAACATATACATTGAAATTGTCCTGTATTGTGACATAAAAGCAAATGAACTGAATTATACAAAAAATAAATAAAAGCAGGGCTTGTTTTAGTGGACTGATTGTTAACTAAAAGGAACCAAATGTGCATTTAAACTTGCAGGTGCTTATAAGAAAGAGTCATAAGAAAGGTGCTTATAAGAAAGAGTTGCAAAATAACATGCATAGATTACTTTTTCATAAAATAATGAATAACCTGCAATTACAAAATATCAAGAAAAAAATTTGTATGATGACAGAGACATCAAAATAACCAGAATCTGTTTTCATTTGAGATGAAACAAGAAAAATAAAATATGGCATTTACAAGTAGGACGAGCAAATAAAAAGTTTGTCTTAAGGTTTAACACAAGTCCAACTCCAACAGCAGAGAAAACAGAGAAGGGTCAAGGAGAGGAGGACGGAGAGAAAAATGAAAAGCTGAAAGTAGAATGCAGAAGTAAGCCTTTAGGATCAATACAGACATGATGAAACCCCAAGACGAATATCCAATGAAAACTGGCTGTGTGATGGTTGTGCATCATTTAAGGTTTGCACTGCAGAGGACAAATAGAGCCAGCACAAAGAATACTTCACCAAAAAAATTAATGAGCTAGGAAAACCAATTAACTGTGAATGAAAAGCTAGAAACTCCAAACAACTTAGGTCCTACTATCTACTATCATTAGGTTTACAGTAAAGCTTAAAGGGAGGGTCGAGTTACAGTAGGAAAGGAAATGAAACGGGAGGAAAGAGGAACATTCCTGAACTTCAATCTTGACGTTGATTATTTGAAGCAAAACACTAGACTCTCTCTTTCTGGTCAACAACAACCCATCCAGAAAATCAACCCTGTCAATCACCAGAGGAACATGCCAATCAGAGGTGGATCACTAGCCAGCCATTTCAATCTATTCTGGTTCAATTGAATAAAAGATGACGACAGGTCTTAAATCAACAATAATCATAGTCATTAGAGGAGGAAAGGGATAGGATAGTAACCCAGAAAACAGCCTTACCCTCATTTGTCGGGATTGTTTAAAAGAAACCAAACCTACAGAAATATAGTAAGTAAACCCTGACAAAACAACTGTTTGTAGGACACTTTGGCTACGTTTACATGTCAAAGATGTAGCCTACACAACAACATTTTTAAAATCATCTATACTTACACATACCTGTGAAATTGTCCAAGAAAAGCGTTATTATGTATGCCAGTATTTGGTGGTGCCAAATTAATAGTAAACTTAACCTATAAGCAAGTAATGGCGTGCTGTCACCTCACAGCTCGTGTCTTTAAATTTCAGTTCACATCAATTGTTTGATTATTTTTTAAAGCACCAATAAATAACACATAATAATAAGGAATATGCCATTTTTTTTTTTTTAGAAAAGGCTTTCTTGATTTTATTTTTTTCATGGTAAAGTCTCAACACATGATTCGAAGAGCTTTAGACTTATACACATCAAAGTATTTTATTGCACTGTCGACACAATCCTGTAGGCAAGAATTTACCTGTCACTTGCCACCATAAACAGCGCTCTGCCTTGGGCGTGAACATTATCAACATTCCTGCACCTGATGCCACGGTTGTTTGGTTGTCAACATGCAGTTGACAGCACTATATTCTGAATGCGATGACTAAAATTCCAGGTAATTACTTATACAACTGCCACGTCACTTTAGAAATCCTGCCGTGCTGAAGAAAATCAACAGTTGGAAAGGCAACAGAGACTCTGCTCCTCTTTGTTATCTTTGGACCCGCTTCTGATTTGGAAGACCTTTTAAGATTAGCAGGTGTTCATTGGAGATTTCAACAAGTCGACCCCATAGCCCCTCACGTCTACAGAGGTTTAGAGGTTAACCAACAAGGCAAGGGAACAAAAACAAGACCCTATGTCGTCAAGGTTAAACTAAGAGATGATCGAGCTGTTGACCAATCACACAGCGAGTTCTGATAAAAGTCAATGCCACCAACACTGAATCTTGTACAACCTCTGGAGAACAACTCAAATCATGGGTTGAGAAATTGCAAAGCAAGCAGAACAAAGGCCAAGAGCAGGACTTTAAGAGGTCTTTGAGGATGCCTTCAAATCTTATCCAAAATGGGTTTGTACAAGTTTCTTATTCATGAAGTTGGAGCTTAAAGTCCAGGTAAAGTGATATTAAAATATGTGTTCAGAGTATTCTGTTCTATATGCGTCACTCAACAAATGCTTTTGAAGCTTGAGGGCATGTCTGTTGGTGAAACTGAAACCACACCCACTACAACCTGAATGGTGATGCTACAATACTGATGCTTCCTCAGGTAACTTAACTCTAGCTTAAGTGGCTTTATACAGCCATACACGATTGAGCTCAGAAACACAATGTGCATCAGCGCTGCAATGAGTTGAAACATTCTCTTCTTCGGGGTGACTGTGACCCATTGTTGCTTAGCAAAGGCAGATACCATGAGAATGCAAGCCTCTGTGTGCTTTGAAATAAAGATTAATCAGTACATCTCACATTTGCATGTGTTTTTAGATGCAAATTGGAAACTCTCTTATGTTTTTAATTTGTTTGCATTCTAATAACTGGCAAAATGTGGACTGTAGTGATAAACGGTGACAGTAACTCAAGAACAAGAGAACCAGTGATGCTAATATGCAGCATTTATAATAGTATTAGGGGTGGGGCCATAAAACTGCTCTGGCCACACCCACAAAACTTCTGAAAACAGAATTGTGGAAAACGATTCAACTTCTCAATTCAGTACTACATAGTTCAGTGTGTAGTAACGTGTGCATTCTTTGTAATGTGTTTCAAGAATAAATTTCTCATTCGCTTCAGTTCTCAGAATTCTCTTTACATTATTATTATGGAATATACAGCCATAGAAAGTATTGCGACAAGTGTTATTATTGTCAATTTAAGACTAATTTATGTCTGTGTTTATATAAAGATGATACAACGGCAAATATATTGTCATAAACACATTGAAGAGACAAAAACAACATGTAAATGTGATTGTAAAATGGCTTTAGCGTTCTTCCTGAACGCCACTTTTCTGAAAGTGGACCGCAGGTTTGGTCATTTGGACACCTTTTTCTAAAAATGTCAGTAGTTTTCACCTTTTCTTCATCTGTTAGTAGGCATTGTTTTTAAAAGGGGTGAACCCTGAACTCGCTGACGGCTTCAATGGCGATTAGATGAGATGACAGAAGCTGCGCAATCAAGCTTTTGAGGACATTTCAATTGTATGTTAACATGAAGGAAAATATATATTGTGTCACCAAAAATGATTGAAATTATGTCCTTGTATTGCACGATAAGTCAATATATTGATTATTGTGACAGACCTAAGTACAGCATACGTTGGTATTTATGATTGGGAAGTTAATTTTGATATCAAAGTTTCCATGTTGGCAAGGCATTCAACTTTATTGATGTTGGAGGAGAGAACGGCTGTAACTGCTGTTAAATTTAGTTTTCCCACAACATCTACTTTACTAGTATTGTCATACTTGCCAACACTCCCGCTTTTCCCAGAAGTCTCCCGTATTTCACATCCATCTCCCGCCACCCTCCCAGTTTGTTATTTCTCCCGGGAAACTCCTGTAATTTGTACGTCCCAATACAGTTTCAAAAAAAGCCCTTTTGTTCATGTTTGTCAAGTTGCCAGATCTTGAATGAAGTTCATTACCTCACAAAATTGACGCAATATTCAAATCTTGTAACATATTTTACCTCAATCTGGCAACATACGTTACAACTCGGGTGCGCTGTTGATTTCTGCACAGGAGGTAGATGCGGGACTTGAACGGTGGCAGTAGCAACAAGCAGTTGCGTCAGTAGTCGTACACATGATGGAAGGAAAAGAGTCAGGTTTTGCTTCGGCAAAGAAAAAATTATTAGGGCTGTCAATTGATTAAAACAATTAACTAATTAATCACACTTTTGTTTGTGATTAATCATGATTAATCATGAAAAGCCACATTTATTACAGAAATAAAAATACGGGCATGTAAGTGCCATTTGAATTTTAAAACAATCAATGCCAATAACAAACAAAAATTATTTCCATGTTGGATTCTATGTAAACTACAAAAAAAATCCAAAATACAGGCATTGCAAATATGAAAATTGGAAAAAAAATAAAATAATAATAATAAAGTATTGAATACAAACAATTGTATTCATTGTAAAGTTGTTTTGCGAGTTGAGAACATTATTTATAAAGTAGAAACAATTTTGCTTAGTCCTCCTTAACATTTAGCCAGTCCAGTCTGTTGACATTATCGGGTGACAACACACACGCACGCACGCGCACGCACACACACACTCAGACAGAGAGAGAGAGCGCAGTACAGCGCACTCCCTTCAAATCATCACCACGCATGACTACGGTTCTTAAAGTATGGCTGTATTTCTCAAGCAAGGATTCTGATACAGCAACGCGAAGCAGACGCTTTAGAAAAGTTGCATGTAGGGGGGAAACACGTCAAACTTAATGAAACATTTGAGGGTGCTTGGAATCAACTTGGAAAGGAATGGGCTGTCTTTGACAGCTTGCGACATCATCTTGCACTTTCACGGAGTACATTTACATGGATCCATATTATTCATATTATCCTTTATCCATATTCCTTTGCTCATTAAACACACGCAGGGCCGGAGCAAGCTGAACTGGTGCTCTAGGCGAACGGTGATCACACTGCCCTCAACCCGAAAGTGAAAAAAAAAGTGACCGGTTCGTGGATGAACGTGAGGACCAGGAGGGAGGGGGTAGGTGTCGCGGATTAAAGTGAGGACCGGGGGGTTCGCTCACTATTCTGCCGCCCTTGTCGGCCACCTAGGTTGCCTCTATGGACGCACCGGCCCTGAACACACGTCGGCCACAACAGGAAATTTAAAAAAAACGACCACTGCGTTAAATGCGTTAATTTTTTTAACGCGTTCAATATTTCAAATTAATCGGCGTGCATTAACGCGCTAATTTTGACAGCCCTAAAAATTATATACATGTAAATTTAACAGGAGCTGGATGCAAGAATTCTAGTTTTTGTCTAGAAGCCACCTTGACGACGCCCACGCTTTCTGGAAGGTGTGTCGTATTGATTTTAATGTCAGACACAGTGGGAAAAACATCACTCAGCATGTGAAATCACAACAGCACTAAAATTGTAAATTATGTTAAAATTATCAATAATGTCAAATTCCTTAGAGAGTTTATTGTTATCGCTTCGCTTTACAAGACCTCATTGTGTCACCAGGAGCCATGGATATTGCTTTGGGCTCATTTGTATGTTTATTTTGAAATTAACAAAATAATTTCTAAATAATAATCTCCCGGAATTTCAAAACCAAATGTTGGCAGGTATGAGTATTGTATGGATAATCAATTTGATTCATAACGTATGCATATCAATCATATATTGGTAAATTTTTTCTATATCTTTCCCTTTTAACAAGACTTTCCCCATTCTTTCCAACAACAAACAGGAAATCTGCAAAAGCACATGAAGGCAGCATGAGGACTGGGCATTGCAGAACTGCTTCCGATGTCAAAATTAATTCAGAGAAAAGTACAGGTTCATCCTTCAAAGAATAGCCCTTTGAAAACACAACTTTTCTTTTGGACAATCTTTGGGTTTTAAAAGATCAAACTCTTGTGTTCGTGAGCTTTTGGTTGCACGTTTCCATTTGATGTTGTGAGTTTGCCGGTTACATTCCAAAACGTCTCTGCTCTAGGTTTGCCTTTTGATGTGTCCACAGATGCTCTTCCTTAGAACAGATCCCCGGGGATCAAATCCGGCTTCCTCAAACACTGAGCTACAAGGTATGGAAGAAGTTGTGGACCTTAGAAATGATTCACATTCTTTAAGGCCTTTGCTCAAACAAATCACAACAGCTCGCAAGCAGAGTCAAGACACAAATGCCATTTTGATGAAGGAAAGTGTACTTGAATCCTTAATTATAACCATTGCTTAGGAATGTACACAGTGATGAAGGTCAAGTTATGTGACCGTTCTGCATATTTCGACATTCTTCAAGGCTGTGACTGTGAAATGTGACTGAAAACTAAGAGAGTAGAAGAAATGTTACGTTTTTGTCCTACTGGCATTCAGTGTCATAGCTTGGCAACAATGCAAACATTTATTTGAGGTCAAAGTCTGAGGTGTCTCCATGGAGATGCGGCACGAGGCAGCATACCGGAGAACTCATAACTATGATGACAAGCCTTGGGTTTACTGACAAGAATATAAAGCAATTTGAAGCCGTGCTCTCTTTGAAAAACATGTCAACGCAGTGCTGAGGTGTTCTGGTAGAAGCCAAACAATTGCTATGAAATTGCAAAGGTGTTCTAATCACATTCAGTGTGTTGATGTTCAGAGTTGAGTGGTTTTAAGTGTGCTGCAAAGTAGTTGCCAGGATTTTGTAAGTGGCTGCTTATTGATTTAAGTCAAAATAACCCACATTAAAGTCTCTGTGGCCCTGTTTACACCTGGCATTACAGTATGATTGAGTGCTTTTTGATGAAGCTGTCACAAGATGGTGACACTAAATACACATGCGAATGGGATTTAAACCGTTTTTATTTTGTGTAGAGGTAGCCCAAAAAATACATTCAACACAATAGCTTTTGTAGTGTAGAACACCATGACGTGCAGCTGTCACATAAGAGATGCATTGTTGGCTAGAGATGGATGATTTAATCTTTGCTGTCTGCGGGTGCTTTCACACCTATGGATCGTTTGGTCCAGACCAAGAGCAAAAAACATTATACTTTGTAGGATAGAGCAGCACGAATAATCGAAAAAAAGATCGTGATCTCGATTTGACCCCCTAGATCAGGGGTGTCCAAACTCGATCCTGTAGGGCCAGTGTCCTGCATAGTTTAGCTCCAACTTCCTTTAACACACTTGCCTGGACGTTTCTAGTACACCTAGAAACAGCTTGATTAGGTATAGTCAGAATCAGAATCAGAATCAGAATCAGTTTTATTGCCAAGTGTGCTTCACACACACAAGGAATTTGCTTTGGCTACAGAAGCTTCCAGTGTACATAAAGTGACAAGTGACAACACAGAATACATATTATAAAAGAAGACAATAGACATTAAACAGAGATGCAGTCCAACGATCTGGAAGTTGAAATGTATGTACAGATTTGTTATAAATATACAGGTTATAAGGTGCTTTGTACAAAAGAGTAAGTATTGCATTATATATTGTTATAAGGTGCTGTGTACAAATGCGTAAGGAAAAGTATTGCATTGTATATCATTATAAGGTGCTGTGTACAAGTGCGTGTGAGAAAGTATTGCACATTTATTGCACGATAGGAGAAATATTAACTGTTCATGAGGTAGATGGCCTGAGGAAAGAAACTTTTCCTGTGTCTGGCAGTTTTTGTGCTCGGTGCTCTGTAGCGCCGGCCAGACGGTAACAGTTCAAACAGGAAGTGTGCTGGGTGCGAGGCGTCCAGGGTGATTTTGCGAGCCCTTTTACTCACTGTGGAAGAGTACAGTTCTTGAATTGTAGGAAGGGTAGTGCCAGTGATTCGTTCAGCAGTCCGGACTATTCGCTGTAGTCTACGGAGGTCAGATTTGGCTGCTGAGGCGAACCAGACGGTGATTGAAGTGCAGAGGATGGACTGGATGACAGCTGAGTAGAACTGCACGAGCAGCTCCTGTGGCAGGTTGAACTTCCTCAGCTGACGGAGGAAGTACAGTCTCTGCTGGGCTTTCTTTACAATAGAGTCTATGTGAGTGTCCCACTTCAGATCCTGAGAGATGGTGGTGCCCAGGAACCTGAATGACTCCACTGCAGCCACAGTGCTGTCCATGATGGTGAGCGGGGGGAGTGCAGGGGGGTTTCTCCTGAAGTCCACTATCATCTCCACCGTTTTGAGCGTGTTCAGCTCCAGGTTGTTGTAACTGCACCATAAAGCTAGCCGCTCCACCTCCTGTCTGTATGCAGACTCGTCACCGTTCCGGATGAGGCCGATAACAGTAGTGTCGTCCGCAAACTTTAGGAGCTTGACGGAGGGATCTTTTGTGGTGCAGTCGTTGGTGTACAGGGAGAAGAGCAGTGGGGAGAGAACACATCCTTGGGGGGCACCAGTACTGATGGTGCGGCTGTCAGACGTGATTTTGCCCATTCTGACTAGCTGTTGTCTATCTGTCAGAAAGCTGGTGATCCACTGACTGACAGAGCTAGGAACAGAGAGCTGGGTCAGTTTGTGCTCGAGCAGTGATGGGACGATGGTGTTGAAGGCAGAGCTGAAGTCCACAAACAAAATCCTTGCATAGTTCCCTGGTTTGTCCAGATGTTGTAGGGTATAATGCAGTCCCATGTTGACAGCATCATCCACAGACCGGTTTGCTCTGTAGGCAAACTGCAGGGGGTCCAGCAAAGGTCCGGTGATGTCTTTCAGATATGCTAGAACCAGTCTTTCAAATGACTTCATGACCACAGATGTTAAGGCGACAGGTCTGTAGTCGTTGAGCCCGGTGATCTTTTGTTTCTTCTGGATTGGGATGATGGTGGAGCGTTTGAAGCAGGATGGAACTATGCGCTGTTCCAGTGATCTGTTGAAGATCTGCGAAAAAATGGGAGCCAGCTGGTCAGCACAGGTTCTCAGACACGCTGGTGAGACACCGTCTGGGCCTGGCGCTTTCCTTCTCTTCTGCTTACTGAAGACCTGACGCACATTATCCTCACTGATCTGAAGATCAGGGGGGGAGAGGGAGATGTCTGTAGGTGTTGATGGCTGTGTAGAAAGATGGTCAGGGCGGTTGTGGCTGGAGGTGGGTAGAGGTGTTAATTGCTGTGTAGAGGTGTTAATAGCTGATTCAGGTGTGCTCAAATGCGGTTGGAACTAAAATATGCTGTACACCGGACCTCCAGGACCAAGTTTGGACACCCCAGCCCTAGATGATCTTAGTCCAGCATTTCTACGATTCTGCCAATCATTATTTTAGGTTCAGAAGAGAAGCATACAGGTGGCCGCACAAGTCTTCACGTTGTTTTACATACATTGCTCAGCAACGTAGACACCTCCAAATGGTGTTGAAAGAGTCACATACTGTATTTATGAGGTATTTTTCACCCTAAAATGTCATTTCTGTCTTAATCACACGTGACGTGAGCTGACCGTGAGCTGTTACCAGAGAGAGGGTGGGAGCGCCTGTGAATGATGTCTACTTTAGTGAACAGAACCTGCATAGGCTGTAAACAGCAAATAAAGTTTAAAATAACATTCAGTTTGTGGCACACAGGAAGTATGAACCACAAAGTGAAAATGAAACCGAAAGAGTGCACATCATTTAAATAATCATTTAGCATTTTAGAGTTATGACAAGCATTTAATATGTTTTTTCTTTCATAGCGAACACAGAGTGTTAATAAATGTTTATTGGGACAGTATAACTACTCTAGCCTATATAATGTTGAATATAACGCAAGAGGGAATCTGATCGTGACAAATTGCAAGCATATGTCTCAAACATAATAATTCAACATCAGAATTATGAAGTTGCATTCTGATATTCAAAGCCTATTAAAAATTTAGCATTAACCAACAGTGGACCTACACATAATATTATTATTGTTGTTTTACCATATGTTTGAGAAATAACAATAATAATAGGCTACTCATATTAACCTTAATTTTACATCTATAGAACCATGAAAAAATCGTAATTTTTATTTTAAGCAAAATAAAATAAATAAATAAATCGCGATTCTCGTTTTATCCAGAATCGTGCATCTCGACTTTATAGTCATTTTAGTTACTATTTACATCACATTGATTGCTCTGATACGAACCAGTTGAAAAAAAATAAATCAATCATGTGACAACATCCACGTCATTAATTGGATGGAAGAAATTCATTGAATAGATTTCTTTTTTTTTTTTTTAACATTTGTCAGGATTAACATGCTCGAATATTTCTATGAAATTTAAAAGAAATAAAAAAAAAACTTAAAAAAAAATGACAGACAACAAGAAGATATTTGGCATGGAGAGATGACTGCGCTGGGTACAGTCTAAATGGCATACATTTGTGAATACTCATATCAATTTTGTGACACTGTTCAACAATAATTCATATTTTTACAATAAAATTACTTTGAAGGTCGGGAAGATGTTAATAAAATACAATTTAAAGGATTATTTAATAAATAATATAAATAATACCCTGTTTAATAACTGTTTTTACATTACTGTGATGGTTGGGGTAGGAGTAGACATTTAATAAAATACAAATAAAATGGAGAGTTTAATAAATCTTATTAACTTCCGTCCGCAGCTGTATCCCTTACAGCAACAACCACTGCACAGGCTGAATTGTATCCCCGGCTGGTCATTCTATATTATATACAGTAGTAGTTAGTGTGCATCGCGTTAGACAAACTACAGTTTTTGAGAGCTGGAAAGCTGTCCCTTCAAATGTTTGAAAGCAACTGGTTTAGTGCAAAAAAAACATTTCATACAAGAGTTCAGATCATGTTCTCACCACAAACTAACTCTTTAAGCAATTGTTTGTAAGCATACGGAGACCACTTTTTCAATGAGGTCTCAGTGCACTTGTTTGGTCCACTAATGGTGGGCACTGGAGAGTGAATGCTGCATTCACACCTACCTGAATGAACCACACCAAAAACAAACTCAAGTGGGATTCAACCGAGCGAAGTGAAGCAGGTGTAAAAGCTTAAGTTTGGTTCAAAGGCAAAAAATGTACAAAGCTCAATGTTCTCAGTCTTGAGTCTAACACAAACCAATAATCAATAACCAGTTTTGACACGTTTCTAGTTAATGGTTATAGGCTGCTAAATATTTGGTGAGTGCAGTCCAATACCGATTCAGCTGGAAACAATAAGGTGTATTATAATCTTAATTCTAATGACATTTTAATTGTGGTGCTTGCATATTTGTTCAATATAAAAGTCATTGATGCGTAACTGTGTTTATAAACATATCATTGTACACTAACTACTAACATATTCAAGGAGTTTTGCAATGACCTAGAATATTGTAGTTATCAGTGTGCTACAAATAAAACAAGACGCTCTTAAAAAGGAGGTTTTCAAAGTGATGCCAGAAGAAACAAACCCACAAATAACCTTTAGATGTGATCTGAAGAACATGTAGATAAAATAAAATCCATATTCCACTATAAAGAATCTTCTATGGAGTAGAAAAGTCATTGTTAAAGGGCAAATTTGTCATAAAAAGTAATAATAAAAATAATTTCTTCTTTACTTATGTAAGCACCATAGTCCTCAACAACACTGTGTGATATCCAACAGCACAAACAGCGTGAGATGAATTACCGCATACCAAAGTTTAACACAATACTGCATGACTGCTCATCTCTGAAGATAAGAACTACTTTAATACAGTCTGTGTTTTTTTGCTTCTATAACAAACAAGTTTCCTGCATCAGGTGAAACTGATTTGAGATCCTGAAATAGCCGCCTATCAGCACTCTTTGCAGCACATGACAGACCGAGAAAACAGACACAGTGAGGGATGAGAGATGCAGGGAAAGAGATCAAAGGATGAAAGAAAGAAAAGAAAATAGAAAGCAAAGTTTGTCTTGTTGTGCAGTGGTAAATGTAAGCAGACAGGCTAATGCCTAATCACGCAGAGTGGCCTGGTTTTACCACTGACTCACAGCGAGCGCCCTGCTCAAAGGAATGTTCACAAACAACTATTTGCCAAATTCTGCTCGCTTTTATAATCATTGTTTCTGCTCATGCACAATCAAAGCTAACCACCAGTTGTGTAAATACTAACCATCATGTGATAAAGTGTGAACAGATATCATTAAAAAATGCTGGAATGTCTCATTTGTTGTTCTACGCTTGTTTGTGGAAAGCACATGGAATAAACTGTTCCACATTGCTTCTTGGGCAATGCGTTTGTCCTCCTTATTGATTATGGAATGATAAAGTTTTGTATAAGTATGCTAATGGATTAAGCCCTGGTCACAGTGCACTTTACTCTCCATAGACTTCCATTCATTGCTGCATTGGAAAGTTCAAGCTTGGTGAACTTTGACCTGCGAAATCGCATCATGTCATTGCGTGAGACAAATCGAAGATCAAAACATGACCTCTCTGGACAGAAATGTAAAATATGGAACAATCACTGGCTTTTTTTTTATGTCTAATCATCTTGTTTAATCTCAGCCCCTTTTCGCAGCGCTGTACGGCAGAATTTTGCATGCTCAAACCGCAGCTTTACACTGTTGTTTGTTCAAATTAATTACATGAAATGGAAATTGTAAAAACTTAAGTTAACTTAATCCCTTCTTGTTGTCCCATCACAAATTGGCTGTGGGGAACCCAGCATTCATTTTTACAGTGTAGCTAGTTCTTTAATACTCTTTTAACCTGATTTATTTATATTGTTGTAGTTTGTAGTTTTGAACCTGGACAAACTTTTTGGATCAAAAATATAGAGATAACAATAAAAAGTTATTTATACATTTTGATTTGAAATGACTTATTATTTTTTAAACTGTCATTTATTGATGTGAAACTTGAATTTTCAGCCTCAAATCTCAAGTGATCCTTCAGAAACCCTAACAATTTGCAAAAGTCACTTACAATGTATTAATTAATGCAGAATTTAAATAAACAATCTTATTAACCCTTGAAAAATAAAATGAAATGAAATGAAATAAAATAAAATAAAACCTTATTAATATAAAAATCCAACAAGGCCCAACGTGACAATTTTTAAACATGGAAAACGCTGTGAAACATGATACAAATTAAACAGTAAAAGACAGGCTATAAAATAAATTACTGTTAATCATTATCAAGATTCAGCTTTTACAATCAGGTTCCTATTTTCCATAATACATAACACAGTACCACAATATTACAATTTTGCTGCAGAAAAACTGCACACACAAAATATTGTTGATTTGCTTGGCTTATCATTACCATCTTTACTAAATGCGTGCTTTTTTTTTTACATTTATTTATGTGCTTTTTGCTTTACAACAAATTATTTTTAAAAACAATACAATAAAATAAAATAATAATACATATAAAATACAATACATAAAAATACTAAACTATGACAGAGCAACTGAACAACAGAACACAGAGGGACAAATGCACACAAAAGCAAAAAATAATTTGGCTGATAAAGTAATGCATAAATAAAAGTAATTAAAAGTAAACATTCTTCTTATATTACCATTATCCTGACTAAATTTTTACTGTCAACTAATATTATGTGCAGATTTCTAAAAACATTATAGATTATAAATAGTTAATATCAACTACGCTTAATCTTTAATTACTATGGTATTGGTTATGCTTAAATTTTTTCCAATGCATTAATGTGTTCTGATATCTGTCCCCATGTTTTATCTAATACCTCAAATGTATCATTTTTGATGCATCGTAACCTCGTCAAAGCAAGCATGTTTACGAGATCTCTACCCAACATACCAAACTTAGGTACAGATTCAGTTTTCCACATTCTCAAAACCACCCTTTTGGCAATTATTATACCAAAAAATTTATATAGCCTGTCTTTCATATTTATTAAACATCTTACTAAATACTTACTAAATATCCCAAGAGCAGCTATAAGTTGGACATTGTTCAAGATTTAGGACACAACCTTATCAAGTGATTAGGGATCCTTCTACCATTTTACATCTGTTACAGAGTCGAGATACTCGAGGAAAAACTATGTGCATGTCCATATTTCTAACTGCTTTATGTACACTGTAAAATTCCTTCAATTCCTTTATGTTGTCCCAACACAAATGGATTACATTATCTTAATCATTTGGGGCGCAGTAGGTAGCGATGTCGCCTCACAGCAAGAAGGTCACTGGTTCAATATTCGGCTGTTTCCCCCATAAGTCCAAAGACGTGGTATAGGTGAATTGGGTAAGCTAAAACTGTCTATAGTGTATGTGTGTAAATGAGTATGTATGATGTTTGCCAGTGATGGGTTGCAGCTGGAAGGGCATCCACTGCATAAAACATGCTAGATCAGTTGGAGGTTAATTCAGATGTGGCAACCCCAGATTAATAAAGGGACTAAGCCAAAAAGAATTGAATGAATAAACAAACTTAATTATTTTATAAAATGTAAGTGGATTGAACATAAAATAAGCTGTCCCCCCACAAAAAAAAAATAAGGATTCTGTTGTCTCATTTTAAACAAGTAGTTTGAACAAGCAGAAAAGTTCATTTTTATAGTGTATGTTTTTTTTTACATAAAGTTTGGCAAACTACAGCTTCACAGTAGCTTCCCCAACACTGGTGGCTTATCTCAACAGGGGTTATACAACGTTTTCTTTCCTCTTTTGAACTCTGCCCACTGATACTAAAGGCTTCAAATATTGAACTAAGAAGCAACCGCTCTTATACAAAGACAAATATTGTAGATAAGAGCGAGTCTATGCACAGAGGAAGCAACAGGTCATTTAGTTCATTCTCTATGTGGTGTCTGGTGCATGTTAATAAGTGACGACTCCATTTAGAGCAATGCGTCACCCCAACGCTGACAAAGCACTGAGATATTTCACAACCAAACAAAAAGAGCGAGTCTAAACACACAATCCTGGAAGGGTTATTTATAGGGTCTGTACCAATAAGGAAGACCGTTGAACGCATGACTGTCACATTCAACCGGCTTCTTAAATCATGTGCACCTACTGTGACCATTCTTACAAATCCAAATGTAAAAGATGGTGGCATCATTATATCTGCACCATAATGACATGCAACTGAATTAATTGTGGCTTGCAGACAAAATGGCAATGTCTGTCAAGTATCATAAACAAAGAAGCAGTGTCACCCTAAGGTTTATTAGAATGGGGGTGAGGTGTTTTCTTGCTACCTAAAATGACAGATTTTATGGCATCTTTTCTCAAAATTTTCTGAATATTTGTCTCTACAGACACATTATTGGAAGATTTAGAGCAATAAATTATACTTTAATATAAGATTCTGATGGTATGATAACCTTAGAAGAAAATATAACGGTTCAACAGTATCCCAGTATTGTGATTACTCCTCTAAAATATATTATTTAAAAATGTCTGGATAAAAAAAGTTAATTTTTTTTTATCTTCTGCTAGACTTCTGCTGTCTTCATTAGTTCAAAAACACGGATGTCTTTACAATTTAAAATGGCATCTTTGGATAATTTTTTCTGTTGAAGATGTAAATAAAATGTAAATAAAAGAACCTTACTCATACCATAGGAACGATATTACAGAAAATTTTGGTGGTTTTAAAACCTTGACTTTTCCAAACCGCGGTATACCCTGAAAACGGTTATCGCCCCTTGCTTATTCTGGTCTGTCTGATATGTTCTTTTGGAAATAAAAATCCTTTGCATTTGTTCAAGTTTATCTGTGTTCTTTGTGTGTGTGTGTGTGTGTGTGTGTGTGTGTGTGTGTGTGTGTGTGTGAGAGAGAGACAGAAAGAAAGACATAGAGTATACTCATGATGACAGTTGTAGATCTACGGTATCTGTTAGACATTTGCAACTGATACAAGGCAGTTACCATAGTTCAGGCTTTGGATGAATACTGTTGCAATGAGACGGGCCACACACTGGACACAAAGGGCAGTACCATGCTTAAAAGTGGGATATATTTACTTTCGCCAGGATTTTTTTTCTGATTTCCATCTGGTGGGGGCAACATTTTACGACATTGGAGCGAAATCTCTCTGCCAATGAAATTTCACAGCATGCAAAATACAACAGTATTTATAAAGAGCGGACAGAAATGACAAGCAGTCATGTTAATAAGGTAAATAACATGAAGTGGTTTTGTTTGATTAATAAATAAGCAAGGAATAGATCGGTTCTGCATAATGGAACAGATCTGTATGAAATAACTTGAATTTCAAGTGGGACAGGGCATGCCATTTGGGGAAGGGGGGGCCGGGGTGCTTCCCAAAAATACAATAGTAGGGGAAATACTAAAGAAATGCATAAATTTTGAACTGCAAGTGAGTCAGTCTGTGTCAGGCTTGAAAAGGCAGGACAGCTAAATAAGAAAGAGTGAAATGAAATATGAGGTGAAGGGGCATTCCTTGAAGTCTTGGACTGCATTCCAGCTCTGCGATTATTGTGCTGATGTAGTGTGACATTAAATAAAATGTATAACATAATGTTTTGACTGTTTTCTGGCATATCAACAAGAGGTGACACCCAAGAGTCCAAGGCTCAAAGAAAGACCCTAGTGTGTAAAGTGAGACCCTACCTGTTTTCAAACTTTCCCCTCTTAATTCCCTCTCAATGGCATTACACCTCTGGTCAAGAATGCGGTGTGGCCTCTAATCACAAATATCAATGGTAACAAATAAATGTAGGAATTTCCCTTGTTGAAAGGATTACCAAAAATACTCTTCTATGCTTGGTATATAGCCTGGAATGCTCTAGAACAAAGGGAGAAAAGAGTGAAGAGCTGAGCTAATAGCAGGTTGCCTACCTTGCTTGCCCGTGACTAAATCGCAAAGGTATTTGTGGTGTGTATGTGACCTTGTTTGGAAAAAGTAGTGACCGTAAAACATGCCACATGCTTGTTTAAGCAGCAAAGTCTCATTCAAGGCAGCAGACCGTTGCCAACAACGCCAAATGTTAAACGGTCATAAAACTGCAAAACCAAATTTTTATGTTTGACATTAAACAACGGCATTTAACCGAGGTGCCAATCTTATGACATTTAACAACAGTTCAGTGACCGCTAAAAATAAGTGGATAAACAACCACAAGTTGTAAAATAAAGTAGCACACTCAAAGTAGTATTTCCACTAGCTCTATAGTCATGATTTTGGGTTCAACCAAAAATTTAAATGATAGCATTAATTACTCACCATCATGTCAGTCGTCTTCTCACTCATCCTCCACAGATAGCAACAGTCCCAACTCATTCAAAATCCATAAAAATACCAAAAAAACATCCCTAAAACAGACCAGATGCCTTCAGTTGTTCAATCAGAATATTATCAAGCTATGAGAATCCTTTTGTGCGCACACAAATAACTTTATTCAAAAGATTATTTTTCTCAATATCAGTTTCAGACATGTTCATGTGGTTGTCATGCTCACTTTTCTGCTGATCTCAGTAAGCATCAGTACACAGAGCTTGTGACAGTGCAGAATATACAGTACTGACACTCTAAACAAGAAACTGTTGAATATAATCATCATTTTCGCTTTATGTGAGCACAAAAGTATTCTTGTAGTCTGATAATATTCCGAACCACTGGCATGTGGTGTGTACTTAAGATGTGTTTAGGTATTTATGGAGGATGAGTGAGCTCTCGGATTTAATCTAAAATGTCTTCATGCCATGGGTAATTAATAACAGAACTTTCATTTTGGGGTGAACTATCACTTTATCCACACTCCACAAGTCATAGCAGCAAAAGATAAGAAACATTTAAGACTGCTTTTAATCACACTACTGCTCTCAAAGCCAAACATTTCCCAGTTGGTCTGGTTTCCTTTTCCAAATGTCAGACATACAGCAAATTCCCATAGGCTTCACAATGTAAACAGTCAGGTATGATCTCTTTCGACGTTGCAGTATATGTAGGCCACATCAGGCTTCAGGTTCGTCCTACGGAGAGTGAAAAATGGCCTGGCTCATCGCCAACAGAAAGTCCTTCAGCAAGAAACCATCATAAATATTTATTTCTCAGGGTAGCGAATTTCATCCAAATGGGACACGATATAAAATGATCCCCCTGCTGATGGACAGCTTTATCCAGGTTTATCCAGGAATAGTTCTGCAGCACAAACTCGAGCATAAAGGTTTTTCTCAGCACATTTTCAAAAAGAGAAAGTCGTTGTTTATGTGGGATTTGGAATTTGAAATGGAAAACGGCCCGGCAGACCGGACACGGAGGCTTTTATCTGCTAACGGGTCGAGAGGATTTTGAGACTCGGCCAGATGTCAAACAATAGCATTCGCGTTTATTAGAGCTGCACTGACCTAAACACTCTGAAATTAAAACAAACTTCTCAGCCACACTAGATAAACATAAGGTCCAAGAGAACATTTTTCAAATGTTCTGGCTGGTGATATGAACTTTCAGATCTGTAATACTAAACAAACACGTTATGGATTAAAGTTACAGTGTGATACACACCTATACAGATGGCTAAAGTCTGATACAAGGTGTTTGCAATGGTTTGCGAAGTCTGCAGTAATAAATTACTGACAAATTACACTGTAAAATGCCATTAGTTGATTTTACTGTATAAAGTGAGTAAACCTGTTGCTTTTAAAGTGATTACTAGACTACTGTTAAAAAGTGAGTAAATTCAATGCTTTTAAAAAGTTGACTTTACTTAAAAAAAAAACTAGTAGACCTGTTGCTTTTAATGCGATTGGCTGACTTATGGTTGGTTTTGAGAATGTTTTTTGGTATTTTTCTGGACCCTGAATAAGCTGAATAATAATTATGGAGGATGAGTTCTCAGATTTAATCTAAAATATCTTAATTTGTGTTCCAAAAAATGAATGAATGTCTCTGAGTCTGAGGTCTGGAAGGACATGTGTAATTAATAACAGAACTTTTATTTTTGGATGAACTACTACTTTACCCAGACCCCACAAGTCCCTAGCAGCAAAAGATATGAAACATTCAGAACTGTTTTTCATCACACTACTGCACTCAATGCCAAATATTTTCCAGTTAGTCTGGTAAACCTGTTGCTTTTAATTTGACTGCGAAGTAAGTAAACCTGTTGCTTAGGGCTGGGCAATTTGGCCCAAAATCAAAATCTTGCTTAATTGAACATATTAACTCGCTTATGATTAATGAACGATTATTTTATTTATTTTACTTTTTTTGCCCTCACAGTTCACTGACAAGTTTTGTACAGTAAATATGCTCACATATTACAAGTCAGAGATTTTGAATGAAGGGTGCATTACTTGATTTTAAAATAATTGAAAGAAACACACACTATCTACTATTATTTATCTATCTACTATCTATGATTATTTATTGAACATCAATCCTGAACAACTGAACACACATTGCCTAAAATAAACAGTGACTTTTTTTTCTTATAAAAAAGTGAAAATAAATAAGTCGCACTTTTGGAAACCAAAAATAAAATAAAATCAACTGTGCAAAGGCTGCGCCAGACTAAACACATATGCTCAATGTAAGTAAATAAACTAGTCACACAAAGTAGGGAAAGTAACAGAAAAAAAACTGACCTGGAAAAATTTGATTGACTATATATTTTAAAAGTCAATTTCTATTAATCGCCTAGCCCTACTGTTGCTTTAAAGGTCTTTAGTCAACCAAAAAAAGTGAGTAAATGGTGCCTTAAAATTATTAAGCAAAATGAATGGTGCATAAATATAAAAATAAGGTCAACTTCACAGTTCCGAGTTACAACAGGTTTACTCACTTTCAATAAAGTCAACATGTCGCTTTTACAGCAATGAGTTTAGTCTATTTTTAATGCAAATAACCACTTTTTACAGTGAACACGCTTACAGGCAGCTTTAAAAAAAGTTATTGACCCCCATTATAATGACAGTGGGAAACCAAGTTTAGGTTTCGGGTGGAGAACTGTAACTCCACAAGAGTCTGAAAACTCACAGCGAGCTCCTAAATGCACACGGTCAAACAATGAGCCCTATAAATCTGAAGCCACGGCAGGAAGTACAGGGAAACAACCTCTGGGAAGTCCAAATGTCTGCTTTACCGCATATCCTTTCTCAAAGCTGTTCAGAGAAGGATATTTGGCACGTTTTCACAAAATCAAGCAGACACTAAACCTGCATGGTACTGTATGTCCAAAAGGTGTGAGATATACTACTGGACATCACAGTTTCAGGTGATGGGACCCTACAGTTCAACACATTTAGACAGGATGCCATAGCCATTACCTATCTTTACACTAGTATGCCATCTTTAGCCTATAATAACTTCAGCTCCAGACAGAATAATGTCAAAATAATAAATAATTTACCCAGCCCTACATTTGTGCAATAACAACCCCAGTGAGACATTGGGGCATGAGTGTGTATACTTGCTCTCAAAGACACCCTAACATTAAGTCCTGGCCTGCCCCCTACTTCCCAAACTACTTTACCTTGGCACAGCGCGAGGGGCTAATGACAGGATATCTCCAGCCAAAGCAGACATACTGGTCAGCCTCCAACTGTAACTATCCGCAGGGCAGCAGAGCTGGGTGGTAGACATTCACATTGGCATTCTGCACTAACAAGCCTCCCATTGCTCATGCAGGGGAATGTGACGGGTTGAAAGGTGAGAGATAACGGTGACAGATTTGGAGGCTAATTGTTATGGTGAACCGTTCTGCTAATGAAGTGTTTTTAACCAGAGGAACAGCCGTACCGTGTTCTTCAGCACCTCCATCCCATAATCTACAACATAACTCTGCAACTCACAGTCATTATAAATCATGAAATGGAGAAAATATGTATAATGTGATCCCAATCTGTTAGTCATCAGACTTGTTGCCTTCTAGTCTTGATTTATGTGAGTGTTGTTTGGAGGAGAACATGCATTAAACAGATATTTCACTAAGATTACATAATGTAGGTATGCGAGTTCACTCATTAAGTGACATTTAACGATGGACTTTAAAGTTAAGTTATATAATTTGGCCAAAGATGAGTCTAGATAAGCAAATCTGGTTGCAATAATGTCAGTTTTAGACAAAATTACCAACAAATTACTTAGAAAAAAAGTTCTGTGGTATTTAACACTGATTATGATTTGTTTTAGGCACGTAGTATGGTTAGTAGACGCAAGATTGCAAATATGGCTGTAACAATGCAAGAACGAAGCAAGCTTGTATACTTTAGTTACAAAACATATTCATAACACTTTCACTAAGTAAAGATGATTCCAAACCAGGATATGGGCCTTCCCCATGGCAATATTACTGTTACTGTGTTTTTGTTGTTGTTGTGGCTGTTCATTTGCTCTTATGGTACTATTGACAATTTATTGTAGCCAGTAAAAAGACACATGATAGTTTGATCACGTATTCCTTACTGTACACGTGAATATGGCACATTATATATTTAAACCATAGGGTTTCTTTACAAACTAACAC
This sequence comes from Danio albolineatus, assembly GCA_903798035.1. Taxonomy (NCBI): domain Eukaryota; kingdom Metazoa; phylum Chordata; class Actinopteri; order Cypriniformes; family Danionidae; genus Danio; species Danio albolineatus. The sequence continues at coordinate 2,929,929 of CAIGQQ010031848.1, forward strand.
GGTGGTTGTACCATGACAGTGCAAGCAAATACATTGCAAAAATATATATTTAAGTTCACACCAAAGTATCATGCAAGTATAAATTACCAAAGGCAGGCAGACAGACAGACAAACAGAAAGAAAGAAAGAAAGAAAGAAAGAAAGAAAGAAAGAAAGAAAGAAAGAAAGAAAGAAAGAAAGAAAGAAAGAAAGAAAGAAAGAAAGAAAGACAGACAGACAGACAGACAGACAGACAGACAGACAGACAGACAGACAGACAGACAGACAGACAGACAGACAGATAGATAGATAGATAACTTAAACAAGCACCTGATTATTGTTTAGATGATAATGGTTAAAATGATAAAAACATGCTTTTTAATTTTAGTTTAATTTTTGTTGACATCATGCCATTGGTAATATCATTTGAAAACTAGCATAGTGGCAATATGCTTTAAAGCAAGGCATGTAAATACACCTTTATGTTAACCATGGTTCATTATTAATATGCAAACGATTCATACAAAACGAGGTATATTTGTTCAAAAAACATGTTTTGAACTATTTAAACATGCAGTAGTGGTATTACCGTGTTTTTAAAAGTTTAGTAACCTTAGAAAGCAATGTATATGACTGCTGTAATAATAAGCAGCATCTTAGTTGTAGGCTACTGCTATTGCCTTGATAAAAAGGTAAACTTTAAAGCAAGTCAACTGACCTCGTTGGACGGTATGCTGACAACACCTGTTGACCTCCTCTTCTCTCTTAACTTCCTCTTCTCGATCTGTCCTTTACCCTTTCTGGCGCTGGGTCCCGAGCTCTTCTTCTCTTTGCTTTTGCTGTGTGTGGGACTCTCCTTGTCACTGTCATCCACACCGGCGCTCGGGCTCGGGCTCTCCGCCTGCGGAACTGCGCTCACTTTCTCCGGCGTCTTCTTTAAGTTCCCCCCGGGCGGCTCGGATGTCTTCGGCTCGTCCTTCAAAGCAGATGAAGAGGAGGACCGAGCTACCGGATAAGAGGACGCAGAGGAGACGCAGTTCACCGAGCCGCTGCTGCCGTTGTTGTTTAACTCCGTGGTTCTCCCGGTGGCGGCGGCAATATCTCCAAGCATCTTTGCTCTCATCTTTTCACGCTTTGCTTTCCATTCCTCCAGAAAGTCTGTCGCGCTGTTAGATTTAAATCCTCCTGTTGCCATGATTTGCTTTCTCGCAAACGTCTCGTGCGACCCGGATCACTTTGTAAACACAGACAAGAGTACAAACACTGTTTTGTTCAGATCCGCGGCATTCCTCAGAAGTGTTTCAAAATAATCACAAAGAGTATAAAGTTGACCAAAACTGCGATGAAGTCACTTCAAAACAGTGTAAAGCTGTCAGAGAAGTGTTGTTTTGAAGAAAAGTGTCAGGTAAGGCTCACCTGCCCGTGCAGGAACAGTCGTCAAAGAGTTCAGGTGAACTGAGCAGTGGAATGAACTGGATTAGTTTCAGGCGCACTCAAACGTCGAGTCCTGCCCCCGTTTCCGACAAGTTACGAAAGTGAACGGAAAGAGCCGACAGCACTTGGACAGCGAGTTGACGCTACTAGGCAAACATTTTTCTTTTTATTTAGCTTAAGGTTTAAGTACATTATTTATTAACTGGTACGTTTATTGTTTGATGTTCGCACTGTTTAGATATTATATTATATTATATTATATTATATTATATTATATTATATTATATTATATTATATTATATTATTCATTCATTTTTCGGCTTAGTTCCTTTATTAATATGGGGTCGCCACAGTGGAATGAACCGCCAACTTATCCAGCATATGTTTTACGTAGCGGATGCCCTTCTAGCTGCAACCCATCCTTGGGAAACATCCATACACACTCATTCACACTCATACACTACGGACAATTCAGCCTACCCAATTCACCTGTACCGCATGTCTTTGGATTTGTGGGGGAAACCGGAGCACCCAGAGGAAACCCACGTACCCATGGGGAGAACATGCAAACTCCACACAGAAATGCCAACTGACCCTGCCGAGGCTCAAACCAGCAACCTTCTTGCTGTGAGGCAGCATAAAATGACCATTGTCCTACATGTGTTAGTCAACATACACTTCTCAATAGATTCCAGAAGGAGTATATTTATGTTTTTTTCCCTCAGCATTTCGTCACATTGATTTTAAACACCATCTTCCCCTCAGAGGCGATTCTGGACATTCTGATATATCTTAGTACGTGTCAAAAATGTGTAAATACCAATTTTTAGATGATTTGATGGCATGACAGAGATTGTGAATGTCAGATGCGTGACTCTGTGTGCACTTCTGTTATCTAACACTCTGAGGTTTATCATCTGTGAGAGTCTTGAGGTCACAAACAGCCAAACTCTGTGAAACAGTGACTCATGCTCTCACAGGACCTGTGGGAGAACAGGCAGATTCATCTCTCATACACTTACACATTGCCTCACGTCTCATCGCCAAAGAAATATCTATCTATCTATCTGTCTGCCTGCCTGCCTGCCTGTCTGTCTGTCTGTCTGTCTGTCTGTCTGTCTTTAGTCCATTCATTCATCTATCCATCTATTACAAAGATGCTAAATGCTGAAGTGCTACATATTAAATGAATACTAACAAAACCACATTGTTTATTAAGCAAACAAACATGGCGTTGTCATGTTACCATCTTAAATCTGCGTATTTTTACCACCTTAGTTCCCAATCACTTCCATCCATTAAATAGATTTAAAATGCTAAAGTGCCAGTAGCAGTGATAACTTTCATGTTCCTTTTATAAAAATGTGCATTTAGATGCATTTAAAGCATGCAATTATTAGAAAAGGATCCACTATGCTAGTTTTTAACGGTATTATCAATGACGTCAACAAACATACAGTAGTACCACTTTTATATTTTTGTAACTAAAATTTAAAAGGTATAAAAAATTCAGATGCTTGTTTTAAGGTTATCTATCTATCTATCTATCTACCTATCTATCTATCTATCTATCTATCTATCTATCTATCTATCTATCTA